>CM060370.1:100692837-101240106 GCA_030545235.1 Helianthus tuberosus
TCGTTTGCCTTCCCAGTGGACTTTCACAATGGGAATACGTGAGCACCTGAGCTGCTTGGTTTGTCGGTCCATGATCTCGACAGGCTTCTCCACGAAGTGTAATGTTTTGTTTACTTGTAGATCCTCGAGTGGAACGTGTAAATCATGCTCAGCTAGACACTTTCTGGGGTTCGAAACATGGAAAGTCGGGTGGACGTTGCTAAGTTCCTCCGGTAGTTCGAGTCTGTAGGCCACTTTGCCGATCCTTTCCAGAATCTTAAAGGGTCCAACATATCGCGGCGCGAGCTTTCCTTTCCTGCCGAATCTGACCACACCCTTCCAAGGTGAAACCTTTAGGAGTACGTAGTCGCCAACGTCAAATTCAAGGGGCTTGCGTCATCTATCGGCGTAACTTTTCTAACGACTCCGAGCTTTCAGCAGATTGTCCCGAATCTAGAGGATTTTCTCAGTCGTTTCTTGCAATAGCCCAGGACCGGTTAATTGCGAGTGCCCGATCTCGTGCCATACAATAGGCGATCGACATCTTCTTCCATACAATGCCTCAAATGGTGCCATTTGAATGCTGGAATGATAACTGTTATTGTACGAGAATTCGACTAAAGGTAAGTACGCGTCCCAATTACCACCGAAATCTATGACACACGAACGGAGCATGTCTTCAAGGGTACGAATCGTCCTTTCAGTCTGACCGTCGGTTTGGGGATGGAAAGCGGTACTTAGATTAAGCGTAGTACCGAGAGCAGAATGAAATGTTTCCCAAAGACGCGAGGTAAACCGATCATCGCGGTCAGAGATGATGTTGCGAGGCATCCCATGTCGACAGATGATCTCATTGGTGTAGATTCGGGCTAATTTTCTACCTTATAGTCTTCTCATATCGGCAGAAAGTGAGCAGATTTCGTCAAGCGGTCAACGACAACCCAGATGCTGTCGTGACTTGATGGCGTGCGCGGAAGTTTCGTTAAGAAGTCCATAGCTATACTCTCCCATTCCCATATAGGAGTCTAGGGTTGAACAAGTAAGCCAGAGGGTCTTTGGTGCTCAGCCTTGACTTTCGAGCAGGTCAAGCACTTCGAAACATAGAGGGCGATATCTCTCTTCATGCCCGGCCACCAGTACTTGTAGCGAAGGTCCTGGTACATTTTATCGGCACCGGGATGGATAGAATCTCGGGACTTGTGGGCTTCATCCATCAAAATCTGGCGTAAATCGGTCCGCTTAGGGATCCAAATTCGGTCCAGATAATGGAATATGCCATTCGACTTATTTTCTAGCTGGGCTCCATCGTTGAGAATTCTTTACTTTTTCAAAGTGCGTTCGGTAAAACAAGCATGTTGGGCTTCGCGGATAAGGGTTTCGAGATCATACTGGGCTTGAACATTACGGGCGCTGTGTAAATAGCTCCGTCTGCTGAGAGCGTCGGCAACGACATTTGGTTTGCCAGGATGGTAACTATCACACGCCAACCGATGGCGCAATCATCGGGGCATGGCACTGAGCGAAACAGATTGTCCAGAAGTTTCCATAACAATTATCATTACCATTCAATTTAAAATAACATGTCCCATACCATGTCTCAAACAGTAAACAAAATATTACAGATAAAAATCTAGGCAAATAATTCTGTTCCGACAACTCAGATTTATACATAGATACTTTATTTATTGGTTTCTAGGACCTCTTTTCCTAGCTTCGATTTCATCATTGCGAATAGAGCATCCTAGACCTTTCCTAGCCTCGATTTCACAGCGAACTAGGCATACAAACAACTTAAGCACCTGTCACATACGTAAAAATAAAGTCAATACATATAATGTAAAGGTAAGCATACAAGTTTGATAATAGCATATAGAGTTCGAATTCGTTTACGCATAACCAGCACGTACACATAGTGAAATGAAGCACGTTAGTTATCGACATAGATCCATCGATACCAATGACTACGGGTTGACTGCCTGAGGCAGTTCGCAATACATGATTACCACCGTAATCCATGCAAGTAATTGTCCTTAACAACCCCTGCGAATAGGTGCTGAGTCCAAACTATAGTACTATCGTTGCTAAGGCAGGTAGACAACATTCCATGTGTAAACATAACAAACAAGCATTCATAAGCCACATATAACATGCATTAACGGTTAGCGTTCAAATAGTATTGAGTAGTGTGTTCGATGTGATTTGAATAGCTGTAATGTATGTAACACCCAAAAGTGCATAAAGCAAAAAGGGTTCGAGTATACTCACAGCGGTTGATGGATTGAAGAGGCGCTTAACGAGTAAAGTTAGCCTGAATAGATTGATAGCATGATGATAAGTGACGCGTAAAACGATGCAAAGTACGAATGGGTCGGATAGCAGTTCGGTTGGATGGTAATCCGATCGGACGGCTTGTTTGTGCGGATGGCAATCCGTTAGGATGGTCATCCGGTCGGATGATAGTCCAGTCGGATGACTATTCGAGTGGATTGTTTCTTCCTATGAGATGATTGTGTTTGTGTATGATGGCTTATCTTTTGAAGTTTTCGTTGTAGCATTTTGAAAACATTGAAGTATCTCTATCCTTCAAGTCGGTCGATCGGACAGTCAATCGTGCGAACGACAATCCGGATGGTCATCCGGTCGGACGGTAGTCCGGTCAGACGGCGACCTTAGTGATGAGGTTACTTAGTGGGAACAATTCATAGCAGAAGAGTCACTCGGTCGGATGTCCATCCGACCGGGTGGCAACCCTGTTAATGAACATGTTGAAAATTGTTTAAGTCTTTAAAGTCCTAGTATCTCATGATCCGAAGAGTAATCCAGTCGGATGGTAATCCTATCGGATGGCAATTCGATCAATACTCAAACTTCAGATAGAGTTGATGAAGTGTGGGATCCAAGGTGTGATCCGTTCGGGGAGCCTATCCGTTCGGACAGTAGTCCGGTCGGACAGCACTTCGTCCCGGTTGCTCCGGCAGTCTTACACTTGGTCGTTTTGTTTGTTTGTAGTTTTATCGAGATGCTTTGACATTATGTTAACCAACAGAACCCCATCTTGACCCAAGCGACCTGATCGACCAGGAATCACCCTAGTTCGGCCGGTTAACCGATTCAAGACGGTTGTTCTTGTTTAACCCAAAATCGGTGGTCTCGTGAGTAGAATCCAGATCTTGAGCTAGCACAACACTAAGAATGAGCGGAGGACTAGATCTAGGTCCGATTCTATCGGTTTCAAGTGCTTTGAGTGCAAAAGAGTTGAAAGAAAGTTAGAAACCATCTTTCAATCCTTTTCCACTATGTTTACGTTTAGATCTAGCATAGATCTTTGTTCATTTGTGTGGAAATTGGTTAGATCCGGGTTGTTCTCGGTGGATTGAAGCCAAAACATGAAGTTCTTCAAGAACACATGATGACATCATCCTAGAACACCTCAAATATAGCGATTTCATGGTTAAAAGTTAAGATTCAAAAGATAGAAAGGTGTAGGACTGCGTGTAGATCAAGAAAGTAGAAGATTTAGGATGAGATCTTACCGAGATTGAGAGAAATCGAAGAAAAGGTGAGCTGAGCGTGCTGGTCGGACAGAGGTTTCCAAAAGTAGAAAGTTTGAGAGTGACATGGGTATTTATAGGATTCCAAAAGGGGAAAGTGTGAGTCGGTCGGATGTCATCTCAGTCGGATGGCATCTTGACACCATGGCCAAGTGGCAGCCCAGTCGGATGACTATCCGGCCGGATGGCACTTGGTTCTTGTGTTCGACGCGACGATTTTTGCTGATTCGATTTCGATTGCGAGTGACGAGTTCCCTATTCAAATTACTTTTAATCCCAACCACTCATATCTCGCACTGTCCCTTCTCCACTAATTATCATAGTTCGATTTCGATTGAGTTCGATTGCGTTTCGAGTTCGATTGCGATTCGATTGATTACCACACATAACATAAATGAACATGCACAAGTAACACATAAGGCACACACACACGTATAATAATAACTAAAATGCGTAGTTCGAGTTGCGATTCAATGTCGATTCGATTGGCATTGTTTGATTATCGTTTAGTTAACTTTATCGCATTGTTACTTCCTATAGTTCACAGTCGTAAGTTGCTTAGATTGCGAATAACGTACTTCGATTATTGTAATTATTGACACTTACTCCACATAATACAACTAAAATAAACATACAAAAGAAATCTACTATAAGTCAAGTCACGCGAAATCGGTCGTTGACTTTGACCTTGACTTTGACTTTGACTTCTCGAAAACACGGGGTGTTACAGCCTCCCCTTGTTTAGGGAATTTCGTCCCGAAATTAGGCTAAAGCCGTAACAAACAACTGCGGGTACTTCGCCTTCATGTCGCTTTCGAGTTCCCACGTGAACTCTGCGCCTCGTTTGCCCTCCCATCGGACTTTCACAATAGGAATGCGTGAGCGCCTGAGCTGCTTGGTTTGGCGATCCATGATCTCAACAGGCTTTTCCACGAAGTGTAACGTTTCGTTCACCTAAAGGTCATCGAGTGGAACATGTAAGTCGTGGTCGGCTAGGCACTTTCGGAGGTTTGACACGTGGAAAGTCGGGTGGACGTTACTAAGTTCCTCCGGTAGTTCGAGTCTGAAGGTGACGTTTCCGATCCTTTCCAGAATCTTAAAAGGTCCAACATATCGAGGCGCGAGCTTTCCTTTCTTGCCGAATCGGACCACACCCTTCCAAGGTGATACCTTTAGGAGTACGTAGTCACCAACGTCAAATTCAAGGGGCTTGCGTCGTCTATCGGCATAACTTTTCTGTCGATTCCGAGCTTTTACCAGGTTGTCTTGAATTTGGAAAATTTTGTCTGTCGTTTCTTGTAATAGCTCAGGACCGGTTAATTGTGAGTGACCGATCTCGTGCCACACAATAGGCGATCGACATTTTCTTCCGTATAAAGCCTCGAATGGTGCCATTTGAATGCTGGAATGATAGCTGTTGTTATACGAGAATTCGACTAACGGCAGGTATTTATCCCAATTACCACCGAAGTCTATGACACACGAACGGAGCATGTCTTCAAGAGTACGGATCGTTCTTTCAGTCTGACCGTCGGTTTGAGGGTGGAAAGCGGTACTTAGATTAAGCGATGTACCGAGTGCCATTTGAAATGTTTCCCACGGTCGCGAGGTAAACCGAGCGTCACGATCAGAGATGATGTCGCGAGGCGTCCCATGATTACAGATGATCTCGGCGGTGTAGATTCGGGCTAATCGTTCTACCTTGTAGTCTTCCCGTATTGGCAAAAAGTGAGCAGATTTGGTCAAACGGTCAACCACAACCCAGATGCTGTCGTGACCTGATGACGTGTGCGGTAGCTTTGTTACGAAGTCCATAGCTATACTCTCCCACTTCCACATAGGGATCGGTGGTTGTTCGAGTAAGCCAGAGGGTCTTTGATGTTCAGCCTTGACTCTTGCATAGGTCAGAAACTTCCCAGCATAGAGAGCAATATCCCTTTTCATTCCTGGCCACCTGTACTTATAGCGAAGATCCTGGTACATTTTGTCGGCACCGAGATGAATAGAATACCGGGATTTGTGGGCTTCGTCCATCAAAATCTGTCGCAAATCGGTCCGTTTAGGAATCCAAATTCGGTCCAGAAAGTGGAATATCCCATTTGATTTACTCACAAGCTAGGCTCCATCGTGGTAGATTCTTTCCTTCTTCAGAGTGCGTTCATTAAAACACGCATGCTGAGCTTCGCGGATGAGGGTTTCGAGGTCGTATTGGGCTTGAACATTACGAGTGCAAAGCAGATAGCTCCATCTGCTGAGTGCGTCGGAAACAACATTTGCTTTGCCTGGGTGATAACGAATCTCATAGTCGTAATCGTTGAGAAGTTCTACCCATCGGCGTTGACGCATATTAAGTTCCTTCTGATTAAAGATATGTTGTAGGCTCCTATGATCGGTGAAGATCATACACTTGGTACCATACAGGTAGTGTCGCCAAATCTTTAACGCAAAAACAACTGCGCCTAGCTCGAGGTCATGGGTTGTATAGTTCTTCTCGTGGATTTTGAGCTGACGAGATGCGTAAGCTATAACCTTGTCCCGCTGCATAAGGACACAACCGAAACCAAGGTTGGAAGCATCACAGTAGACAATGAAATCGTCGTTTCCGTGGGGCAATGTGAGAACATGAGCATTTCAAAGCTTGTGCTTGAGGGTTCGAAAGGCGGACTCTTGTTTAGTTCCCCAAACAAAAGGCTTATCCTTATGCGTGAGAGCGGTAAGCGGCACATCGATCTTTGAGAATCCTTCGATAAATCGTCGATAATAGCCCGCTAGTCCGAGAAAAGAGCGAACTTCAGACGGGTTCTTAGGTGTAATCCAACTCTTAACAGCTTCAATCTTCGCAGGATCGACGTGAATACCTTGATTATTTACGATGTGACCCAGAAACTGAACTTCCTCCAACCAGAATTCACACTTGGAGAACTTGGCATAGAGTTGGTTCCCCTAGAGTAGCTCGAGAACCAAACGTAGATGTTGCGCGTGTTCGGTTTTCGACTTGGAATAGATCAAGACCTCATCGATGAATACGATGACGAAACGGTCGAGATATGGTTTACACACGCGATTCATCAGATCCATGAAAACCGTGGGTGCGTTGGTTAAACCAAAGGGCATAACAACGAATTCGTAGTGGCCGTATCGAGTGCGAAATGCGGTTTTGGGTATATCCTCCTCCTGAATGCGTAGTTGGTGATAGCCTGAGCGTAGATCGATCTTTGCGAAGCACGTAGCACCTGGTAGCTGATCAAACAAATCGTCGATGCGGGGTAGGGGATAGCGGTTCTTGATAGTTAACTTATTCAATTCCCGATAGTCAATACACATCTTGAACGACCCATCCTTCTTTTTGACGAAAGGGACCAGCGCGCCCCAAGGAGAGGTGCTCGGGCGAATGAAGCCTTTCTCAAGTAATTCCTGGAGTTGGTTTGAGAGTTCGCGCATTTCGGATGGTGCGAGTCGGTAGGGAGCTTTGGCAATAGGGTTGGCTGATACGAAAGTCGATATCACGACTTGGTGGTAGACCGGGAAGATCCTCTGGAAAAACGTTAGGAAATTCTCGAACCACAGGAACGTCTTTCACTTCCTTCTTCTCTTTCTTTTCCTTCTCCGCTACTACAATGTTAGCCAAGAAAGCTCTGTATTCCTTGCAGAGATACTTGCTAGCTTGGACACATGACATGAGCTTGAGACCTTTTGAAGCGGTTTCACCATAAACACACAATAAATCACCATTCGGGAGCGAGAATCGGATCATCTTGTCGAAGCACACAACTTCAGCATGGTTTTCACGAAGAAAGTCCATGCCTACTATGACGTCAAAACTTCCGAGTTGCATCGAAATAAGGTCGATTGGGAAAATGTGATTGTTGAGCTCAAGGGTACAATCACGAAGAACAGAATTAATGGCGACAATTCTTCCGGTAGCGACTTCAACATCGAACGTCGAGGAGAGTTGGGAGCGTTTACGACTAAGGAGCTTCTCGAATTCGAATGACACAAAGAAATTATCGGCTCCAGTATCAAATAAACATGAAGCATAAATACCATTCACAAGGAACGTACCATTAACCACATTGTTGTCGGCTTGGGCTTGACGCACATTGATGTTGAAAGTTCTGGCGCATGCGGCTTGTTGTTGCTGCTGCTGCTGTTGGGGCTCTTGTTTCACAACCCTGTTTGGGCACATGTTGGCGAAATGGTTAGGATCGCCACATGCGAAGCAGGCTCTGGCGTTGACCGCGGGTGCCGGAGGAGCTTGTTGACCTTGAGGGGCGGTGAGCAGAGCTTAATAAGCAGGAGCTTGTCGAGCACGGCAGTTGGTAGTGAAATGGCCGTACATATTGCAATGAGCATAAAAGCGGCAAGCAATGGTAGTCGGGTGGTGGTAGGTACAAGTAGGGCAGAGCGGGTGTAGCCCAGTGTATGCACGTTTAGCAGGCGGTGCATTTGCCACAGGTGCCGCTACTTAACGCTGTTGAGCTGGTACAGCTTGTATCGGTGCAGCAGTGATCGCACAGTTCTTGTTGCTGGAGCTGTTCTTTCTCTTGTTCTTCCTCTTGTTGCTCGATGAGGTGGTGGTTTCAGCAGTTGGTGCGGCGGTGGTAGCTTGATGCAGGTGCTTTGAAGTTTTATCCCAGACACCGGCCTTGACCCGCTTGTCGTTGATTTCAGCAGCCAGTAGGTAAGTCTCTTCGATCATCTTAGTCTTAGCCGCTTGCACGAAATCGGCAACACAGTCAGGCAGGGCTCGGATATACTTCTTGATCGCCATGTCTGAGGTCTTGACTTGATCGGGACAAATGATGCTGAGCTGTTTGAAGCGAGCAGTGAGCGCAGCATTTTCACCATCCTTTTGCTGTATGTGCCAAAATTCATCCTCTAGTTTCTGACGTTCATGAGGAGGACATAATTCTTCCAGCATGACTTCCTTGAGCTCGTCCCACGATAGACCGTAGGCTGCATCGTTCCCTTGCTTGTTCCTCTCGGCCGTCCACCAGTCTAGAGCACGGGAGTGGAAGACGCCGGTAGCGTTCAGAGTACGGAGGTCGTCAGGGCAACCGCTTTGTCATAGAGTGACCTCAATGGAGTCAAACCATTGGAACAACGCTGTGGGGCCTCCTTCGCCAGTGAATTCTTTTGGCCCACAAGGCTTTGGTGGTAGCTTTAGGAGCTTCGGTCCTTGACTCCTCAGACGATTTGCTGACATTCTCGTAAACATCACTCACGGCCTTTGCTACTTGTTTAGCGATGATAGCAGCAAGGCGTTTGTCTTTCTTTTCTTGACGAGAAAGTGAGGGATGACGGGATCCAGATGACATTGTCTGCAACAGACATCGTCACAGGACTCAACACATTGTATTCGAATCTCACCTCACGCGTCTACTACTTTCTAAAGCTCAGGAACACGCATAATCATGTAAACACATAGACACATAACCACATAAACACAGAATCACATAAACACATAAGCACGTAGAGCACAGAAACACATAACCACAGACGCATGTAATCACAGAGACAGTTAGAATATAGAAACCTATCATTTAAAGTCTGCGATTTGTTCGAATATAACGATCTCGTCTAGTATATCGAATAGCGTAGTATAAGCGTATGGAATATCATAAGGTCCTCCATAATTCAGCGATTTGTTAGCGTATTGAGATAGAAATGCAGTGCGAGCCGTGTGTGTCAATCGAAGCGTAGGTATAAATCGAATAATTCTTCAAAATTTAACACATGAACACATAAAATCGACGAATCATCAGAGTCAGCAATTGCGGGCTCAGAATCGAAACTCATGAAAATCGAGAAATAGATTGTCTGCGGCAAGTAGACTTCGACTATCCAAAGTGGTTCAACTATTCACAAGGATCCGTTGCACACATTTGACCTTCAGGACTATGCTTTTGCCTTGATTCTTGGGCGTTTGGCACACATCCCGTTAGTCATATTGTGACTTCAGATCGTTGGAGTCCGTCGAAACTTTGGTGAGAGTTTTGTTAAAACAAAGTAATAGTCGGAAAAAGTCGTCAAGGTTAGGGTTTCACCCCTAGCTTAATTATTTCGTCCTTGTTTTAATAAAATTGAGGAGGTTATTCATCAAAATATGGATTTCATTCCTGATTTGGCATAATTCTCCTCGTTTGTAGATAAAGTGCGGGTTGTTCAAGCAACTTTAGTCGAGAGTTTGCGGTTTTCACACCTAATCTCGACTTTATCGCCTATTCATAATTGAAAATTCGAGTGCAGTGATAGTGTAGCATAAGCGAGAATAGTGAGAAATAAGCTCGTACATAATCCCTACTGGATGTACACAAATCGGTCTGTTGGTTCCTAACTATAGACTAGGTTTCTAAGACATCGACCCGAACTAGGTCGTGTCTTGCCTAATTCCCTATAGTTATGGCTCTGATACCAATCTGTCACACCCCAACCGATGGCGGAATCATCGGGGCATGGCACTGAGCGAAACAGATTGTCCAGAAGTTTCCATAACAATTATCATTACCATTCAATTTAAAATAACATGTCCCATACCATGTCTCACACATTAAACAAATTATTACAGATAAACATCTAGGCAAATAATTCTGTTCCGACAACTCAGATTTATACATAGATAGTTTATTTATTGGTTTCTAGGACCTCTTTTCCTAGCTTCGATTTCATCACTGCGCAGAGAGCATCCTAGACCTTTCCTAGCCTCGATTTCACAGTGAACTAGGCATACAAACAACTTAAGCACCTGTCGCATACATTAAAATAAAGTCAATACATATAATGTAAAGGTGAGCATACAAGTTTGATAATAGCATATAGAGTTCGAATTCGTTTACGCATAACCAGCACGTACACATAGTGAAATGAAGCATGTTAGTTATCGACATAGATCCATCGATACCAATGACTGCGGTGGGTTGACTGCCTGAGGCAGTTCTCAATACATGATTACCACCGTAATCCATGCAAGTAATTGTCCTTAACAACCCCTGCAAACAGGTGCTGAGTCCAAACTATAGTACTATCGTTGCTAAGGCAGGTAGACAACATTCCATGTGTAAACATAACAAACAAGCATTCATAAGCCACATATAACATGCATTAACGGTTAGCGTTCAAATAGTATTGAGTAGTGTGTTCGATGTGATTTGAATAGTTGTAACTTATGTAACACCCAAAAGTGCATAAAGCAAAAAGGGTTCGAGTATACTAACAGCGGTTGATGGATTGAAGGGGCGTTTAACGAGTAAAGTTAGCCTGAATAGATTGATAGCATGATGATAAGTGACGCGTAAAACGATGCAAAGTACGAATGGGTCGGATAGCAGTTCGGTCGGATGGTAATCCGATCGGACGGTTTGTTTGTGCGGATGGCAATCCGTTCGGATGGTCATCCGGTCGGACGGTAGTCCAGTCGGATGACTATTCGAGTGGATTGTTTCTTCCTATGAGATGATTGTGTTTGTGTATGATGGCTTGTCTTTTGAAGTTTTCGTTGTAGCATTTTGAAAACATTGAAGTATCTCTATCCTTCAAGTCGGTCGATCGGACAGTCAATCGTGTGGACGACAATCCGTGCGGATGGTCATCCGGTCGGACGGTAGTCCAGTCGGACGGCGACCTTAGTGATGAGTTTACTTAGTGGGAACAATTCACAGCAGAAGAGTCACTCGGTCGGATGTCCATCCGACCGGGTGGCAACCCTGTTAATGAACATGTTGAAAATTGTTTAAGTCTTTAAAGTCCTAGTATCTCATGATCCGAAGAGTAATCCGGTCGGATGGTAATCCGATCGGATAGCAATTCCTTCAATACTCAAACTTCAGATAGAGTTGATGAAGTGTGGGACCCAAGGTGTGTCCGTTCGGACAGCAATCCGTTCGGGGAGCCTATCCGTTCGGACAGTAGTCCGGTCGGACAACACTTCATCCCGGTTGCTCCCGCAGTCTTACACTTTGTCGTTTTGCTTGTTTGTAGTTTTATCGAGATGCTTTGACATTGTGTTAACCAACAGAACCCCATCTTGACCCAAGCGACCTGATCGACCAGGAATCACCCTAGTTCGGCCAGTTAACCGATTCAAGATGGTTGTTCTTGTTTAACCCGAAATCGGTGGTCTCGTGAGTAGAATCCAGATCTTGAGCTAGCACAACACTAAGAATGAGCGGAGGACTAGATCTAGG
Source organism: Helianthus tuberosus (assembly GCA_030545235.1). Lineage (NCBI taxonomy): Eukaryota > Viridiplantae > Streptophyta > Magnoliopsida > Asterales > Asteraceae > Helianthus > Helianthus tuberosus. The sequence continues at coordinate 100,704,551 of CM060370.1, forward strand.
TCCGATTCTATCGGTTTCAAGTGCTTTGAGTGCAAAAGAGTTGAAAGAAAGTTAGAAACCATCTTTCAATCCTTTACCACTATGTTTACGTTTAGATCTAGCATAGATCTTTATTCATTTGTGTGGAAATCAGTTAGATCCGGGTTGTTCTCGGTGGATTGAAGCCAAAACATGAAGTTCTTCAAGAACACATGATGACATCATCCTAGAACACCTCAAATCTAGCGATTTCACGGTTAAAAGTTAAGATTCAAAAGATAGAAAGGTGTAGGAGGGCGTGTAGATCAAGAAAGTACAAGATTTAGGACGAGATCTTACCAAGATTTAGAGAAATCGAAGAAAAGGTGAGCTGAGCGTGCTGGTCAGACAGAGGTTTCCAAAAGTAGAAAGTTTGAGAGTGACATGGGTATTTATAGGATTCCAAAAGGGGAAAGTGTGAGTCGGTCGGATGGCATCCCGCCCGAATGACTATCCGGTCGGATGTCATCTCGGTCGGATGGCATCTTGACACCATGGCCAAGTGGCAGCCCGGTCAGATGACTATCCGGCCGGATGGTACTTGGTTCTTGTGTTCGACGCGACAAGTTTTGCTGAATCGATTTCGATTGCAAGTGACGAGTTTCCTATTCAAATTACTTTTAATCCCAACCACTCATATCTCGCACTGTCCCTTCTCCACTAATTATCATAGTTCGATTTCGATTGAGTTCGATTGCGTTTCGAGTTCGATTGCGATTCGATTGATTACCACACATAACATAAATGAACATGCACAAGTAACACATAAGGCACACACACACGTATAATAATAACTAAAATGCGTAGTTCGAGTTGCGATTCAATGTCGATTCGATTGGCATAGTTTGATTATCGTTTAGTTAACTTTATCGTATTGTTACTTCCTATAGTTCACAGTCGTAAGTTGCTTAGATTGCGAATAACGTACTTCGATTATTGTAATTATTGACACTTACTCCACATAATACAACTAAAATAAACATACAAAAGAAATCTACTATAAGTCAAGTCGCGCGAAATCGGTCGTTGACTTTGACCTTGACTTTGACTTCTCGAAAACACGGGGTGTTACAGTAACGAATCTCACAGTCATAATCAGTGAAAAGTTCAACCCATCGGCGTTGGCGCATATTAAGTTCCTTTTGGCTGAGGATGTGTTGTAGGCTCCTATGATCTGTGAAGATCGTACACTTGGTACTATACAGGTAGGGTCGCCAAATCTTCAGCGCAAAAACAACTGCACCTAGCTCGAGAACATGGATTGTGTAGTTCTTCTCGTGGATCTTGAGTTGTCGAGACGCGTAGGCGATAACCTTGTCTCGTTGCAGGAGAACACAACCAAGACCAAGGTTCGAGGCATCACAATAGACTATAAAGTCATCATTTCCATCGGGTAGAGTGAGAAAGGGAGCATTGCAAATCATATGCTTGAGGGTTTGAAAGGCAGTATCTTGTCCAGTTCCCCAAACAAAAGGCTTGTCTTTGTGTGTGAGAGAAGTAAGCGGCACGGTGATTTTTGAGAATCCTTCGATAAATCGGCGATAATAGCCCACTAGTCCGAGAAAAGAACAAACTTCAGACGGGTTCTTAGGTGTAACCCAACTCTTGACAGCTTCGATCTTTGCGGGGTCGACATGAATACCTTGACTATTGACAATGTGACGGAGGAATTGAACCTCCTCCAGCCAGAATTCACACTTGGAGAACTTGGCATAGAGTTGATTCCCTTGGAGAAGCTCGAGAACGAAACATAGGTGTTGCACGTGTTCGGTTTTCGACTTGGAACAGATCAGGATATCATCGATGAACACGATGACAAAGCGGCCGAGAAGCTGTATACACAAGCGATTCATCAGATCCATGAAAACCGCGGGTGCTTTGTACGACCAAAAGGCATAACAACGAACTCATAGTGGCCGTAACGAGTGCGAAAAGCGGTTTTGGGTATATCCTCCTCTTGAATGCGTAATTGGTGGTAGCCTGAGCGTAGATCGATCTTGGAAAAACACGTAGCACCTTGTAGCTGGCCAAACAAATCATCAATGCGGGGCAAGGGATAGCGATTCTTGATTGTCAGCTTATTCAACTCCCTATAGTCGATGCACATCCGGAACGACCCATCCTTCTTTTTTACGAAAAGGACTGGTGCGCCCCAAGGAGAGGTGCTAGGGCGAATGAAGCCTTTGTCAAGTAATTCCTGGAGCTGACTCGACAGTTCGCGCATTTCGGACGGAGCGAGTCGATAAGGAGCTCTAGCAACAGTATTTGCTCCAGGAATGAGGTCGATGCGGAAGTCGATATCACGACTCGGAGGTAAACCTGGAAGATCATCAGGGAACACGTTTGGAAATTCACGAACAACAGGGACATCGTTTACTCCCTTAACTTCCTTTTTCTCCGCTACTACGATGTGAGCCAAGAAAGCTTGGTATTCCTTGCGGAGATACTTGCTAGCTTGCACACATGACATGAGCTGGAGTTTCTTCGACGCGACTTCACCGTAAACACACAATTGATCACCATTAGCAAGCGAGAATTGAATCATCTTGTCGAAGCAAACAACTTCAACATGGTTTTCGCGAAGAAAGTCCATGCCTACTATGACGTCAAAACTACCGAGCTGCATCAGAATAAGGTCGATAGGAAAGATGTGATTGTTGAGTTCGAGAGTACATTCACGAAGGACAGAATTGACGGCGACGGTTCTTCTGGTGGCAACTTCGACATCGAACGTCGAGGGGAGATGGGCGCGCTTACGATTAAGGAGCTTTTCGAACTCAAACGATACAAAACAGTTATCGACTCCAGCATCAAACAAACATGAAGCATAAATACCATTCACAAGGAACGTACCATTGACCACGTTGTTGTCGGCCTGAGCCTGGTGCACATTAATATTGAAAGTTCGAGCGCGGGCTTCTTGTTGCTGTTGTTGCTGAGGCTGTTGCTGGGGTTGCTGCTGTTGTGGCTCTTGTTTCACCACTCGATTTGGGCACATATTTGCGAAGTGGTTGGGATCACCACTCGCAAAGCAGACTCTAGCATTGATCGCGGGTGCCTGAGCCGCTTGTTGGCCTTGAGGAGTAGGAATTAGAGCTTGATGAGCAGTAGTTGGAGCTGGAGCTTGACGAGGACCTGTACGGCAGTTGGCGGTGAAATGGCCGTACATGTTGCAGTGTACACAAAATCTGCAGGCGATTCCCACTGGGTGGTGATAGGTACAAGTTGGGCAGGCCGGGTGAGGACCCGTATAAGCACGCTTTGCCGCGGTGCTTGGGTTACCGGTGCCGCGACCTGGCGGTGTTGGGTCTGCTGCTGTGCTGGTACAGCTTGGAGTGGGGCAGCAGTGGTAACAACACAGTTCTTGTTGCTGGAGTTGCTGTTGTTCTTCCTCTTGCGATGTAGAGCCTTTGAAGACTGAGGAGTGGCGGCGGTTTCGGCTGTTGGTGCGGTGGTAGCTTGATGCAGATTCTTGGTAGCTTTTTCCCAATAGCCAGACTTGACTCACTTGTCGTTTATCTCAGCGTCAAGCAGGTAAATTTCCTCGATTGTTGCTGGTTTTGAAGCTTGCACAAAAAATCTGTGACACAATCCGGCAGAGCTCGGATATACTTCTTGATCGTCACATCAGAAGTCTTAACTTGATCAGGACAGATTATGCTAAGCTGCTTGAAGCGAGCAGTTAAAGCAGCATTGTCACCATCCTTCTGCTTGATATGCCAGAATTCGTCCTCCAACTTTTGGCACTCGTGGGGAGGGTAGAACTCTTCCAACATGACGTCCTTCAACTCATCCCACGTCAAACCGTAAACTGGATCATTTCCGCGTTTGTTCCTTTTGGCCCTCCACCAATCTAAAGCCCGGGATTGGAAGACGCCAGTTGCGTTGAGAGTGCGAAGATCATCGGGATAGCCACTCTGGCGCAAGGTGACCTCGATCGAATCAAACCAGTGAAATAAGGTCGTAGGACCATCATCGCCAGTAAATTCTTTCGGTCCGCAAGCTTTGAACTGCTTGAAGCTAAAGGCAGCTTTAGGAGTCTCAGTCGTGGACTCTTCAGAAGACTTGCTAGCATTCTCGTGTAGGTCGCTAACGATCTGAGGAATAACTTTCGCTATCTGTTTAGCGACGAGGGCAGCAAGGCGTTTGTCTTTCTGGTTGCGGAGGGCAGTTCATGAGTGACGGGATCCAGATGACGACATTGTCTGCAACAGACATCGTCATAGGACTCAGACACAATGTAATCGATTCTCACCTCACACGCCTAACATTACTAAAGCTCAGGAACACGATCAAACATACAACACGTAGAACACATAAGTACATAATCACGCAGGGCACAGAAGCATGTAAGCACATAAGGCATAGAAGCACATAAGCATGTAAGGCATAGTAACACAAAAAGGCAGTCAGAATACAGAAACCTATCATTCAAAGTTCGCGCGTGATATAGCAAGTAGCATAGCGGGTAGTATATCATAAGTAACCCCATAGTATGCGATTATCCACAAGTAGTAGCGATTTGTTGGCGTTTTGAGGTAGATGTGCAGTGCGAATCGTGTGTGTCAATCAAAGCAAAAGTGAAAAGCGATTAAATCACCAAAACCGAAGCACATAAACAGATAAAATCACATAATCACATAAAACGACATATATCAGAGTCAGCAGTTGCGGGCTCAGAATCGAAACACATAAAAATCAAGAATAGACTGTCTGCAGCTTTCGTTGAAACACGTCTACTAGCCAAGGTGTTTCGACTACTCACACGGACTTTTGGTACACACTTCGACCTTCAGGACTATGCTATCGCCTTGATTTCGGGCGAATGACACGCATCCTTCCGGTTATAGTGTGGCTTCAAGTCGCTGGAGTCCGTCGAAACGTTGGTGAGAGTTTTGTTAAAACAAATTAGAGCACAAAACAAGTCATCAAGGTTCGGGTTTCACCCCTGAATTAATAACTTTGTTCCTGTTGTGATAAAATAGAGAGGAAATTTGCATCGAAGTACGGATTTCACTCCTGATTCAACGCAATTTTCCTGTTTGTAGATAAAATGCGGGTCGAGCAAGCGATTTAGTCGAGAGTTTGCGGTTTTCACACCTAATCTCGACCTAATCACTCGTTCTTTTTCAAAAATTAGAGTGCAGTGATAGTGTTGTGCGAATGAGGACAGCGAGAAATAGCGGGTAAGCTCGTACATGACCCCTGCAGGGTATGCACAAGTCAGTCTGTTGGTACTTAACTATAGACTAGGTCGTTTCTAAGACATCGACCCGGACTAGGTCGAGTCTTGCCTAATTCCCTATAGTTATGGCTCTTATACCAATCAGTCACACCCCAACCGATAGCGGAATCATCGGGGCACGGCACTGAGCGAAACAGATTGTCCATGAGTATCCATAACGACTATTAATTACCAGATATTACGTCATGTCCCATACCATAACATATCCAAATAAAAAGTTATTACAGATAATTGTCTCACAAACAAGTACTGATCCAACAACTTAGATTTCAACATAGACAATTTGTTTATTAGTTTCAATACTCTTTCCTAGCCTCGATTTCATCACACGGCATACCAAGCATCCTAGCAACTTAAGCACCTGCTACATACGTTAAATTAAAAGTCAATACACATAGTGTAAAGGTGAGCCTACAAGTTTAATAGATATAATAGAGTTCTAAATCGTTTACGCATAACCAGCACGTATAATGTGTGATGTGAAGCACGTTAGTTATCGACATGATCCTATCAATACCAATGACTGCGGGTTGACTGCGTAAGACAGTTCGTAACACATATTCACCACTGCGAATCATGTGATTAATAGTCCTTAACAACCCCTAAGTGAACAGGTGCTGAGTCCAAACTATACTACTATCGTTGCTAAGGCAGGTAGACAGCAATCTATGTGTAAACATAACAAACAAGCATTCATAGAGTCACGTATAACATGCAGTAGCGGTTAGCGTTAAAGCGTTGCGTAGTGTGTTTGATGTGATTTAGAATAAGTAACGTATGTAACACCCAAAAGTGCGTAAAGCAAAAGGGGTTCGAGTATACTCACAGCGATGATGGATTAAAGGGAGCGCTAGTGCGGGATTAGCCTGAACAGTTAATGATGGCATAAACGATAAGCGGTGTGTAAAACGATGCAAAGTGAACGAGTGGCGAGTGGTCATCTGGCCGGATGGCAATCTGAACGGATGGCCATTCGATCGGATGTCAATCCGTTCGGATGACCATTCGGTAGGATTGACTCCTCGTTTGGGATGGATGTGTTTGTGTTTGTGTTTGTGTATGATGGTTTGCCTTTTCAAGTTTTCTTTGTAGCATTTTGAAAACAGAGAAGTATCTCTACCCTTCAGGTCGGTCGATTGGACGACGGTCCGATCGGACGGCGATCCGTTTGGTGAGATATTCTCAGAGAACAAGTTCACAGCAGTTTTATCATCTAATCAGATGATCTACCGATCGGGTGACAATCCGATAGAACTGGTAATGCATTGCACATGTTTGAAAAATGGTTAAGTGCCAAACCCCAAGTGTCAACCGATCGGACGTTGATCCATCCCGCATTCTGATCGTGTTGTAACTCGGTGTTTTTGCTAAGTTTTACGGTTTAATCGAGACGGTATGACGACGTTTTAGACAACAGAACCCCTCATCAGGTCCAAGTAACCCGATCGGACAGGAACCACCCTGACCCGATCAGCTAACGGCTCGTGACGGTTGGTCATGTCTAACTCGTAATCATTATCTCTTGGATAGAATTCAGATCTTGAACCAACACATCACCAAGAAAGAGTAGAAGATCAGAACAAGCTCTGATTCTATCGGTTTTTAGTGCATTGAGTGTAAAAGAGTTGAAAGAAAGTTAGAAAACCATCTTTCAATCCTTTTAACCTTGAATATGTTCAGATCTATGCAAGATCCTTGTTTATTCATGTGGAAATCCTTCAGATCCAAGTTGTTCTTGATGGATTGAAGCCGAAACATGAAGTTCATATGAACTCCATGATGACATCACCCTAGAACACCTCAAATCTAGTGATTTCACAGTTAAAAGTGAAGATTGTTCTGTGAAAAAGATGAAGAATCAAGTGTAGATCATAGAAGTACAAAGATTTTCGGAAGAACTTACAAGAATCGAGAGAAATCGAGAGAAAGGTGGGCTTGAGCGTCTGGTTCGAGTGAAGAGTTGTGACATCAAATGATTGTGACAGGTGGGAGTATTTATAGGGTTTCCAAAAGAGGAAAGTGCACAGTGTCGAGTGGGTCACCGATCGGATGGTTGTCCGATCGGATGGCAATGCTATCCGATGGCCACTCGTTCGGGTGGTCACTCGATCCGAGTGTTCAGCGCGTTGAGTTTTGTCATTTTGATTCGCGTGTTGAGCATTGCGATGCGATTTGAGGGAGCGATGCAATAGTATTACCCATTAATCCTAACTACTATATCTAACATACAATCACTATTATTAACTTGCATTTAGCGTCTAAGATTCGATTGCGATAGCGTTTCAATTGTGTTTCGATTTGATTACCATCAACATAATATAAATAAACATGCACAAGTAACACATAAGTAGCACGCACACATAAAACTATATCCAGAACGCATAAATTCGAGTTGCGATTGCGATGCGATAAGTGGTATACGATAAAACACGCGATAATTAGCAATTAAACCTCGATTACTAACAAGTACTCCACATAATACAACTAATGCGATAAAATAATTAGATTATCTACAAGTCAAAGAAGTCAAAACAGGAGTTGAGCAAGGAGTGACAAATCGCAATTAGCAATCTTTTCTTCCTTTGACTTCAATCTTGACTTTGACTTTGACTTTGACTTTCGAAACACGAGGTGTTACAATTAGCGATCCCTCAAACCTAGTCCGGGATGGGTATTTATAGCCGAGGAGTGAAGGAGGGTAATTGAGTGGCTAGACTGACAACGCGCCGCCCTTATGCAGGTGTGTCAGGCTTGTCGGTTGTGAAGGTGAAGCCACGTCCTACTGCGGTGTCAGTTTGTTGGTTACGTATGGGCTGACAGGCAACTGTCATTGGTGCCACTTGCTCTGTGGTGTCAGTCCCACTTTCCTTGTGGGCAGGATGCGGTGCCGCGCCGCATCGCTGCTCGCGGTAACTGCTGTTGTTTCCGCGTTCTTGCTCTGGCCAAGACATGTGCGGGATGCGGTGCCAGGCCGCATCGCCACTTGTGGTGACTGTTGCTGTTGTCCAGATCCCTTTTCGTGACGAGAATGTTCATAGGATGCGGTGCTAAGCCGCACCGCTATGTGTACACCCATTTTCATACACAAGGTAAGTCTTCTCATCCATTGACCGATTGGATTCGACCGCTGTGTTCGCACGTGCACGCACGGACATAGATAAGTTCTTGCCGGTGGGGGTTTTCGGTAAGGGTAATGGTCACTCGCAGCCATGTTGGTACGAGATCTGGGACCATACCCCTTCAGTTGCTTAAAAATGTGTGTGTATATATATATATATATATATATATATATAGGGTAGGGTTCATGCGAGAATCGCCCTTATTGCGAGAACCACGAGAACCAATGTGAACAGGGGGCAATTTTGTAAATACCTAAACAACTTTTAAAACAAGCCCATATTATCGGACTTCAATCAGAAAATTAACTATATCCAATATTATCTTTCACGTCCGAGAAATATCCCCAATCTATCTCCCCAATCTGAATCTGATTCTCTTTCATGATTATCTCAACATTTCACCATCATATCGAATCAGTTCATCTGTTACAAACAATTACATCATCGACTCAAATACATAATCACATTCACCATCATCAGTTCACCATTTTGAAGCATTTGGGGTGACATTTTCTCGGAGATTTGATATTTTACAAGCATATATTTCAGATTTCGTCATATAATTGAGGTTAGTTCCTAAAATTCGTCCATAATGAGTCGTATAATTTATATTAGGAACATAATCATCGATCGTATATTCTTCATCCATTTGTAATTACGGCAACGTGATTAAAAACATTGTGGATCTCTATTTCGTTCCTAATTAGGGCAACGTGATTATAATAATAGTCAATATGTCAGTATAGTCGGAAATCACCGTCATAATCACCGTTACATATGCGGTTTAACATAGATATTGTGCAATGTAACATAGATATTGTCATAGAACTCTGTCATATAACTCGAGTCACTTTGCAAGTTTATACAATTCGTTCGTACTTCTTTATATGATATATAATTTGGTGATTCAAACTTCATTGTGTATTGTGATATATTTTGTTATGCACATGTGCATATGTTTACATCATAGATTTAACTAGGTTTAATAGAATATGTTATTAAGGTAAGTTTGTGTGATATATAGTTATGCACATGTGCATATATTGTCATAATAATTCAATATGCACATGTGCATAGTTCTCGTGACATTTTGCAAGTTTACACAATTCGTTCGTACTTCTTTATATTATATATAATTTGTTGATTCAAACTTTGGTGTGTATTATGAGAAATATTGTCATGCACATGTGCATATGTTTACATCAGATGTTTAACAGAATATGTTATTAAGGTAAGTTTGTGTGATATATAGTTATGCACATGTGCATAGATTGTCATATTAATTTAATATGCACATGTGCATATTTTGTAATAAATGTATTTTATGTTAGAATGTGGTAATAAGATATTGTTGTGTGATATATACATATATGCACATGTGCATAAACTGACTAAATATGTTACTATGCGCATGCGCATAATTTGTCATACTAGGTTATTAAGGCATTTAACGTATATGCACATGTTCATTGTAGAATTGCAATGGAAAGAAAGTCGGAAAAGAAAATGAAAAACGTTACATTTGTATTAAAGTCGAGGGACGAAGGGTCGTCACTGTAAGACGCAGTCACAACAGAAAAGTATAAGCATGGTAAACAAAAAGGTTAGAATATTTGATTATTTATAATTAATATTTTGGATGTTCATTAATTAAAAGTTATTTGATGCACATGTGCATCATTACATTAATGTTGTTTTTATTAATATAATTTGTATAAACATAATGAGTTTATGAATGCAGATGTGAAAAAAGTTGTAAAAAAGTACATGAAGGTGAGGAATAATAAACGGAAACATGTGGAAACACCAAACAAAGGTGTTGGTGAGGTGCGCATGGCATAGAACAGAAGGTTATCAACATCTAAAGTTGGTGATAAAGATGACAATGTTGTTGATGGTATGTTTATTTAGAATTTTTAATCAATATTTAAAATGCACATGTCCATTAGTGTGTACAAACATTTCATGCATGTATTAATGTGTTTGCACATATGTTAAACAGAAAAAATTGGAATGGGCAACAAGTGATAATTTCAACGCTTGCGGTGTGTTCGCTATGCGAAACATGGAAATGTACAAAGGGAGCGATGTCAAGTTTGAATGCGGTTTTAGTACGTGGAAAGATATTCAAGGCATGCAACTGAAAAAAACTTGAGGATGAAGATAGCAACAAAACTGTTATTATCAGAGGCAAACATGTACAAGGAAACTATTATGGAACTTGCAAAAGAGATAACACGTGGTTTGAGAGATGAAAAAATACGGAAAATGTTAAACAAAGAGGCGGTGAAACAAGAAAAATGTTGGAATATGCTTGACAAATGGAAGAATGAGGACAAAGTTTGAGGGTATGAGTTAACACAACAGGTTATTAACTGTAGGAACATATAGTATTTTTGTTTTGTTGGTGATTTATGTTAATGAAACTAGTACTTTGTTTTGTTTTGTTTGTTTTAACACGTCAGATGGTACTTTGTTATGATGTCGTTTATATTTTTGGTTAAATGTGGTTAACAACAGTTGGTATAGTAGTTGATATAATAATCAGTTGGTATTTTAGCTGATGTAGTAATCGATGTTTGGAGTTCGTATTGGTAGTTGTTGTTTATGCACATGTGCATTAAAATGGTTAAACTAACAAGATGGTTGGTAATGAATGTTAGTAATGATTAAATGCGTGTTAGTAATATATAATGTGTTATAGATGTACACGATTGTTAAAATATGTTATATTATGTTGGTTAATAAATTAAATGATGGGTATGCACATGTGCATAAAGTTATATAACGTACAGTGTAGTATGTAATGTATTACAAATGGGTATATTTATATGTAAGGTACAACAAATGGTTTTATATTAATATTAGTAACATGTATAATAATAAACAATGGTATATCAATAAACAAGTGGATTCAACTGTTAGATACAACTGGTAGATACGTATGCACATGTGCATATTGTAAGTTAGGCATTAATATTAATATTGTAAGTTAAATAGGTAGTAATAAAATTACATTATGTTAAGTGGGTAATAATAAAATCACAAATAATTACATGTAATACATAATTGATAACAAATTAGGATGATGGCAATGATAAATATATTAAAAAAACGCATAAATAGTCCATTAAGAAACATAATCAAAACAAGCATTGATAGTCATAAGTAGTTAAGTTCGATAATCATAAGTTGTAATAGATAATAGATCAATCAAGAATCACGAGTTGGGTTGGTTGATTTACGACGTCTGGTCGAACGCCTAAGAGTTTGCTCAGGTTCTTACACATGTGTAGGGACTTCAGGGGTATTATCAGGGTTATCATCATCAGAAGAAGAAGAATTCTCATCAGAATACTCATCGGTGTCATCAAGATTAACATCATCAGAACCGGATTCAGACGGAGCAGGTAGTCCAGCAGCAATAGCAACAACACGTTTAGCTGCTCGTGCAGCAAGTTTGGCAGCCTTGATTTTTCGCAGTTGCGTGAATCATGGTCGAAAACATATTGGTTACATTTGTTGCATAAACGTGCGGCCTTCTTTTGCTTATCGGATTTCTTTCGCTCATCTTTAATTTTCTGACCATTGGGACCGATCCGGTGTTTTTTGGTACCACACCCTTTGTTTCTAATACCTTGGGGAGGATGAAAACTTGTGCTTAAAACTGCAGGTATTTTTAATATATCACTGATGTTTACAGTTTTTTGGTTTTATAGTAGGAATGAACTCAACATCAACTTCAGGTATCCAATATGGGGTATCGTTGGGTGTAGAATGAAGAGCAACCATGATTGTTCCTGTGCGATTAATATACGAAAAAAATGTTTAGCTAAATTATGGGATGCACGTATGTATGACAAGTATATATAATATACTTACAAAACAACAATTTAATTGTATGATGTTTATTATTTTTTTTAACATATGTATGGTTATGTACAGTTGGATGAACGTTTATATATGATGATTACTTTGTGATGCTTACTGATTGTCAATATATGTATTTATAATGTATTTGTAAACAAAGTGCACATGTGCATTACAAGTTAACATATAATTATATAATGTTGTGGTGAACATAATGCACATGTGCATATATGTTAATTCAGAATCATGTACAAACATAATGTAAATATCATAATGCACATGTGCATTTGTTTTTGCAATATTATTTATAACATATTATAACTGTGAACATGGTGCAAATGTGTGAATATAATATAATGCAAATGTGCATAACATATAATAGATTACAATTTTTTAAACAACAAAAATTGACATGTAATACCTTTGGTCTAGAACCGTACAAACAGCAAATGTTGATGTTCTGTCCCAGTTGAAGTGGTATCAAAAGATTCGGATACAGTAACATTTTCAAATAATTTAACATTTTCTGATGTAGACATAGAGTAAAAATATGGATTTCGAAGTTATGAGGAACATATCGACTGTCGATTGTTTTAGACGTAACCTTGTGACTGTCAACTGTATTATCAACAAATTGACCAACAATGTCAGCAGCACCAACAATGTCAGCATCAGAATTATAGAACAATCTTTGAACCTTGCACCAACTCTCTTTGCAAGACCAAGCATATTTAGTGTGCCAATCACGTTCGTCTTTATTGGCTGTCGAGAATTACACATTCCTTAAGGTTCCGTTATAATCATTTTTGGAGGCATTAAGTGAAAACAAATTGTTGTAGTTGCTAGCTGCAATGAGGATGAGGACGAATACACACCTTTACAACATTGTATTTATAGAAAATCAATGAAGCAGGGCATGCAAGATGGTATATCTGATCGACCTCAACCAGCAATGGTTCTGTGACATCTGCAACAGTGTATATAATATGATTACTTTATAAGTAATAAAGATCTTATATCAATACAAAATTGTATGATTTATGTATATATTTTCAGAATAAGATTACAAGTTAGCACAACTTCAGAATCATATGTAGCAAGACAAATGTAATGGTTTGACTTTATGGTCAACTCTGTTACAGAAAACTATATATGAACAACTTTAGTTGATATGATCCCACAATTTAATGTCAATCCACAAGTTGCAAACTAGCTTAGAAGAATATGGGTTGAAAATGTATATATCGCAAATAAAACCTTGATTTATAAAAGTTATCCATTTTGACCCGTTAACAACCCGCCCACTAAATGAAAATCGAAACTGTTACCATACCTTACGTCACTTAAGTCGGGGTATTTCGTTATGTCATCTGTAATGTCCTGTTCTGCGGTTGAAGATGTGTAGGTAATCACACAAGACATTCCAGCTTTTGTTGCTGCCTGCAGAGTTTATTCGGTTTGAATCCATTATTCATTGAAAAAATAGTTGTAAGCAATCAATATTGCAGACTGGATATGTCAAATGGTCAACCTGTAGGCCAATAACAATATCTTCCACCACTAAGCAGGCTTTCTCAGAAACACCTAGCATCCGGAAAGGTAAGAAAAACATTCAACCAAAAGGAAGCACAAGTCCCGATTACATTATTAACAAAAAAAAGTAATACAATGATGCACATGTGCATAAACTCAGATTTAATTACTAAAAAAAATATAATAATAATACTAAATAATCAACAGCTTCTAACCTTTTTATTTAACATTTACATATTCGTCTTCCGTTGCACATGTGCAGGATGGTGTATTTATACAAAAATCACGTTCGACACTCGAATTGCATCAACAGTTATCAGCTCACAGGCATCAGCAGAGTTCAGTAGTTCGTCTTCGTCCCGATTACATCAGCAATTCGTCTTCGTCCTTTCGATAGCGGTACACCATAAACCGTTCGTCATATCGATTTTACCATCTGATATTCCAAAATTCATCGTATATATCGTATGAGGAGGATTATCAGAGAATGTATGAGGAGGAACATCAGATGTGTGAGGTTCGACACATGATGAATCAGAGTATGCCATGTAGAGGATGTAAATGGTGGGTTGTTAGTCGTGAATGCTGCTGGAAACACCATGCCAGGATGTCGCCGACGTGAAATTTGGTGAATGATTGAACGCCGTCGGTCTTCATCGTCGATGAATACAAGATCTCCGTTCATCAGATGAATGAAACCCTAAGTTAGAAGATGTGTAACGTGATCAGAGCAAGTGAAGAGAGCGCGTGTTTTTATTAGACATCATATAATTACAATTTTGCCATGTGTTCACACTGGTTCTCGCAATAAAGGGTGGCTCCTAACGGATCCTTATCCTATATATATATATATATATATATATATGTATATATATATGTATAAGTGTCCGCTAAAATGAGAACCACCTCGAGTTGTAAGAACCGTGAGAACTACTTGATCCGGGGCGAGGTGGACCAATTTTTTTTTCATAAACGTAGATGCATGTATTATAACAACAATTGTAAAAAAAATGTCGTGTGTATAGTTTTGAGCACCACAAGTTTGTGTTTACGGGTACCGTAAATTTTCCGGTTAAATTTACGGTACCCGTAAACACAAACTTGTGGTGCTCAAAACTACACACACGAAATTTTTTTTTTGAATTTTTTTTTTAACAAATGTTGTTATAATACATGCATCTACGTTTATGAAAAAAAAAATTGGTCCACCGCGCCCCCTACGGTGTAGTTCTCACGGTTCTTACAACTCGAGATAGTTCTCATTTTAGCATTCCCCTATATAAATATATCTCACTAGTTAAAGTTTATTTTAAGTAACATATAAATATATATATATATATATATATATATATATATATATATATATATATATATATATATATATATATGTATAGGGAAAGGATATATAGAAAACCACTTTTATTGAGAAAACCCAGGAAACTCAAAGCTCCCGACATTTTTTTTTGAAAAAAATAACACATGTAATATACATGTTTTTAAGACTTTTGGGCCAAAAAAAACAAAAAAGCGCCAAAGGGATTTTAAAAAAATAAATAAACAAATTTCAGCATTTTTTGTGTAACACGTGTTACACAGCAAAGTTGCTGAAATTTGTTTTTTTTTTAAAAAAAAAAACCCTTCGGCGCTTTTTTGTTTTTTTTTGGCCCAAATGTCTTAAAAACATGTATATTACATGTGTTATTTTTTTCAAAAAAAAAAAAAAATGTCGGGAGCTTTGAGTTTCCCGGGTTTTCTCAATAAAAGTGGTTTTCTCCATATACTTACACTAAATGTGTGTATATATATATATATATATATATATATATATATATATATATATAGGATAAGGATCATGTGAGTAGTAGTAGGCTAAATGAGAAACTTGAGAAGCATTCTGGACCACACATTTTCCCTAAGCAAAAAAATGCAAAAAAAAGGTGAAAAAATGTAATTTTTTTTTTTTTTTTTGGAAACTTGAGAAGCATTCTGGACCACACATTTTCCCTAAGCAAAAAAATGCAAAAAAAAGGTGAAAAAATGTAAATTTTTTTTTTTTTTGGAAAAATCGCAGCTTTTTCTTTAAGAATTAATTTTTAAATTTTTTTTTTTTTTTTAGATTTATACACATGTGTATATTGTTAATCTTTTAACTATACATATATGTATATTGTCCATTATACATATATGTATATACATGTTTAAAATTGAAAAATAAGTGTTATTTTGGGTTTAGCATTAGTATTTAGGGTTTAGCTTTATGGTTTAGGGTTTAGCTTTAGGGTTTAACATTAGGGTTTAGCATTAGGGTTTAGCAATAGTATTTAGGGTTTAGCATTAGGGTTTAGCTTTTGAGTTTAGCATTAGAGTTTAGCTTTTGGGTTTAGCTTTAACTTTTGGGTTTAGCTTTATCTTTAGGGTTTGTATTAGGGTTTAGCATTAAGGGTTTAACTTTAGTGTTTAGTTTTAGCTTTTGGGTTTAGCATTAGGGTTTAGCTTTAGGGTTTAGAATTAGGGTTTAGCTTTAGGGTTTAGCATTAGGGTTTAGCTTTAAGGTTTAGCTTTAGGGTTTAACTTTAGGGTTTAGCATTATGGTTTAGCTTTAGTGTTTATGGTTTAAGATTAACAATATACACATTTTTTCAATTTTAAACATGTATATACATATATGTATAATTGACAATATACATATATGTATAGTTAAAAGATTAACAATATACACATGTGTATAAATCCAAAAAAAAAAAAATCTTTTAAAATTTTTTTTTTAATCCTTAAAGAAAAAGCTGCGATTTTTCAAAAAAAAAAAAAAAATTTTGCATCTTTTTCACATTTTTTTTTGCATTTTTTGCTTAAGGAAAATGTGTGGTCCAGATTGCTTCTCAAGTTTCTCAAATAGGGTGGACTTCTCTTAGGATCCCTGCCCTATATATATATATATATATAGGGGATGGTTCAAATGAAAACCACTTTTATTGTGAAAATTCGAAAACTAACTAAAAAAAGCCTAAAAAACACACAAATTTTTTTTTTTAATTTTTTTTATAAAAATCGCTGGTTTTTATATATAAATTTTTTTTTTTCAAAAAAAAAAAAAAAAAAAATTTTTGTAGTACACATGTGTAATAATACACGTGTAGTACACATACACGTATGTAGTATTACACATGTGCACTACACAAATTTTTTTTTTTTTTTTTGAAATTTTTTTTTATATAGAAAAAGCTGCGAAAATTGGGTTGCAAAAAAAAAAAAAAAAAAATTGGTATGTTTTTTTGGCTTTTTTTAATTAGTTTTCGAGTTTTCACAATAACTAGTGGTTTTCATTTGAACACTCCCCTATATATATATATATATATATATATCTATATATATATATAAATATATTTCACTAGTTAAAGTTTATTTTAAGTAACATATAAATATGTATACATATTTGTCAAAAGTAGTTTGACTAATCTTTGTAACAAATAAATATACATATATATATGAACCGGGTTCAAAAAAAAATTATACCACAAATTTCCTTTAATATACGAGGTGGTGTTGAAATAGGTGAAGTGGTTGGATTTTGCGAGTTGTAGTCACTGGAAGTCCCAATGCCATGGTAGGAGTCCAAGAGGGCAACATCACACAAGCTTGATCTGTATGGAATTCTACGCGGATTTGCAAGTTGGTTAAAAGACAATTTTAGGAAGCAAGCTATTTTAAAATTAAGGAAGCACATGGATAAACCCTAGTATATATACAATTCTATGTAATTGTAAAGTTTGTATCATCAAAATTCGAAAAATTAAAAAACTCTATGTAACTGTAAATCTTTAATTATACACGTGAAGAGTTAAAGAAAGCTTTCTATCATACGTTATTGAATAAAAATATGATTGGAATGATTAAAATTAAAAACAGAAGTTAAATCATGTCCCTTTTTCGTAGTAAATTTATTACCCAAATAAAAATCTAAGGCCGTGGCCAATCAGAAAACAATAATGTCATACTTTATGAGGCTATGGGGTATGTCGGTGGTGGATTGGATCATGGATTGTCATGCGAGACATGATTCTCGTTGTATACTGCTTCTCTTCTCAAATCATGGTTGTCCACATAGTTTAATCCATTGCAACTATGACCCTCTTTCAATTAATTAGGTGATTTTGATTGGTGGGGGAGGATAATGGATGATAGTAGAGGTTACGGTCCACGTCATATAGGTGGATTAGGTTGGTGGATGAGAATAGAGTGACATGATACTGATATGAATGATGATGGTGATCATGACCACACCTGATGAACACTTTCTAACCAAAAAGCTGGATATGACTTGTTTTAATAAATGCACATGTTTCATTAATACTTGAACTCGTGCCATTGTTTAATAAACATAAAATCTAAATAAATTATTATTGTGGTATCTGTAGATGTCCACGCTCTTAGTTTTATACACACAAAAAATCATGTATTTTCAGGGGCGGATCTACTCACAATGGTGGGTAGGCGGCCGCACCCTTTGAAAGAAAAGATTTAGTTTTAATTTTCGTTGAAAATCCCAACCGCATCCCTTGGATTTTTTTAACTGTACCGCTTGAAAATTTTCAACCGCTCTCCTTGGAAAACAATATTATGAATTTATAAAAAAAAAATTAATCCCTGATTATTATAAATATATAAGTACATAACACAATTTGTATAATTATTGTTTAACCACTTATTCACTTTACTTAACCTAATCTACAATCCAATTTTATTAACCTAACTACCTAAGCCCAAACCCAACCCAAAAAATTATCCTTTTTTATAGATTGTTTTTTATGTTGTTTTATGTGGTGATTAGGAGAAAATATTAATGTATAAGGATTTGATATGTTTGCATAGAGTAGTGATTGTATGATTTGTATCAATGTGTTAAAAACTAAACCGACTTGTTTAACAAGCAACTACAGCGGTTCACATTGGTTGAATGATAAAGGGGGAAGCCACACAACAGTGGCTTCCACTGGATTTGCTTGGGTTTTCATTTTGTGTGTTTCATTTAAAAGTCAGTTAGTTTATGCGGGGTTTATAACTTAATCGACGACATCAACGGTCCTAAGTTTAATTGTTCAGATTTTATTGAACACTGACGATTCTATGCGTACAGCTATAAAGTTTTGTAACACAAAATTTGGTTTCATAAAAAGTTATGTTACAATTCTAAACATTTGCGGTCATACATGGAATGGAGCTGCTTAAAAAGTTCGTGGCTTGAAGCTCGCTCGTAAAAAAACTCATTTGAAATCTGCTTGTTTGTAAATGATCCGAGCCGAGCTCGCTAATTAGGTGGATCGTTGGCTAATAAACAGCATTTGTTCAAAATACATATTCAAAAGTTGCTAAATAAGTTTCAATCGTAGATGGCTCGTTGGCCAATAAACTTATTCAAAATACATAGCTGATATGTACTTAGTAACTCTATTATGGAAACTCATTTATAGCTAAAATTGCATATGCTTATGTATTGAACTTATTTTATGAACAATGCAGATTATCATAAATATTGAATCTATTTATAAATTCGGTAAAAATTGTTACTTCTTGAAAGAAAATTCAATAAAATAGAAAAAGTTAGCTCAAGCTTTTTAGGAGTTGAGCTTAATCAAAAGATTTTAGTTCATTAAGATAAATGAGAAAAGATGGGTGGGCTCATTTAACTTAACGTCAAAATCCGAGCTAAAGCCGGCTCGTGGTGACTCGATCGTTAACAAACCCTTATTTTACTTGTACAAAATATCTGCTATGATAAATAAATAAATATTATTTTAAGTAAGAAAATATAAGTGGCAAAGTTGAACGAAGAGGTCGAAAATGTGGATATTGCAAATTTAATACAGCCTTTTAGGCTCCAACATCATCCATGTGTTCTAAAGGTTGGAAGAGTTATTGTTAACCGACTCATAAATTGGCCAAATTTTGTGGTCCACATTTCCACCTCTTGAATCATGCCAACTCATCACGTGGGTCCATGCAAGAAACAACCCCTTTATTTTTTTGGTTAGAAAAATAATATATTTTACCTATATACAAATCGCATTCCAGGGATAGTGCCGGTTGCCATATAAGCAGTGACGAAGCTTGACCAAAAATTTCGAGGGGGCGTAAAGTGATGTGACCCAAAAAAGATTTTCCTATCGTTATGTTTCGGGTCGGGTTAGGTTGGCTATTCGATTCAAGTCAGGTCAAATAATAATAATTCCAAATAAAACAGTATATTTACCAAACTACCCATCATTTATATACAAAGTTTATAAATATTCAGGATATACAATTTAGGAAAAGTAATCGGGGGTACGATCATAATTTTAAAATTTTCGGACGAAAAAGCAGAACTTATACACTTTTAACCGAAACATTGTGGTAGACGGGTGCACCCCCAGGCACCTACTATACTTCACCCCTGCACACAAGTGGCAGTTAGCAGAGGAGGGGGACTGTTCGTCCACTAAATATATTTTTTTCCTTCCTGGTTGCAACTTTAGACTGAGGGGAGTGGGGTGACTCCCACCCCAAGTCGCCCCCAAGTCGCCTCCAACACCGCCCCCCATGGCGTCCCCAAGGGCGTCCCCCTCCTGCCCATCCTCTGCTCGTCGCCCGGCTCTCCTCACACAACCCAATTTGGCACAAAATTTCAGGAGACTCCCCCCTCCAAGTCGCCCAAGGCCGCCCCACACACCATTCCCCCTTTTTTGCTCAAAATCCTCTAGGCTGACGTGGCGCCACGTGTCGCAAGACGCCCCATCCTAAGGCCGCCCCACTCCCTTCAGTCTTAGATATAGATTTCAAAACACATTATAACATAAACAATCAAAATGGTGTTGTTGAGAACACCTCGGCTGTTAAAAAGGCCAAATTTGGGTTCGATTCCCATTGTAGTAATAGTTATTTTTTTCTTTCTAAATTAGGATTGTTAAACTAGAATCCTGAACTTTAATAATTTATTTTACTAACCTTCAACTTTAAAATTTACTATATAATTCTTAAAATCTAAAATGTTGATTTTTTTTTCGTTTCCCCTTTGTTTTTTTTTTTTTACTTTGTCCAAACTTTAATAAAATTATTTTTTTCCTTTCTTTTCTTTTCTTTTACATTCTTTTAAAGTTTTTTCTTTCGCTTAATGATTTCGTAAACTAAGTTGTTAGTCTGAGTGTATGTACCGTCGCAATACGGTAATAAACCAAATCTATAATGAAAAATGTAAAAATCATATGTAAAACAAGAGTGCAACAGCACGCGCCGGATAAAAACTAGTTTGCTACAATATTCATATGAGCTATAAGTGTTGGTACATTAGATGTCTGTTAACTTCGTCTTTATAGAGTCTTGTATCTAGACATGATTAATTAGTGCACAGCAGGTTAAACTAGGATTTTAAGTATATTAGAGTAATTCCGCTTGAAATGGTACATGACACTTTCAAGCGAAATTAAACAAAGTAATTCCGCTTGAAATAGGATGTGTCATGTTCAAGCGAAATCACTAATTCCGCTTGAGAGGGTCATGATAGTTTCAAGCGGAATCCCAACTCTATAAATAGGAGGTCTGTTGTGTCATTTGAAACAGAATTAGAAGTGTATGTTTGAGAGCCGAGGTGCTGCCGAATTGTTATCAGATCTGTAAAAGCTCAGGAAATCAGAAATAGATAAAGATTAGAAAGTATCAAGCTGTGTTGACATCATTTACATTGATTCCGCCTTTGTTTTTGATGATGAACTACTCAAATTGACTCGTTAGGGTCACACGACGATCCAATAAGTGGTATCAGAGCTCAGGACGAGGAGTTCATACCAATTCAGCTTGATTTCATCGGATTCTCACACTTCTACTCTTTCTTTTCTGATTTGAACAAGATTTAACGGTTGAAATGGCTTAAAACTGACGTATATAACGTAAAACATAGTTTTAACTAATCCGTGAAAGGTTTAGACCTTAATTTGAACAAAATCTGATAAAAACTTGTAATTCCGCTTGAAAATCTGTTCGAAAATGCCGATGTCATCGTAATTCCGCTTGAACTTGCACGTGTAATTTCAAACGAAATTAGCATTTTTGGTTAATTCCGTTTGAAACTGTTACTGAATTTCAAGCGAAATTAGATTCCGTTTGAAAGTTCAAACGAAATTAGTTATTCCGCTTCAGACTTGATTCCGTTTGAGTGCTATTCCGCTTAAAAGCTAATTTCGCTTGAACAACTAATATCGTTTGAAAGGTATTTCGTTTGAAGGGCTTATCTCGCTTGAAAACTTATTCCGCTTGAAAGCTAATTCCGCTTAAAAGCTGATTCCGTTTGAAATTGCTATTTTCAAAATTTCAAAATTTTTTTCTAAGTGTTTGTTGATTGTTTCAGGTACTTGAAGATGGATGATTTGTTTATGAATCCATTCTGTGATGTGTTTGCATATACTAGTGGTTCGGGAGATAGCACAACTAATAACACGAATGAAACTACACCAACACCGAGTGCAAAGAAAACTCTCACTGATGCTTTGAGTGTAGAGAGTGCTTATGGGACATACAATAAACCTCCAAAGTTGATGGCTATTGAAGATTACAATAGGTGGGCTATAAGGTTTGATGAGTGGCTTCAAGCTTTTGCATATCCAAGCTGGAAAAGTTTAAAGAATGGTTACGTTAGAGGAACAGGGTTTGGTGAAAGTTTGACAGATACTGATGAAATTGAAAGTTATGTTGCTGAACAAAAGTGCATCGCATTGATTCATCAGTCTGTGAGAGATGACATAATTTCGTTGATAGAATATGTTAATTCGAAAGATCTTTGGGAGAAACTGAGAGTAAAATGTGTAGGAAGTGCTGAGATAGTTAAAAACAAAAAGAAACTGTTAAGAAAAGAGTTTGATTTATTTGGTTGTTTAAAGAACGAGTCTGTTTCCAAGATGATTGAGAGATTCGGGCATCTAAAATTGGAGCTGGCAAGACACAAAATTGTATATACTCAAGAAGAGTTGGTTGACAAACTGTTCGACTCGCTGCCGAATGAACAAGATTGACAGTACTTTGCATTAATTCTGAAGAATACAATCAAGTCTGAAGAGTTAACAGTGGATCTGCTTATCGAAAGACTGGAAAGTCTCGAGTTGGAGATCAAGAAATCTAGCAAAGTCAACAATTCATCTTATCAGCAGAATGTGGAGTTGTACTACAGAGGAAATCTACCAAAAACTGGTTCTCCAAGAACAACATTTTCTGCAGAGAGTTTAAATAATGTGAATCAAGAAACTCCTCACAGTGGTTTTCATAGTGGATCTTCTTCAACAACACCAAGTCAATCTGCATCAAAGAATCTGTTCCAATGTAACATTGCTGTGGATCTGAAGAACGCTCAAAATTTCAGTGAAGAGTCAGCAAAACAATAGATGGTGTTCTTAGCGTCGGTGTTAGAATCGTACGAGAGCCTCGTGGCGGGCAAGATTGGAAACACCAACCTGACTAAGGAGGACTATGATCAAATAGATCCTGAAGAGATGGAACTGATCGATATCAGGTGGTGTATGGCCAATGCAGTCCGGAGAGCGCAACGATTCATGGAGATTACTGGGAGACATTCTATCGGTGGGCCGTCTACAAAACTTGGCTTTGGCAAATCAAAAGTCACGTGCTTCAGGTGTAAACAAAAAGGACATTTCAAACGTTAATGTCGTAACGCTCCTGCTGATGATACTGCAAATCCATTCCGTGAGGATTACTATAAAAGAGCGATATATCATCAGAATAAATCAGAACCGCCCAGAATGAAGCAGCTTGAGGATGCCCCCAAAGAAAAATCAAGAGCTCTTGCTGTTATTCATGATGATGAAGGTTTTGATTGGAGTGAACTGCTACCAGAGGAAGATGCAGTAGGATACACTTTCGTAGCAGAAAAGATTATTCCTTACAAAGACACCAGAACTGAAGAAGAAAAATACCTCAGTAGAAAGAGTAAAGCAGAATTCAATATGATGAGATTATCTAAGGTGTTCAGTGAAGCCAAGAGAGCAAAGAGATGGGATGCTGATAGAGAATGTTACCTTGATCCTCAAGGAAACATTGCTATTGATACGAAAACTCTTAGTATAGAAGCTTTCATTGAGGAATTTGCTGAAGAAGAAGAAGCCTTACAGAGAAAATGGTGGGGAGGTGGAGAAGAGAAAGTAAAAGAAAAGGAGAAAGAGAATGAGTCGCAGTCTAAGAAGATTGATGATGGAATTATTGATACTTCACAAGAATTCACCGCTGAAAACTTGGGGAAGATGGCTGACAAAGTGCTTGCTGCAAAGGAACTTGAGGTAGAATCTAAGTCTGAAACTGAGTCTAAAAGCAAGGTCAGTCCGAACATTTCAACAAGAGAGTCAGGTAAGAAAGTCAAAGGTGATAGTGACTGCAAAAGTTGCATGAAAAACTGCAAGTTTTGTAGTACACTCACTTACCTTAGTAATATAAAGGTTGAAGAACTGACAACAAGAGTCAGAAAGGTTGAAGATCAGATTCTAGACCGTGATAAAATGCTAAAAGCTTCAAATGATCGAGCTAAAAATTTAACTGAGAAAATTGAAAATGATAAAATTGAAGTAGAAAGAATTAGGAAAGAGAATGAAAAGCTAATTCACGAAAATCGTCAACTCTCAGAAAATTTTGACAAACTAAAAGGAACGGTAAAAGATTCTGATGAAAGAAACGGTAAAACAAATAAAGAAAATGAGCATTTAACAGTAGTTCTTAGATACAAAGAAGAGCAAATCAACCAACAACTGGATGAGATTGCTAAATTGAAGCTTCAGTTTGAAGAAGCTAAGATTGAGAATGAGCGTATTAATCTGAAATTAACCAGTTACAACTCCGCAAGCTTTGTTTTACAACACATTGTTCCTAAACCCATCGGGAAAAACAAATCAGGCGAAGATGTTTACTCGGATGGAACTGGGGTTGGGTATCATCAGGTTCCACCGCCAGTGTTAAACAATTTTTCAAAGAAAACATCCGGGTTGGTTAATGATGAAGATGAAACAAATGAAATAAAACTTCCAGAGTCAATTGATGTTACATTTTTTTCATCTGATGATAGTGTTCAAACTGAAATTGTGAAAGGCATGGCTGAAAGTGTTTTAAAGTCTAATAGTGACTCAGTTGAGGATGAAGAGTGTTTTCTGAACAATTACATTTCGAAACCAAAACCCAAAAACAACTTAAATGAAGAACCTACTCTTGTCATGTACAAGATGTTGGGATTGGATAAGTTGTATTTAGATTCTGAGTTTCCACTGGAAAATGTTAATGTTGCTAAATTGA
The DNA here is from genome assembly GCA_030545235.1 of Helianthus tuberosus. NCBI lineage: Eukaryota > Viridiplantae > Streptophyta > Magnoliopsida > Asterales > Asteraceae > Helianthus > Helianthus tuberosus. The sequence continues at coordinate 100,729,646 of CM060370.1, forward strand.
CAAATGTGTTCAAATTGGTTGAAATTGATGTGTCCGAAATATAAGGTTTGAGAAATGCAAAAAGACAACTAAACTTTAAAAAAGATAAAGCTTATTACAAAAAGCCTGTTGTACCGCCGCATTTTTATAACAACAATCAAAATAGATGGTCGGGTGGTTATCAGGATGGTAAGAAATATCAGAGAAAGAATTTTCAAAACAAGAAGTTTGCTGAGAAAAAGGTGTTTGTAAAAAGCTCGAGTTCTTATTCCGAGCAGGAATATGAGATTTTTTTCAAAATCGAATGAATAGTTCTTTGAGGAAAAGGTCTCACAGCCTAAGACTGAAGGCACAACTCGAGTAGTTGATACTCGTACATGTTTCAAATGTAACAAAGTTGGGCACATTGCACGAAAATGCACCAACTTTAAGCCTAAGTCTGAAGTTGCTAAGAGTTCAAAAAAGAAGGTTGATGCAAAAGGCAAAGCTCCAATGGTTGTTGAGAAAATTTTGAAAAATGAGAATACAAAAGTCAAAATTGAACCTGTTAAGAAGTTGGAAACTAAAAATAACAATTTTTACAAACGGGTTTCTTCATCTCAATAAACATGGAAGCCAAAAAGTTCTCCAAAACCAAAGGTTTCAGAGTCAGAAAAACAATCGTCTTCTACCACTCAGGTAAAGATGGATGTTCCTTTGGTTATTATGAACAATTGGAGAAACAATCTTCTATTCCAACAGAGAAGAAGAATGTTCAAAAGAAAGATCAACCAACCGGTCAACCTAAGAAAGATGATTTTTTCCTATACAAAAAGGTTGAGGTTGGATCTGAAGATAGCTTGAAGATGAATGACAAGAATTTTCCACCACTTTACATTGCAAAATCTCACTTAAATGTCAAGTTACCCGAGTCAAAAGAGGCTTGGGTGGCATCAACTTCTAACTAAATTGTTTTTGAAATGTGCAGGAGCTTCCAAGATCTGTTTCACGATGGATTATGGATAGTGGAGCTTCTCGGCACTAGAAGACCCTACTGTATGATGTTAGAGGGTTTAATGGAGGTTATGTAGGTTTTGCAGGAAATCAAGGTGGTAGAATAGTTGGAGAAGGAACTTTATCAAATGGGATTGTCACGTTTGAAAGAGTGAACTACATCGCCGAGCTTGAAAACAATCTTCTGAGCATATCTCAGATCTGTGATCGCATGTATACAATGCACTTTACAGACAAAGAATGTTTGATCTTGAAACCAGGATTTGTTATCCCTGAAGAATGGATTGTCATGAGGGCACCTAGAGTGAATGATTTGTATGTGTTGGACATGAGCGTAGCTACTACAACCATGGGTCAGGCTCACTGTTTTGTGTCAAGAGCAACGGAAAAAGAGTCAAAGTTATGGCATCGAAAGATGGGCCATATTCACTTGAGAAAAATGAATCACCTGTTGCATAACGACTTAGTTACTGGTGTTCATGTGAAAGGTTTTCATCTGGAAGGGGAGTGCATTAGCTGCATCAAAGGCAAGCAAAAGAAGAAATCACACCCTCAAAAGAAAGTCAACTCAGTCTCAAGACCTTTAGAGAGACTTCATATGGATCTTTTTGGTCCAGTAAACGTCAAAAGTATTATTGGGGATCTCTATTGTCTAGTAGTAACTGATGATTATTCCAGATTTTCATGGGTTTCATTTCTGAAGTCGAAAGATGAGACGTTTGATAGTTTGATGGCGTTGTTCAGAAAAATTGAAAACTTATACCAAAGGCGTATCAAAAGAATCAGAAGTGATAATGGTACTGAGTTCAAGAACAACAAGATGGAAGAATATTGTAATGAGAGAGGTATATTGCATGAATTTAGTGCTCCTTACACTCCGCAGCAAAATGGAGTAGCTGAAAGAAAGAATAGGACGCTAATCGAAACGACTAGGACAATGCTTGCTGATTCAAAACTACCAGTAAATTTACGAAATAAGTAAGTAAAGATTTAGGTTTATATTCCGAACAAACCTACTAAATGTGTAAAAACCTATCGTCACATCATCAGTGAGACTGTTTAACGCATTTAAACTTTCCATTTCTTTAGCGTACCGTAACTGTCAAACCGATGTACTATCATTTTCCCTTTTTACACAAACTCTCTTTCTGAGATACCAGGTCTTTATACTTAGTGATATCTGGGGTATTATCCCGGGACTTCTGATTTTGCGGAAGCAATGGCCTAGTCCCCGAATAATACTTTCTGCATTGCTTGAAATATAGCGCCGCCCTCAGCAAAAATGATGAAACAATAAAATTGATAATCATTGCTGTTGTAAAAAAAGATCCTCTAAAGGGGACCCACTTAAAGACAAACTGTCATCTCTCTGCTGAACGGAAGTTCTGACCTGAGCTCTCACGGTTTCGCATCTAACCCCTTACAGATATCATCTGTGGTATACTCACCAGTAAGACTGAATATTGGGATCTGGATACGGGAGTATATTCAAGAGGTGGGACCCATGAATGAGTTTAAGTTCTTAATACATCTAATCAGTATCCTGGACAGATTGAAATGTGTGTGAGAATTTAAGTGGATCAGTATATCGACAATCTAAGTGAATTGTTTAATTTTGAGAATGTAATTAAAGCTTAACGGTACTTGTGACTTGTCGTACAGCTGATATGATTTCCTAACACGCTCACCAAAAATATGTTTGTAAATAGTTTACATTTACTGCATTCTATTTCTGTTATTCATTTCTAGCATAGAATTTTTTTTTTTTAAAAATTCAAAAAGATTTTTCATTTCTGCTTTATTTTCCAACAAACCAAAGTGGAAAGCTGATCTTCAGATTCGAATTGAAGCAGATGCAGGAAGTTTCTGGGCTGGATGATGAGTTTGGAGATTAAAATATTAAACTTGAGAAATTGAAAAGTCAAAACAAGTTCATTAATTTGAAATTTGTAAATTTCAGAAAATTGTTTGATCTAGTTTGTACAAAATGTCAGTGTGATTTATCTCAGATCAACCAAGGTCATTAAGTTGGACTTGGTAGACAAATTGAGTAATCAGGGTCATTAATTTGGACCTGAATACTTAAGTGGATTTCTAATTCTGACAAAGATTATGAAATGAGGTTGAATGGTAAGTTTGAATTGAATCTGTTATTGTCATATATCTTATATTTAGGTAGAGATTATGCAGGTAACATGTATAAATTAGAGAAAGCAGCTAAGCAAAATCCCAGTTTACTGATAGGGGGAGTCTGAAGACTTAAAGTCAGATACAGTTCCTGAATCTACATTAAAGGGGGAGTTTGAAGATTGTTAAAGATTCAGATTCTGTGATTCATGCTAGCTGTTGAAAGGAGAAGAGAAGATTAAAAGGAGCTTTTACTGTTAGACAATTTGGAAAGAGATCAAGGCTAAAGACTGAAGACAAGATGCTAAAGACTTCGTCAACATCCAAGGGGGAGTCTGTTGGTACATTAGATGTCTGTTAACTTCGTCTTTATAGAGTCTTGTATCTAGATAGGATTAATTAGTGCAAGCAGGTTAAACTAGGATTTTAAGTATATTAGAGTAATTCCACTTGAAATGGTACATGACACTTTCAAGCGAAATTAAACAAAGTAATTCTGCTTGAAATAGGATGTGTCATGTTCAAGCGAAATCACTAATTCCGCTTGAGAGGGTCATGACAGTTTCAAGCGGAATCCCAACTCTATAAATAGGAGATATGTTGTGTCATTTGAAACGGAATTAGAAGTGTATGTTTGAGAGCCGAGGTGCTGCCAAATTGTTATCAGATCTGTAAAAGCTCAGGAAATCAGAAATAGATAAAGATTAGAAAGTATCAAGCTGTGTTGACATCATTTACATTGATTCCGCCTTTGTTTTTGATGATGAACTACTCAAATTGACTCGTTAGGGTCACACGACGATCCAATAATAAGAACAACTTATTAATTGCCATTGTTCTTTAAACAACGAAAACAATTGAATGAACAATAGGTAAGTTAAGCAAGTGGGTATTTTATGTCATACCCCAACCGATGACGGAAATATTGAGGTGAGACGACAAGGAGATTGTTCAAGACTTCATAACGACTAATGGTGACAAGTATTTAAAATAACGATTTTCATTTCATGCTAAAGGGACTACATTGTTTCAAAGAAAAATAGAACATTTAGAACACAACAAATTAACCAACAAAACATAAATTTAAACTAAGTAAGTTTCTAGCCCTTCCTACTAGATTTTTTTTCAATGCATCAACATCAAGCTCCTACAATATATATTAAAGTAATATGTTGATGTGTGAAAAATGTATATTTATTCTAAAGCAAGTTTTAAAAATGGAATCGCTAACTAAACCATACACAATCAACAAGTGCATCGGTCGCAGTGTAGTGTCGATGGCAAGACTGGATATCAATCCGTGGACACTTTTAATGTTATCTTGGCTATTATTCAAGTATTAAAACCTATGTAACAGTCTTTAATAGTTTATAGAGTAAACTGCCATTTTGGTCCCTGAGGTTTGGTCACTTTTGTCACTTTAGTCCAAAACTCAAACCTTTTGCATTTTGGTCCCTGTGGTTTCATTCTTTTGCCACTTTAGTCCAAAAGTGAAATCATATCATATTTCTCAAATTAAATCCTATCGTTTTGTCCTTTTCCTCGAGGGAAAATAGTCATTATATAGAAAAAATTATATAATATATAAAGATGTAAACACCCCTCCCCTCAAACTCTGCACTCTCTTTCTCTCTAAACACCCCTCTGTCTCTCTCTCTTCCCTCCCTCTCTCTCTCTCTATCACACACACTCTGCACTCTCTCTTTCTCTCGTTTCTTCATCTCTAGAAACAACCCTAGTTCCTCTTCCTTATCTCGTAACGCCGAATTCCGAAAACTTCCGTTCAATTGCGGCTGCCGTTGCTTCACCGGCACCGTCATCGCTTTCTACGCCTGCCGGAAACTCCGATTCATCGCCACAACCAACACAATTCACAAATTTCTAATCTCAACATATAAATAACAAACCGTCCATCATGTAACGATAAATTTACAGTTTCAGATCTGATAATTAAACTTCAATGAATGCTGCTAAATGATGATGTCAGCCATCGTTCAAATTCAGGTTTATTTTTTTTGTAAAAACTGAATACAATGCACGCATTTGAACGATAACAGAAGAAATAAATTAACAATATATAACAATATTCAACAAAAATGTGAACAATGGATGACATCTTTATTCCTAACGCAGCATGAAACATCCAACGCCTGCCAGATCCACTACTAATTCCCTGAAATACATGTATTTTGAAAACATCAACAAAAGTTGAGCGAGTTCGTGTGTCTGTTTGTGTATACGAATAAACCTTTGAAATCATTGTAAGTATGTATGTAAGTATATAAATCCTGGTATGAAAGCAACAAGAAAAACAGATCACCAATGATTTGCAAGGCCATTGATATGTGTGAAGTGATGCAGGAAAGCTCAAACCTAGCAGATTTTGCACTGGGCTTCCGGCTGTAAGACATAGTCTACCCATGGGCCAACCCTGGTCCAACATGGGCGGGGCTCGCTACACCCAAATAGATCTATCACTCATGTCCCTCGGTCCTACAACGAGGATTGATGGCCTTAAGCGTTATACCCATCACTCACATGATCTAGGTGTACCCTTCCTTAGCTAACCATACCAAATGAGTAATGTTTGTAAACAGTTGTAACATGTACTTCACCCCCGAAGTTATACTACTGAAAACAGTTAAAGAAAAGGGGGACCCGAAACTCACAGTCTTGTGTCTTCAGTCACAGTAACTCAAGCTTCTTCCGGTGTAGACGACTACCTACAACGTACTAATGTCTATTAGACGAACGGGCTGTGCCTTGACTTAGTATTAATGTCTTTGAGTTACGTTCCTTCATACCTTCTATATTATTCCAAGTTATATAATTATTTGTTAAAATAATTAATATTTTAACTTAAATTATATTTATTTTAAATTTTGGAATGATTGGTAAATCAATTATTTTAACTTAATACTTCCCAAGTATTTATACTTGTATATCATTCCCAAGGATTGGGGTATTTATATTCGTATTCTTATACCTGTATATTTTGCCATGTATTAGAGTCGTATTCCGGAATATTATCTCTAATAAGGATCCAATATATATTTCCAAAATATATATATTTTAAGAAATATTACTTAGAAAAATTATTTATAATTTTTCGTTGACAAAAATATTTGTATTCTCTTGTAGGATCCAAAAATAATATATTTTCAAGTCCAACTTGGAAAATATATATATAAATTCATTTTTCCCAAAAATGACATACTTCATATTTAGTTAAGAAAGTGTATATTTTCCCAAAAATATTGTATTTCACGTTTGTGTAAGAAAATATATATATTTCCTAAAAATAATATATCTTCTAAAAATTCAAGAAAAATATATTTCACACTTGCCAAAAATAATATATTTTTCTCTTTTCCAAATATGATATATTCTTGTAGTAATTGTAAAAATCATATTTTTACTTCCTTAGTGTCCAAAATATTATTTACCAAAATATCCTTTATGAATAAATTTCCGGAATATTCCGTAAGTCCTATATTCCATAGTTTGGTTTCAACAATATTTTGTATAAGTATGTATATTTATTCTTTGGAATTTTGGTAATATTTTGGGTGGTAATTCTTGGTATTTTGTGAGTTATATTATTTCAAGCCTTAAAATAATATACTAATACACAAAGTATGCAAATAATCACACATATGTGTTGGATCGTCGTGTGACCCTAATGAGTCAATCGAAGTAGTTCATCATCAAGTACAAAGGCGGAATCAATGTAAAAGATGTCAACACAACTTGTTCCTTTCTAATTATCCTTTTATTGATCAATCCTGAGCTTTTACACGTTCAAATGACAAACGGACAGCACCTCGGCTCAGAACATATGAACTAATTCCGCTCCAAATGACACAACAACATGGGTATATATAGATGTGGGATTCCGCTTGAATGAGACATGAGTTTCAAGCGGAATTAAGTATTTCGCTTGAACATGTCACAGGTCGTTTCAAGCGGAATTACATATGTTGATTTCGCTTGAAACTACCATATTCCATTTCAAGCGGAATCACCCACTTTTACATATAAAATCCTAATTTCAACCCTGTTGTGCACTCGTTTATCCTATCTAGACATAAGACTCGATTAAGACGAAGTTAACAGACACTAGATGCACCAACAGACTCCCCCTTGGATGTTGACGAAGTCTTCGACGTCGACTCTTTAGTCTTTGTCTCTTTCTAAATTGTCTTGACATAGTAAAAGCTTCCTTCAATCTTTATCTTCAATCAACAGCTAGCATGAATCACAGACTCTGAATCTTTAACAATCTTCAAGCTCCCCCTTGAATGTAGATCCGGGAACTGCATTTGACTTTAAGTCTTCAGACTCTCCCTATCAGTATGCTGGGAATTTTGCTTAGCTGCTTTCTCAATTTCATACCTGTTACTTGCACAATCTCTACCTAACTATAAGATATACGACAATAACAATTTCAATCCAAACTTACCATTCAATCTTCATTTGATGGTTTTATCAGTGTACAGAAATCCACTTAAGTATTCAGGTCCAAGTTAATGACCCTGATTACTCAATTTATCTACCAAGTCCAACTTAATTACCTTGGTTGATCTGAAACAATTCACACTGACATTTGAAAATAACTTAGTTCAAACATTTTCTAAAATTTACAAGTTTCAACTTAATGAACTTGTTTTGACTTTTCAATTTCTCAAGTTTAACATGATTAGCTCCAAACTCATTCTCTAGCCCAAAAACTTCCTGCATCTGCTTCAATTCGAATCTGAAGATCAACTCTCCACTTTGGTTTCTCGGGAAATAAAGCAGAAATGTAAAATCTTTTTGGATTTTTAATAAAGTTTCTAAACTAGAAATGAAATACAGAAATAAAATGCAGTAACAATAAACTATTTACAAACATATTTTTGGTAAACGTGTTAGGGAATCATATCAGCTTATTCGACAAGTCACAAGTACTGTTAAGCTTTAATTTCATACTCAGAATTAAACAATTCCCTTAGATTGTCGATATACTGATCCACTTAAATTTGCACACAAACTTCAATCTGTCCAGGATACGGATTAAGTGAATAAGAGACTTAAACTTATACATGTGTCCCACCTCTTGAATATACTCCCGTATACAGATCCCAATATTCAGTCTTACGGGTGAGTATACCACAGATGATATCTGTAAAGGGTTAAATTGCGAAACAGTGAGAGCTCAGGTCAGAACTTCCGTTCAGCAGAGAGATGACGATTCGACTTTAGTGGGTCCCCTTTAGAGGATCTTTTTTACAACAGCATTGATTAGCAATTTTATTGACTCATCATTTATGCTGAGGGTGGCACTATTTTTCAAGCAAGCAGTAAAGTATTCTCCGGGGACTAGGCCATTGCTTCCGCATTATCAGAAGTCCCAGGATAATACCCCAGATATCACTGAGTATAAAGACCTAGTATCTCAGAAAGAGGGATCTTTCAAACAAGATTTCAGGGGTTACCTATATATCCAAGTAGTGTTCCCCACGAAATAAGTAAGTAAAGATTTAGGTTTATATCCCGAACAAACCTACTAAATGTGTAAAAACCTATCGGCACATCATCAGCAAGACTGTTTAAAACTTTTAAACATTACAATTCTTTAGCATACCGTAACTGTCAAGCCGATGTACTATCATTTTCCCTTTTTACACAAGCTCTTTTCTGGTTTTCTATTGTTTTTGGATTTTGAAAATATCTCACGTTTTTGTATTTTTGAAATTTTTTACTGTTTTTGTATTTTCTGAAAATATTACCCTATACTCTCCCCCTAAATACCAAAACAAGTAAAAAATCGACAAACCATTGCAGATTGTTTCTCAACATCATCATCTACAATGTCTCCTTCATCAACGCCAAGAATCTCCTCCAACACCGATAAAAGCTTCATACCATTTAATTTTAACAAGTATTGAAAACGAGTTTTATCAAATGCTTTAGTATGTAAATCATCTTTTTCATCGTCAGTGTGGATTTTCTCAATTAGTATCAACTTCTTCTCGAAACAATCTCGGATGAAGTGATGACGAATTTCAATGTGTTTCGTTTTAGCGTGATGAACTAGATTTTTAGTAATGTTAATCGCTGCCTCATTATCAACAAAAATATGGGTGTTTAGAAATTGCAAACCATAGTCGCGCATCTATTGCTGGATCCACAAGATCTAAGAGCAGCAACTGCTAGCAAATACATACTCAGCTTCACATGTGGATAAAGCTACAGAGGTCTGCTTTTTGCATTGCCAGGTGACCAATCGTGGTACAAAAAACTGACATCCCGCTGTTGTTGATTTAGCGTTAACTTTGCAGCATCCGAAATCAGAATCAGAATACCCTTTGAGCGTGAAATCGCCTTCTCTTGGATACCACAACCCCAATGATGGAGTTCCTTTCAGGTAGCGTAATATCCTTTTGACAATCACCATATGCGAAGCTCTAGGATTAGACTGAAACCTTGCTGCGAGGCAGGTTGGATACATAATATCAGGTCTTGAAGCTGTCAAATACATTAACGAACCGATCATAGAACGATACAACGTTTCATCTACCTTCTCTCCGGTGAGATCAGGGTTTATCCCATGATTCGTCGCTAATGGGGTGGAAGCTGGAGTAGAACCTAACATCCCAAATTTCTCCAAGATATCATGAACGTACTTCGTTTGATGTATGAAAATTCCTTTGGGTAGTTGATCAACCTGTAGTCCCAAAAATAATTTCATCTCACCCATCGATGACATTTCGAATTTCTGCTTCATAACTTGTTCAAAATCTTTGCACAGATTTTCATTCGTTGACCCAAATATGATGTCGTCCACGTATATCTGAACAATCAGAAGATGTCCGTCGACCTCTTTGGTGAAGAGAGTGGCATCCACTTTTCCACGGATGAAGCTGTTGGCAAGCAAATGTTGAGACAATGTCTCGTACCAAGCTCTCGGGGCCTGGTGTAAACCCTACAGCGCTTTGTCTAGCAAGTAGACCTTGTCTTTGTGGATTGGATCGGTAAAGCCCGGTGGCTGTCCGACATATACCTCCTCTTTTACCTTTCCATAGAGAAACGCCGATTTAACATCTAGTTGATAAACTTTAAATTTTTTCCAAGATGCAAATGCTAGGAAGATTCTGATCGCTTCTAGTCTAGCCACTGGAGCATATACTTCAGTGAAATCTATACCCTCCTGCTGACTGAAACCCTAGACTACGAGTCGAGCTTTGTTACGAACAACAACTCCTCTATCGTCTCTCTTGCATTTGAACACCCACTTGGTGTTTATCTTCCTCTGACCATCAGGCAAGTCTACCAATTTCCACACACCTAACTTCTCAAACTGACTCAACTCTTCTTGCATGGCATTGACCCAAGAATCTTCAGTTAGCGCCTCTTTGTATGTTCGCGGTTCGATCTGCGAAATAAAACAACTAAGTGAAAACTCAGTTTGTAAAGGAGCAACTGTAGAATAAAAACAAGTAAGGCCTTGGTCAATTTGACGTCTTGTGCGAACTCCTGATTGTAATTCTCCAATGATCAGCTCTTCTGGATGGTATGAAAGAGTTCTCGGTATCACCTCGCCTGGAACATCTACCTCACCTTCCAAATTTGTGATATTTTGATTTGCACCTTGTTCACTGACTGGGGTTGTTTGACTTGAAATCTCGATCTGCTCCCCCTCAGAATCTGAATCACCATGATCAAATATTGACATGTTATTAGATTCTTGATTATCATTGTCTGCTGTTTGATTATCAGGAGCAACTTCATTTTGTTGAATATCATCATGTTCTCCAGCATTGCTTGGACTGGCTTCATCATCATTTGAAGTTTGTCGTGGTCATCTTGAATACTCAGCTGGGAACCTTTCCTGCGATGACTCACACTCTCTTAGAATATCCAACTCGTCAAAGAAATCTTCTTCTTCTTCCTTTTCTTCTTCCATGTCAAACGAATCCCACAAAGTATCATAGTGAAAACGCCATGAATCGCCGGGATTTTGCGGTGGCATTGTGTGACCTTGACATTCAACATTATGTGCTTCAATAATCTGCTTCAAGCTAGGAACAAAAACTCGTTTTGATGGACTTGAATATCCCACAAATATTCCTTCAATACTCTTTGCACCAAATTTACCAAAAGGCTCTAGAACTGTGCAGGGTGACCCAAATGGTTCTAAATACTTCAGGTTCAGTTTGCGGTTATTGATTAGCTCAAAACATGTCTTGTTGAATTTCTTCACTGTGAGAACCCGGTTGAGCGTATAGCATGCAGCTGAGACTGCTTCTGCCCAAAAATTTACAGGTAGTTTGGAATCAGCAAGCATCGTCCTGGCTGTTTCGATTAGTGTCCTGTTCTTTCTTTCAGCTACTCCATTTTGCTGCGGAGTGTAAGGAGCACTAAATTCATGCAATATACCTCTCTCATCACAATATTCTTCCATCTTGTTGTTCTTAAACTCAGTACCATTATCACTTCTGATTCTTTTGATACGCCTTTGGTACAAGTTTTCAATTTTTCTGAACAACGCCATCAAGCTATCAAACGTGTCATCTTTCATCTTCAGAAATGATACCCATGAAAATCTGGAATAATCATCAGTGACAACCAAACAATAGTAATCACCAGTGATACTTTTGACGTTCACTGGACCAAAAAGATCCATATGAAGTCTCTCAAAAGGTCTAGAGACTGAGTTAACTTTCTTTTTAGGGTGTGATTTCTTCTTTTGCTTGCCTTTGACGCAGCTAATGTACTCCCCTTCCAGATGAAAACCTTTTACATGAACACCAGTAACCAAGTCATTGTGCACCAAGTGATTCATTTTTCTCAAGTGAATATGACCCATTTTCCGGTGCCACAATTGCGATTCCTTCTCCGTTGCTCTGGACACAAAACAGTGAGCCTGACCCGTGGTTGTAGTAGCTACACTCATGTCCAACATGTACAGATCATTCACTCTAGGTTCCCTCATGACAATCCACTCTTCGGGAACAACAAATCCTGGTTTCAAGATCAAACATTCTTTGTCTGTAAAGTGCATTGTATACATGCGATCACAGATCTGAGATATACTTAGAAGATTATTTTCAAGCTCGGCGATGTAGTTCACTCTTTCAAACGTAACAATTCCATTGGATAACGTTCCTTCTCCAACTATTCGACCACCCTGATTACCTGCGAATCCCACGTAACCTCCATTAAACCCTCTAACATCATACAGAAGGGTCTTCTTCCCCGTCATGTGCCGAGAAGCTCCACTATCCATAATCCATCGTGAAACGGATCATGGAAGCTCCTGCACATATCACAAACACTTAGTGAGAAGTTGATGCTACCCAAGCCTCTTTTGACTTGGGTAACTTGACATTAATGTGAGATTTTGCAATGTAAAGTGGCGGAAAATTTTTGTCATTCATCTTTAAGCTCTCCTTAGATCCAACCTCAACCTTTTTGTATAAGAAAAACTCATCTTTCTTAGGTTGACCAGTTGGTTGATCATTCTTTTGAACATTCTTCTTCTCTGGTGGAGTAGAAGATTGTTTCTCCAATTGTTCATAATAATTCAAAGGAACATCCATCTTTACCGGAGTGGTAGAAGACGATTGTTTTTCTGACTCTGAAACCTTTCGTTTTGATGAACTTTCTTTCTTGTCAACAATTTTTGGCTTCCATGTTTGTTGAGACGATGCAACCCTTTTGTAAAATTTGTCGGTTTTAGTTACCACATTCTTTACGGATTCAGTTTTGATTTTAGTGTTATCATTTTTCAAAACCTTTTTCTGAACAACCAATGGAGCTTTTCCCTTTGCATCAGCTTTCTTTCTCTGACTCTCAGCAACTTCAGACTTAGGCTTTAATGTGACAACTCGAAATTTAGAACCTTTCGTGAATCTTAGTTAACCTACTTGAAACATTATGTGACTAGTTGACGTATTGGTGTAATGATATATGTGAACATCCTATGTGATTATATGTTATGTTTATATGTATGCTTGTATGTATGAGTGTGATTATGTGAACCGAGACACAAGGACACGACTCGAGACCATGCGGTCTCGAGTGAACAGTAACAGTTGGGCCGGCGGTTGGGCCATGCTCCTCTCCACCCCACTCGAAAACCCACTAGGGTAAACAACTTAAGAACTAGTATATATTATACTCCTAGCCATCTTTTCCATTTCTCTTGGACAACACACACACTCCCCTACGCTCTCTCACTAAAACCTAGAAATCAAACATCACATCTCTTCTCCTCCTTCTCGGATCAAACCGGTGACCACAAGAAGTTCTCGGATCGGCTCACACACACACATTTGGAAACTTCATCCATTACTACTTCACACCTTTGAACCCACACTTGAACCGGTTAGTGATTTCTTTGCAAATACATGTTTATGCATGATTAAAGGTGTTGATGTGTAATGATATAGGTTAGTGATGCATGCTAGGTATGTATTTTGTATGATGATGTTATATATGATGATGTTATTCAGCTAACATGTTTTGATTTTGGATATATTGCACAATGAGCTCATGATATCTTGTGTCTAAATGTGATTCAAACCACTAAATGTGAGTGTTCATGAAACCGGCTTGCATAGGTGTAGTACCATGTTAATCGGATTAGTGTAGAGTCGAGTTGAGGTGTTATGGGATGATTTGAAACCATTAGATGAGTATGTTCAAGTGTTTTGATGGTTGTTCATGTTATGACTATGATTAGTGCTAAAAACCCTAAAAGATGATGAACAAGTTTGATGATCAACATGAACATGACTTGAATATATGAAGAACTTGTTGAATATGATATGAATGTGTTATGAATATTTGAAATCTGATTGTTTGATCCATTTTGGTTAATAACTAGACAAGAAAACATGTTTAGTGGATAGTACACAATTGTTGCATGAAATCAAAACCTCATTGGTTTAGTACAATGTCGGAAGTCAGCAGGTGTTCCTGTCGAGACCTCCTGTCTCGACTCGAGACCACATGGATGACAACTCGAGATCACGGTTTCGACACTAGGTTGTGAGTCAAGGACCCCTAGTCTCGACTCGAGACCACACTTGATCAGCACACAAAACAACATGACTCGAGACCTCGGTTGCGGGTCCGGTTACGACTCGAGATCACCTAGTCTCGACTAGTTCATGCGTAACTTGAGAACTCATAGGCATTAACCAAGACCGCACAGTCTCGATTCGAGATCGCACAGTCTCGACTCGAGACCATGTACGCACACTCGCTGGACTGGACTTGCATAGTTACGGGCCTAAGTTAGTGGGCCGAATGTATGGGCTTTCTGTGTATTGTTAATTGTGTATGTCGTGCGCTGTTTGGACTTGCATTGTTACGGGCTTAGGATTGGACCGGACTTTTGGGCTTTGCTTACTGGTATACATGCTACTGTTCAACTCATAGGTATTATTGTAAACCGCCATGTTTATACGTGTATGCCATGAATAATACCTGTATGCAACTTGCTAGTATACGCGTAGAACATGCGTGCATTACTTGGATATGAACCTGACTTGAATGATATCTATGTTAGGACGTAGTTGACCACTTACAACTTGATTGACCTTTCTGTGTATCTGCCGAGCAAACCAAGGTGAGTTCACACCCTCTACAAAGCATGGGATTCCCTGGGTTGGGAATGGGGTTAAGGAACGTGGATTCCTCGTCCTCCTTGGGTAGGACAGTATTGGTTCAGGAATGTAATTCCTCGTCCTCACGGACAAATAACACGTACTAGACCAAAACTCTATCACGAAGTCCCTTCTTTTTATATCGACTTAATCGCCGGGCCAATGGCGAGCGGGTCATTAGTTAGATAGCGCTATTTAGGTCTGACAAACCTCACACCTTGCCGCAGAGGACGGGCGTGAACTAATGGATCTGGGGCACGTCAATGATGATAGACATTGACAGTTTCAGGGCACATAAACATGACTACAGTCAGCAGTCGATATGGTAACGAGTCTAGTGTATACATGGGGTAGCCCCCACGGCCGAAATGCCAGATAACTAACACGGGGTAGCCCCCACGGCCGAAATGCCAGATAACTAACACGGGGTAGCCCCCACGGCTGGATTGCCAGAATAACCGGGAATAAACAAGTCACGTTTTTTTTTACTATGGGGTAACCCCCACGGCAGGATGCCAGATAAAGGAAACTGTTTTCGAAGCAACTTAAAACGAACACCCAACCGTGAACTCACTCAACTTGTTGTTGACTCGTTACTACATGCTTTGCAGGTCAATAGGTACTTAGCTGGAGCTTGCATGGAAGTGAGTCGTTGTGGGACATGGACGGCTGTGTGCCATGTTAAACTTTGAAACAATTAAACTTATCTTTTGGTTTTAAGACTTATGCTTCCGCTTGCAACTTAAACTACGTTTTGTTTGAACACCAATTGTATTGGTTGGATTTTTATAACTACTTGTATATTTGTTCAGTATGATTGGTGGCTGGATTCTGGTCAGTCACGCCTCCAAGCGGTAGTACTCCGCAGGTGGATTTCGGGGGTGTGACAGATTGGTATCAGAGCCATTGGTTATAGTGAACTTGGTTTTAATAAAGGGGAAAAACGTTTTTGTTAAAACCAGACTATAACCTGTACAGTGCTCAACAGTCCACAACGACGCTTCACTCCACATGCAAGGCTCGACACTCTAGGTGATATGATCTATGTATATATTGCCTACTTGTTAGTTATATAGCACATTGCTCATGGTATACTTGATTATTATAACTACTGTTGCTTGAATGCGTGTGTACTTACCCACTTCTGTCATCGCATTTTCGCGAACCCCTCTCACACACGTTCCTCTTGATATGAAGATAATGTCTGGACGCGTTAACCTGACACAAGCCCAGTTGACAGCTCTGATTAACGAACGAGTTGCCGCAGCACTTGCAGCTGCACACGCAGGAGGTATATCCTGCAGTTCTAACTCATTCTAGGATCTGTAGATCCTACTCTCGTGAACCAACCTTTGTGTTAAACTCTATCTTTCTTTCACCCACAATAGGTCATCATGCTCAGCCACCTGTGTGCACTTTTAAGACTTTCATGGACTGCCGACCAACTACTTTTAGCGGCACTGAAGGAGCTGTAGGCCTCCTCCACTGGTTTGAGAAACTAGAATCTGTTTTCGAAATGTGTGAATGCCCTGAGGCGCGCAGGGTGAAGTATGCTACCGGTACTCTCGAGGGTTTAGCCCTCACGTGGTGGAACGCTCAGGTTCAAATGCTGGGGTTGGTTGCTGCCAACGCCACCCCATGGGAAACTTTTAAGGAGATGATCAAGGAGGAATACTGCAGTCGAGATGACATTCATAAGCTGGAAGTCGAGTTCTTCAACCTCAAGACGACAGGGTCAGAAATTGAGGCGTACACTAAGAGATCGAATGAGCTTGCCTTACTGTGTCCCACTATGGTGGACCCTCCATTTAAGCGTATTGAACTCTTTCTCAAGGGCTTGGTGCCAGAGATCCAAAGCCATGTGACTTCAGCAAACCTCGCGACTATCCAGCAGGTTGTTCAGTTGGCTCACCGTCTTACTGACCAAGCGGTGGAGCAGAACAAGTTGCCAAAGCGCATAGGTGCGGCAACTACTTCAGGTACTCTTAGCGACAACAAACGGAAATGGGATGGAACTTCAAGCAAGGGTTCGACTTCTGTTCAGTCCCAGCCTCAGCAGAGAAAGAGTGATGACTACAAGAGCCCTAGTCAGCAATCATCTGGTGGTCAAAGTCATGGTGGGTAGAAAGGGAATCACCCCAAATGCAATCGCTGCAGCCTGCACCACAGCGGGCCATGCACCAGGGGTAACTGTCATCGATGCAATAAGCCAGGTCACGCTGCAAAGGATTGCAGGAGCTTGTATCCCGCCAATCAGAATAGTCAGCAAACCCAACAGAACCAACGCCAGCAGCCGCAGTAGGGTGACAGCAAAGGGTGCTTTCAGTGTGGAGCTGAAGGCCACTTCAAGAGAGATTGTCCCCAGCTGAACAGGAACCAGAACAACAACAACAACAATCAGGGGAATGGTAACAATGGGAACAACAACAACAATAGTGTCAGGGGGCGGGCGTTCGTGATCGGCCAAGGTGAAGCAAGGAATGACCCCAATGTTGTGGCGGGTAAGTTCCTTCTCGACGACTTTTATGTTACAGCTTTATTTGATTCGGGTGCCGATACTAGCTACATGTCACTAGAAGTTAGTCGAATGCTTAAGCGTATTCCAACACCTTTGAACAACAAGCACACTGTAGAGCTAGCAAATGGTAAGAGTTTAGAGGCCACACACGTAGTCGAGGGTTGTAGACTTGTTCTTGCTGACCAGACCTTCTCTATCGACCTTATTCCTATCGTCTTGGGTAGTTTCGACGTTGTCATTGGGATGGATTGGTTATCCCAACACCGAGTAGAGATTCTTTGCAACGAGAAGATTGTTCGTATTCCAGGCTCCGGTAGTGAACCTCTCATAATTCGTGGCGACAAGAGGAGTGCTGTTGAGAACATCATCTCTCTCCTTAAGGCTCAAAAGTGCTTGCGAAAGGGCCACACTGCCATTTTGGCTCTCGTTACTGACACCTCGGAAAAAGAGAAGAAGATAGAAGACTTTCCAGTTGTACACGACTATCCCGAGGTATTTCCTGAGGAATTACCTGGTCTCCCGCCTCATCGCCAAGTCGAATTTCAGATCGAACTAGCTCCTGGAGCTGCGCCTATAGCTCGTGCACCTTATCGTTTAGCTCCATCAGAGTTGGAAGAACTCTCTACGCAACTACAAGAACTCTTGGATAAGGGTTTTATTCATCCTAGCTCATCGCCCTGGGGAGCTCCAGTACTATTTGTGAAGAAGAAGGATGGTACCTTCAGAATGTGCATCGACTACCGGGAACTCAACAAGGTGACGGTGAAGAATCGTTATCCTCTACCGCGTATTGACGACTTGTTCGACCAGCTGCAAGGGTCGAGCTACTATTCAAAGATCGATTTGAGATCGGGTTATCACCAGCTGAGGGTCCGAGAAGAGGACGTCTCCAAAACTGCCTTCAGAACTCGCTACGGGCACTATGAGTTTTTGGTCATGCCTTTTGGGCTGACAAACGCACCTGCGGTTTTCATGGACTTGATGAACCGAGTGTGCAAGCCTTATCTGGACAAGTTCGTTATAGTCTTCATCGACGACATCCTGATCTATTCTAAGAGTCGGGAAGAGCATGAGCGACATCTACGGCTTATTCTGGAACTCCTTCGAACAGAACAACTTTATGCAAAGTTCTCGAAATGCGACTTCTGGCTTCGAGAAGTCCATTTCCTAGGCCACGTGGTAAACAAGGATGGGATTCACGTTGATCCATCCAAGGTAGACTCGATTAAGAACTGGCCTACACCCCGTACACCAAAGGAAATTCGCCAATTCTTGGGTTTGGCATGTTACTACAGGAGATTCATTAAGGATTTTTCTAAGATTGCTCAGCCTCTCACCTCACTAACACAGAAAGGCATTGCTTATCGATGGGGAGGTGCACAGGAATCAGCATTTCAGCATTTAAAGGATAGACTTTGCAGCGCACCTATCCTTTCATTGCCGGAGGGCACAGACGACTTCGTGGTCTACTGCGACGCGTCAATTCAAGGTCTTGGTTGTGTATTGATGCAACGAGATAAAGTTATAGCCTACGCCTCATGCCAACTCAAGGTTCATGAAAGGAACTACACTACGCATGACTTAGAGCAGGGAGCTGTTGTTTTTGCACTTAAGTTATGGCGACACTACTTGTACGGTACCAAGTGCGCAATCTACACGACCACAGGAGCCTCGAGCATATCTTCAAGCAGAAGGAACTGAATATGCGGCAACGACGATGGGTCGAACTACTGAATGACTACGAGTGCTCGATCAGGTATCACCCGGGCAAGGCCAATGTTGTGGCTGACGCCCTCAGTCGAAAGGACACCGCGCCTAAGCGCGTGCGAGCTTTACAACTCACGATCCATTCTAGTCTTCCTTCCCAAATACGAACTGCTCAGATAGAAGCACTGAAACCAGAAAACGTCAGGGCTGAAGCCCTACGCGGATCAAGGCAACGCTTAGAAAAGAAGGAAGACGGTGCTTACTACGTAACGGGACGCGTTTGGGTCCCACTCTACGGCAACCTACGAGAGCTTGTGATGGATGAAGCACACAAGTCTCGCTACTCGGTACATCCTGGTTCGGATAAAATGTACCACGCCATCAAAACTACATATTGGTGGCCTAGCATGAAGGCCCACATAGCAACCTACGTCAGCAAGTGTTTGACTTGTGCGAGAGTCAAGTCTGAATATCAGAAACCCTCAGGTCTACTCCAGCAACCAGAGATACCACAATGGAAATGGGAGCAAATTTCCATGGATTTCGTTCCTGGCCTACCTAGATCTCAGCGCGGAAACGATACTATTTGGGTGATCGTGGATCGACTCACAAAGTCCGCACACTTCTTGGCGATCAAGGAAACGGATAAATTCTCCACTCTTGCAGAAATATACCTCAAGGAAGTTGTTTCGAGGCACGGGGTGCCCACCTCTATTATCTCGGATCGAGATGCACGTTTTACTTCAGAACTGTGGCAAGCGATGCATAAATCATTTGGCTCACGATTAGACATGAGCACAGCATATCACCCTCAGACGGACGGACAGTCCGAGCGCACTATTCAAACCTTAGAAGACATACTTCGTGCATGTGTAATCGACTTTGGAAACAGCTGGGAGAAGCATCTGCCACTTGTGGAATTCTCGTACAATAACAGCTACCACACCAGCATTAAAGCTGCTCCGTTTGAGGCATTGTACGGACGTAAATGCCGGTCACCTCTTTGTTGGGCAGAGGTGGGGGATAGTCAGATCACTGGTCCAGAACATGTGGTAGACACAACCGAACAAATTGCTCAAATACGGAAACGCATGGCGGCAGCTCGTGACCGTCAGAAAGTCTACGCCGATAAGGGCAGGAAACCACTTGAGCTCCAGGTTGGGGAGCGGGTACTACTCAAAGTTTCACCATGGAGGGGTGTGGTTCGTTTTGGTAAACGAGGCAAACTTAACCCACGATACGTTGGACCTTTCAAAATCATCGAGAAAATAGGTAGGGTGGCCTACAGACTGAACTTACCAGCCGAACTCGGTGCAGTTCACAATGTTTTCCACGTGTCGAATCTGAAGAAGTGTCTGTCAGATGAGACCCACGTAGTTCCTCTGAAGAAACTCACTATCGACGAGCAGTTACAATTCGTCGAGGAACCAGTTGAAATCACGGACCGGGATGTTAAGGTCCTCAAGAGCACTAGAATACCTCTCGTTCGAGTTCGTTGGAACTCACGTCACGGCCCAGAGTTCACCTGGGAGCGCGAAGATCAGATGAAACAAAAGTATCCGCAACTGTTTGCAAACAGTACAACCACTACTGAGGCTGAAGCTACGGAATTTCGGGACGAAATTCTAGATCAACGGGGGGTGGATGTGACACCCCAGGAAAACCGGGAAAACCATACAACTTAACTAGCTTCCTCAGTGAGTGCTTACCAAATTTCGGGACGAAATTTCTTTCAACTTGGGGATGATGTGACAACTCGAAATTTAGAACCTTTCGTGTATCTTAGTGTAACCTACTTGAAACATTATGTGACTAGTTGACGTATTGGTGTAATGATATATGTGAACATCCTATGTGATTATATGTTATGTTTATATGTATGCTTGTATGTATGAGTGTGATTATGTGAACCGAGACACAAGGATACGACTCGAGACCATGCGGTCTCGAGTGAACAGTAACAGTTGGGCCGGCGGTTGGGCCATGCTCCTCTCCACCCCACTCGAAAACCCACTAGGGTAAACAACTTAAGAACTAGTATATATTATACTCCTAGCCATCTTTGCCATTTCTCTTGGACAACACACACACTCCCCTACTCTCTCTCACTAAAACCTAGAAATCAAACATCACATCTCTTCTCCTCCTTCTCGGATCAAACCGGTGACCACAAGAAGTTCTCGGATCGGCTCACACACACACATTTGGAAACTTCATCCATTACTACTTCACACCTTTGAACCCACACTTGAACCGGTTAGTGATTTCTTTGCAAATACATGTTTATGCATGATTAAAGGTGTTGATGTGTAATGATATAGGTTAGTGATGCATGCTAGGTATGTATTTTGTATGATGATGTTATATATGATGATGTTATTCGGCTAACATGTTTTGATTTCGGATATATTGCACAATGAGCTCATGATATCTTGTGTCTAAATGTGATTCAAACCACTAAATGTGAGTGTTCATGAAACCGGCTTGCATAGGTGTAGTACCATGTTAATCGGATTAGTGTAGAGTCGAGTTGAGGTGTTATGGGATGATTTGAAACCATTAGATGAGTATGTTCAAGTGTTTTGATGGTTGTTCATGTTATGACTATGATTAGTGCTAAAAACCCTAAAAGATGATGAACAAGTTTGATGATCAACATGAACATGACTTGAATATATGAAGAACTTGTTGAATATGATATGAATATTTGAAATCTGATTGTTTGATCCATTTTGGTTAATAACTAGACAAGAAAACATGTTTAGTGGATAGTACACAATTGTTGCATGAAATCAAAACCTCATTGGTTTAGTACAATGTCGGAAGTCAGCAGGTGTTCCTGTCGAGACCTCCTGTCTCGACTCGAGACCACATGGATGACAACTCGAGATCACGGTTTCGACACTAGGTTGCGAGTCAAGGACCCCTAGTCTCGACTCGAGACCACACTTGATCAGCACACAAAACAACATGACTCGAGACCTCGGTTGCGGGTCCGGTTACGACTCGAGATCACCTAGTCTCGACTAGTTCATGCGTAACTCGAGAACTCATAGGCATTAACCAAGATCGCACAGTCTCAATTCGAGATCGCACAGTCTCGACTCGAGACCATGTACGCACACTCGCTGGACTGGACTTGCATAGTTACGGGCCTAAGTTAGTGGGCCGAATGTATGGGCTTTCTGTGTATTGTTAATTGTGTATGTCGTGCGCTGTTTGGACTTGCATTGCTACGGGCTTAGGATTGGACCGGACTTTTGGGCTTTGCTTACTGGTATACATGCTACTGTTCAACTCATAGGTATTATTGTAAACCGCCATGTTTATACGTGTATGCCATGAATAATACCTGTATGCAACTTGGTAGTATACGCGTAGAACATGCGTGCATTACTTGGATATGAACCTGACTTGAATGATATCTATGTTAGGACGTAGTTAACCACTTACAACTTGATTGACCTTTCTGTGTATCTGCCGAGCAAACCAAGGTGAGTTCACACCCTCTACAAAGCATGGGATTCCCTGGGTTGGGAATGGGGTTAAGGAACGTGGATTCCTCGTCCTCCTTGGGTAGGACAGTATTGGTTCAGGAATGTAATTCCTCGTCCTCACGGACAGATAACACGTACTAGACCAAAACTCTATCACGAAGTCCCTCCTTTTTATATCGACTTAATCGCCGGGCCAATGGCGAGCGGGTCATTAGTTAGATAGCGCTATTTAGGTCTGACAAACCTCACACCGTGCCGCAGAGGACGGGCGTGAACTAATGGATCTGGGGCACGTCAATGATGATAGACATTGACAGTTTCAGGGCACATAAACATGACTACAGTCAGCAGTCGATATGGTAACGAGTCTAGTGTTTACATGGGGTAGCCCCCACGGCCGAAATGCCAGATAACTAACACGGGGTAGCCACCACGGCCGAAATGCCAGATAACTAACACGGGGTAGCCCCCACGGCTGGATTGCCAGAATAACCGGGAATAAACAAGTCACGCTTTTTTTTACTATGGGGTAACCCCCACGGCAGGATGCCAGATAAAGGAAACTGTTTTCGAAGCAACTTAAAACGAACACCCAACCGTGAACTCACTCAACTTGTTGTTGACTCGTTACTACATGCTTTGCAGGTCAATAGGTACTTAGCTGGAGCTTGCATGGAAGGGAGTCGTTGTGGGACATGGACGGCTGTGTGCCATGTTAAACTTTGAAACAATTAAACTTATGTTTTGGTTTTAAGACTTATGCTTCCGCTTGCAACTTAAACTACGTTTTGTTTGAACACCAATTGTATTGGTTGGATTTTTATAACTACTTGTATATTTGTTCAGTATGATTGGTGGCTGGATCCTGGTCAGTCACGCCTCCAAGCGGTAGTACTCCGCAGGTGGATTTCGGGGGTGTGACATTTAAGTTGGTGCACATTCGTGCAATATGTCCAACTTTGTTGCACTTAAAGCATGTACGAGTATCAACTACCCGACTTGTGCCTTTGGTCTGATGCTGTGAGGCTCTTTCCTCAAAGAATTCTTCATTTGTTTTCGAAAAAATCTTAGATTCTTCATCAGAAAGTGAACTCGAACTTGAAACAAACACCTTTTTCTCAGCAAACCTTCAGTTTTGAACATTCTTTCTCTGATAATTCTTACCACCCTGATAACCACCCGACCATTTGTTTTGATTATAGTTTGAAAAATGTGGCGGTATAACAGGCTTTTTGTAGTAAGCTTTATCTTTTTCAAAATTCAATTGTCTCTCAGCACGTTTCAGATTTTTAAGTTCAGAAACATCAATTTCGGCCAACTTGAAAACATTTTTCAATTTGTCCACATTCACATTCTCCAACGGAAAATCACAATTCGAATACAACTTATCTGATCCTGCCATCTTGTATATCACATGATGTGGTTCTTCACTTAAGTTGTTTTTGGACTTTGATTTTGGAATATACTTGTCCAAAAAGCATTCATCATCATCAGCTGAATCACTATCAGACTTCAAAACACTTTCAGCCATGCTTTTAACAATATCAGTTTGAACACTATCATCAGATGATGATGAAAAAATGTCACATCAATTGACTCTGGAAGTTTTATTTCATTTGTTTCATCTTCATCATTAACCAACCCGGATTTCTTTTTTGAGAAATTGTTTAAAACTGGTGGTGGAACCTGGTGAAACCCAACCCCAGTTCCATCACAGTAAACATCTTCGCCTGCTTTGTTTTTCCTGATGGGTTTGGGAACAATGTGTTGCAAAACAAAGCTTGCATAGTTGTAACTGTTCAGTTTCAAATTGATACGCTCATTCTCAATCTTAGCTTCTTCAAACTTAAGCTTCAATTTAGCAATCTCATCCAGTTGTTGGTTGATTTGCTCTTCTTTGTGTCTAAGAATTACAGTTAAATGCTCATTTTCTTTATTGGTTTTACCGTTTCTTTCATCAGAATCTTTGACCGTTCGTTTTAGTTTATCAAAATTTTCTGAGAGTTGACGATTTTCTTGAATTAGTTTTTCATTCTCTTTCCTAATTCTTTCTACTTCAATTTTATCATTTTCAATTTTCTCAGTCAAATTTTTAGCATGAGCATTTGAAGCTTTTAGCATTTTATCACGGTCTAGAATCTGATCTTCAACCTTTCTGACTCTTGTTGTCAGTTCTTCAACCTTTGTATCACTAAGGTAAGTGAGTGTACTACAAAACTTGCAGTTTTTCATGCAACTTTTGCAGTCACTATCACCTTTGACTTTCTTACCTGACTCTTTTGTTGAAATGTTTGGACTGACCTTGCTTTTAGACTCAATTTCAGATTTAGAGTCTACCTCAAGTTCTTTTGCAGCTAGAACTTTGTCAGCCATCTTCTTCAAGTTTTCAGCGTTGAGTTCTTGTGACGTATCAATAACTCCGTCATCAATCTTCTTTGGTTCCGGTTCTTTTGCTGTCTCATTTTCTTTTTCTTTCTCAACTGCTTCTCCTCCTCCCCACCATTATACTAAGAGTTTTCGTATCAATAGCAATGTTTCCTTGAGGATCAAGGTAACATTCTCTATCAGCATCCTATCTCTTTGATCTCCTAGCTTCACTGAACACCTTAGATAATCTCATCATTTTGAATTCTGCTCTCTGCTGTCTGCTTTTGTATTTTTGTTCTTCATTTCTTGTGTCTTTGAAAGGAATAATCTTTTCTGCTACGGAAGCGTATCCTACTACATCTTCCTTTGGTAGCACATCACTCCAATCGTATCCCTCATCATCATGAATAACAGCAAGAGCTCTTGATTTTTCTTTAGTGGTATCCTCAAGCTGCTTCATTCTGGGGGGTTCAGATTTGTTTTGATGGTAGATTGCTCTTTTGTAGTAATCTTCACGAAATGGATTTGCAGTATCATTAGCGGGAGCGTTACGGCATTCACGTTTGAAATGTCCTTTCTGTTTACACCTGAAGCACGTGACTTTTGAATTGTCAAAGCCAAGTTTTGTAGATGGCCCACCGATAGAATGTCTCCCAGTAATCTCCATGAATCGTTTTGCTCTCCAGACTGCACTGGCCATACACCACCTGATATCGATCAGTTCCATCTCTTCAAGATCTATTTGATCATAGTCCTCTTTAGTCAGGTTGGTGTTTCCAATCTTACCCGCTACAAGGCTCTCGTACGATTCTAACACCGATGCTAAGAACACCATCTGTTGTTTTGCTGACTCTTCACTGAAATTTTGAGCGTTTTTCAGATCCATAACAATGTTACATTGGAACATATTCTTAGATGCATATTGGCTTGGAGTTGTTGAAGAAGATCCACTATGAAAACCACTGTGAGGAGTTTCTTGATTCACATTATTTGAACTCTCTGCAGAAAATGCTGTTCTTGGAGAACCAGTCTTTGGTATATTTCCTCTGTAGTACAACTCTACATTCTGCTGATAAGATGTGTTATTGACTTTGCTGGATTTCTTGATCTCCAATTCATGGCTTTCCAGTCTTTCTATAAGCAGACCAACCTTGAAATCAACTGGCTTTATCGTATTCTTCAGCATCAATGCAAAATACTGCCAATCTTGCTCATTCGGTAGAGCATCAAACAATTTGTCTACCAGCTCTTCTTGACTGTAAATGATGTCATGTCTAGCAAGCTCCATTTTCAGATGCCCAAATCTTTCGATCATCTTGGAAACAGACTCGTTCTTTAAACAACCAAACAAATCAAACTCTTTTCGTAACAGTTTCTTTTTGTTCTTCACTATTTCAGCACTACCAATACATTTTACCCTCAGTTTCTCCCAAAGATCTTTTGAATTTTCATATTCAATCAATGAAATTATATCATCTCTCACAGACTGATGAATCAACGCGATGCAGTTTTGTTCAGCAATATATCTTTCAATCTCATCCGTATCTGTCAAACTTTCACCAAAATGATCTCCTTTAACGTAACCAATCTTTAAACTTTTCCAGCTTGGATATACAAAGGCTTGAAGCCACTCGTCAAATCTTGTAGCCCACCTATTGTAATCTTCTATCGCCAACAACTTTGGAGGTTTGTTGTACGTTCCATAAGCACTCTCAACACTTAATGCATCAGAAATAGTCTTCTTTGCACTCGGTGTTGGTGTAGTTTCATTTGTGTTATCTGAAGTGACATCTCCCGAACCACCGGTAAATGCAAACACATCACAGAAAGGATTCATGAACAAATCATCCATTTTTCACGTACCTGAAACAATCAATAAACACTTAGAAATTTTTTGAAATTTTGAAAAACCAGTTTCAAGCGGAATCAGTTGACGCGAAATCAACTTTTAAGCTAAATTGCTTTTCAAGCGGAATAAGCCTATTCAAGCGAAATCAGGTTTTGAAGCGAAATCACTTATTTCGCTTAAACTTTCAAGCGAAATCTGGTTTGAAGCGAAATCAGACAAACACTTTCAAGCGGAATTAGCCAAAATAGCTTATTTCGTTTGAAATCACTCATGCACGTTCAAGCGGAATCAAGATGACATCAGCATTTTCGAACAGTTTTTCGAGCGGAATTACAAGTTTTTATCAGATTTTGTTCGAATTTAGGTCCAATACTTTCAAGAATTAGTTAAAACTATGTTTCGCTTGATATGTGTGAGTTTTAAGCCATTTCAACCGTTAAATCTCGTTCAAATCAGAAAAGAATGAGTAGAAGTGAGAAAATCCGATGATTTCAAGCTGAATTGGTATGAACTCCTCGTCCTGAGCTCTGATACCACTTGTTGGATCGTCGTGTGACCCTAATGAGTCAATCGAACTAGTTCATCATCAAGTACAAAGGCGGAATCAATGTAAAATATGTCAACACAACTTGTTCCTTTCTAATTATCCTTTTATTGATCAATCCTGAGTCTTTAAACGTTCAAATGACAAACGGACAGCACCTTAGCTCAGAACATATGAACTAATTCCGCTCCAAATGACACAACAACATGGGTATATATAGATGTGGGATTCCGCTTGAATGAGACATGAGTTTCAAGCGGAATTAAGTATTTCGCTTAAACATGTCACATGTCGTTTCAAGCAGAATTACATGTGTTGATTTCGCTTGAAACTACCATATTCCATTTCAAGCGGAATCACCCACTTTTACGTATAAAATCCTAATTTCAACCCTGTAGTGCACTCGTTTATCCTATCTAGACATAAGACTCGATTAAGACGAAGTTAACAGACACTAGATGCACCAAATGTGTCTTTAATATATATATATATATATATATATTCTAGATATATATTTAGCCACTTTTATTTATAAAAACCAACATCCAACACTTATATTTTTGTAACAAAAATTATGGCAAAGTTTATGTGGAAAACTCATGGTTAAAATACACTTGTAAATATTTGTTTAAAAATATTTTTCTAAGTGTTTCTATTTTTAGAAAATTTTGCCATAGTTTCCCCTAAAAATGGAGGTTTCCATGCTTTAAAGCATATCATTTTCTTTTGTAAAAATCATCACAATCAACACTAAACAACTTACACTTACCAATTTTGCCATAAACAAGTAATAATCTATTACTTCATGAACTTGAATATTTGTAACAATTTGTAGTAACTTACTAGTGTTCTTAGTAAGTCTTGTTACCCTTTAGAATGTGATTAGTTCTTTAAAAACTTCATTTTTAAGGAAATTGGATGTTTACAACTTCAAAACATATTTTCTAAAAATGTTTCTTTATGCATTCTTTTTGTTACACAAGTGTTTCTACACTTGGTTAACCACTAAAAACAAGTCTTGTTTATGTAAGAACCAAGATTATATAAAACTTATGTTTTTAACTTGGTTTCTTTGAAATACCATTCATAAATCTTTAGATCTATATGTTTAACAACTTACTTTGATCATGGTTTTTCAAGAAAACAACTTTATTCTTTCAAGTTCATGATTTTCATAAGGATGATCCATTCACTTTCATCAAGTTCATCCTCTCATCTTGCTAGATTATGTTTTTAATCATGATCTAGCAAGATCATATGATGATCAACATCATTTCTACAAACAATCAATGATCAACATGCATAACAACTCATATTCATCAAGATTACTTCATTTAACAAGCTTATGTTCATGTTTCATGCTTATGATCTTTACTGTTCTTCAAGTATTTGATCCAGATTCACCTTTAACCACTTAAAATAGATGTGAAATAGAGTGTACAAGGTTCTTCCCACTAGCTCAAGGCTAGGGATGATTCAAGTGAAGAAAATGAGTGGATAAAAGCAAACAAGAGGGGTCCTTGATCTTCCACAAGCTCCTAGCTCCTTTAAACACCTTCTAACACCTTGTGATTACTTGGAAATGGATGAACTAGAGGTGGAAGTGATGGTGGTGGGGTGTGGTGTTCTCGGCCGAGCGAAGGGAGGAGAGGGGGAAAGATGGAGTGTGTTGTGTTAAGTGTAATTGAGTTATGTTATGTCTTAGGGTTAATATAGACTCACTTTCAACACATCTTCATCCATTGGTCCTTATGTTCACTAAAGATGGAGACAATATCTATTAATTAATAAAAAAAAATCCACATGTGGGGGCCCACATGTAACCGTAAGTATGGGGGGGGGGGGTGTTTAGTTGGGTGACAATGGTAAGTTGAAGATTCTAGTTAGATTTCAAGTGTATGTTTAGGTGTTATAAGTTGTTATGTAATTATAAGAGGTGTTATGATGTTCGGGGACCATAACTAGTTTGGTAATGTTAAAACAATGCTTCTAGTGTACATTTGATGTTTCGGGTAGTGTCCGGTTGTTCGGTTAGATACTGGTTCATTAAAGTGCTAAACTACACAATTTAGTGTTCTTTATGTACCCTTTTGTGACACTTTTGATTCCCGACACTTAGGAAAGCATTCAGGACCATTTAAGCATATTTCTGCAAGAAATTAGATTGTTAAAATGCTGATTTTTGCTGAATTAAGCACTTTGGGTGAGTTTTAGGCACTTTCCGGCACTTAAACTATCACTAGAAAGGCAGTTTTGTGATCCTTACTTTCCTACACACTATACTAGTGTAGTACTTGGTCTCTGGCTCCTTCTGTGCCTTAATGCACTGTCTGTCTATGTGCTGAGTTCCATCAGCATCTTCCTGATTTATCAGATAATTATTCTAACTGTACTTAATGCATCATTAGAGGCAATATAGCTTTCATGCAATATTGGTTTGACATTAAACAATGAATGATGCACATGTATGTGTATGGCAGTAATCAGAAATCAGTTAATTGCAATTCAGCACAATCATTAAGCACTAATCATGGTTAATAGATTGTACGGATACCTGATTTTTGACAGTTGTCACATTCTCCCCCTGTTAAGAAAATTTCATCCTCGAAATTTTAAGCTTTACTACTAGCAGCAGGGGAGTTAGGGAACAAATGCGGGTATTTAGCTTTCATGCGGTCCTCACGCTCCCAAGTATACTCTGGGCCGTGACGCGCATTCCATTGAACCTTAACAAGTTTAACACTACTCCTCCGAGTTTTGTTAACTTTCCAATCAGTAACCTCAACGGGTTCTTCAGTGAAGTGGAGTGTGTCATCAATGTGAACTTCGTCAGCAGGAATAACCACTGTTTCTTGAGTTGGACTCTTCTTTAAATTAGATACATGGAATGTATCATGAACACCATTAAGTTCTGCGGGTAGTTCCAACTTATATGCTACAGTGCCAATCCTTTCCAGGATTTTGAACGGTCCAATGAATCGTGGGTTCAACTTTCCACGCTTCCCAAAGCGTGCCACACCTTTCGAAGGTGAGACTTTCAACAAAACCATATCTCCCACTTCAAATTCCAATGGTTTCCTTCTTTTGTTCGCATAGCTCTTTTGTCGATCACGAGCCACCTTAATGCGCTCCCGGATCTGTATTATCTTATCTGTCGTCTCTTGAACCAATTCGGGACCAACCAGCTGTCTATCGCCTGCATCCGCCCAGCACAACGGCGATCGACACTTTCATCCGTAAAGAGCTTCAAACGGTGCAGCTTGAATGCTTGTATGGTAGCTGTTGTTATAGGAGAACTCAACCAAAGGTAGGTGAGTGTCCCAACTGCCACCCAAGTCCATTACGCAAGCTCGTAACATATCTTTAAGTGTTTGAATCATTCTCTCGCTCTGACCATCCGTCTGTGGATGAAAGGCAGTACTCAGATTCAACTGAGAACCAAACGCTTCTTGGAAAGATTGCCAAATCCTTGAAACAAATCTTCCGTCTCTGTCAGATATGATCGAGATAGGCACTCCATGGCATGCGACTATCTCCTTTAGATATAGCTCAGCTAGCTTACCCGTGTTATCCTTTTCTCTGATCGGTAAAAAGTGTGCAGATTTTGTCAGACGGTCTACAATTACCCAAATCGTGTCATGACCTCTGGGTGTCTTTGGTAACTTCGTTATAAAATCCATTGATATCTGCTCCCACTTCCACATGGGTATCTCAGGTTGCTGTAGGAGACCTGAAGGTTTCTGATACTCGGCTTTAACTTTGGCACAAGTCAAGCACTTTCCAACATAGGTCGCAACATCACCTTTTATTCTCGGCCACCAGTAGTAATCCTTCAAATCTTGGTACATCTTATCCGATCCTGGGTGGATCGAGTACCTCGATTTGTGAGCTTCATCGAAAATCACATCTCTAAGACCACCAAAGAGGGGAACCCAAATTCGTTTCATGAAACATAAAGTTCCTTCCTCATTAGGTACCAACTTCCTCTCCATCCCACGGAGATATTCATCCTTAAGATTCTCTTTCTTAAGAGCTTCTCTCTGTGCAGCACGGATACATAACGAGAGATCTGTTTGTATAATCATTTCCAAAGCCCTAACCCTTATAGGCTTAATCCTTTCTTTCTGGCTTAAGGCGTCTGCCACCATATTCGCCTTTCCTGGGTGATATTTGATTTCACAATCATAATCGTTTAACAGTTCCACCCAACGTCGCTGTCGCATGTTAAGCTCCTTCTGATCGAATATGTGCTGAAGGCTCTTGTGATCGGTAAAGATTGTGCATCAGGTGCCATATTAGAAATGTATCCAAATCTTCAAAACAAACACCACTGCACCTAGTTCCAAATCATGCGTGGTGTAATTTTTCTCATGAACTTTCAACTGGCGCGAAGCATAGGCGATAACCTTCTGTCGCTGGATCAGCACGCAGCCCAATCCCTGACGCGAGGCGTCACAATATACCACGAAGTCATCGGTGCCTTGGGGTAGGGACAGAATAGGTGCATCGCAAAGCTTGTTCTTTAGCAACTGAAAAGCTCCTTCTTGTTTTTCTCCCCATTCATACTTCTTATCCTTTTGAGTAAGGGAGGTCAGCGGTTGAGCGATTTTAGAAAAATCCTCAATGAATCTGCGTTAATACCCTGCCAAACCTAGGAACTGACGGATCTCGGTTGGCGTCTTTGGAGTTTCCCAATTCTTGATCTCTTCGATCTTGGTGGGGTCCACATGGATTCCATCCTCATTCACTACATGACCGAGGAATTGTTCCTCACGTAACCAGAACTCACACTTTGAGAACTTTGCGTACAGTTTCTCCTTCTTGAGCAGCTCTATAATGGCTCTAAGGTGTTGTTCATGCTCTTCCTTAGTTCTTGAATAGAACAAAATATCATCGATAAACACAATCACGAATTTATCAAGATACGGCTTGCAAACTCGGTTCATCAAATCCATAAACACTACTGGCGCATTCGTTAAACCAAACGACATCACTAGAAACTCATAGTGTCCATAACGAGTTCTGAAGGCAGTCTTCGGAATACTCTCTTCCTGAATTCTCAGCTGGTGATAACCTGATTGAAGATCGATTTTGGAGTAGTAACTTGATCCTTGAAGTTGATCGAAGAGATCATCGATCCTCGGTAAAGGATACCGATTCTTGATAGTCAACTTGTTCAACTCGCGGTAGTCAATGCACATGCGGAAACTACCATCCTTCTTCTTGACAAACAAAACTGGAGCTCCCCAAGGCAAGAAGCTTGGTCGAATAAATCCCTTGTCCAAAAGCTCTTGAAGTTGTGTCGACAACTCTTGCATCTCGGAAGGCGCAAGTCGATAGGGTGCCTTAGCTACAGGCGCGACTCCTGGAACTAAGTCAATGTGGAATTCGACTTGTCGTTGTGGCGGCAATCCTGGCAAATCTTCGGGGAAGACTTCGGGATATTCCCTTACCACCGGGATATCTTCCAGCTTTGGCTCGTCGACATCTTTATCAATTACGTGTGCCAAAAAGGCAATACATCCTTTCTGCAAATGCTTCCGGGCCTTCAAACAACTGATAATCCTTAGAGGCATATCATGCTTTTCTCCGTGCACTATAATCATCTCTCCATTCATCATCGGAATGCGAATGATCTTCTTATGGCATACGATCTCGGCTCGGTTGCTCGACAACCAATCCATTCCGACTACCATGTCAAAACTTCCCAATTCGACTGGTAGAAGATCGAGCGTAAACTCATGCTCTCCGAGCTCTATTACACAACCTCTAATTACTTTGTTTGCCTCTACTAGCTTCCCATTAGCTAGCTCTATCGAGTATGGAATATCTAGCTTACTGGCAACTAACCCAAGTATTTTCTTAAATTCTAGGGATACAAAGCTATAATCGGCACCAGTATCAAATAACACAGATGCAAAATGTTGGTTGATAGGGAACGTACTCGTAACTACGTTCGGATCTTGGCGAGCTTCCCTAGCTCCAATGTTAAAGACTCTTCCTATGGCTTGGTTGTTGTTTGGGCAATCTCTCTTGAAATGCCCGACATCTCTGCAACTAAAGCATCCTTGCTTGTTTCGAGTACCACCCTGGTTGTTGTTTTGGTTGTGGTTTCCATTAGCAACTTGGTTTCCAGAACCACCACGATTTCTATAACCTCCCTGGTTACGATTCCCAGTCTGATTCCCATTGCCGTTTCCACCACGGTTACTGTTGCCACTACCATTCCCATTACCTCTCTGGCCACCATTTCCATGACCATTACTAGCCCAGCATGTCTCCTTCGAATGACCATTTTTTCAACAACTTTCACACTTCCTATACCTGCACTGGCCAGCATGATAGAGTTGGCACACATCACACTTGGGTAAGGTAACCATGTAACCTTTCCCTTTGCTTTCCGCAATTGCAACACCAGTCTTGACCTCAGCTGGTGGGTTCGCATCTCTTTTCTTGTTGCTACCGATGTTGTTTCCTTGAGTACCCTTCTTGAAATTGGAGAACTTCCTCTTGTTCTCTCCTGATGACTCGACATGAGTCTCCTTCTTCTTTCCATCAGAGATCGAAAACTTGTTCTGCCTAATCGCTTCTTCTGTCAGTGCTACACTCAAATCAATGGACTCAGTGATGGTTGGAGGCTTCGATGTCGTCACCATGCTCATGATTTGGGGTGCCAATCCCCAAATGAATCGCTCAATTCGTTTGAACTCTGGTTCAACCATGTAGGGGACAACGCGAGATAAGTCATGAAATCTTTGCACGTATTCAGCAATCTTAGGTCCATCCATCTTAAGATTCCAAAACTCGGTTTCCAACTTCTGAATCTCAGCCCTTGAATAGTACTTCTTGCGCATCAGCTCTTTCATCTCACCCCAAGTCATAGCATACGCAGCTTCCTCTCCCAGAGTCTGAACCTAAAGGTTCCACCATGATAGAGCTCCGTCTAGGAAAAGTCCAG
Source organism: Helianthus tuberosus (assembly GCA_030545235.1). Lineage (NCBI taxonomy): Eukaryota > Viridiplantae > Streptophyta > Magnoliopsida > Asterales > Asteraceae > Helianthus > Helianthus tuberosus. The sequence continues at coordinate 100,763,842 of CM060370.1, forward strand.
AAATGTAGGTGACTAGGTGCTCTGGCGCACACTTGCTCATTCGCATCACAGAATCTTTATTCTCAGCCCATCTAACGTAAGCTACAGCACCTCCAGTGCCGTCAATGTTCAGAGGCTTGCAGTCAAGGAACTGCTTGTAAGTACAACCTGTACAAGCATAATTATTCTCAAGGTATTAGCAAAGCACACATGGAAATGTCCAAACGTAACGTAATGCGTCTTAGGTGACTTAAAAATTACAAGTTGGGGGATTATTTCCATTGTTACCGCTGCTATGCTCTGAGCGAAAGGCTTCATGTTGTGCGATTGCTTGTGAAATGTGTTCTTGTAGTTCTGCCTCTGTTGTGGGCAACTAATTGTTTCTTCGAGGAGGCATCTTCTATAAAGAAGATTGTGTAGGTCAGATCTTATGTATATAATAAGTAGTATGTGTATAATAGTGTTTGTTATAACAAGTAAGCATGCAATCATAGCATAAGCAAGTAAATTAACAACGTATTTAATGAGAACATTACGATTGAGCTTTCATTAATCATCGACCACAAATACAGTTACATGTTTTACAAAGTATCGCATCAAAAGGGACTACAAATGTCTATCAGTCTACAACAGTCATAAAATCAAAAAGTGGTCTCCTAAAGGCTTCAATAGCTCAGCTCAATAGCGATGCTCTCATCAAAAGCAAGTTACCTACATAAAACCAAAAACCGGCTAAGCTGATGGTGGTGGAGGAGGAGGTGGAGGAAAGAAAAGCAAGCAGCGCACATGCGCAAGCTTCTCCTCAAGATCATAAACGTGCCGCAACAGATGTTGGTGCATATTTATGACAACAACTTAGATTTGGTCTTTGGATATCTTGTAATTAGTTAAACGATAAACGGTTAGCTGGTTTAGCTTTGTAATAGTTAGTAGAAATGTTTGGGCTAACTAAACCCACACGAATTGGGTTATGGGGGACGAAATTGGGCTTTACCCATGTAGGAACCTTAGCCTAATGTTGCAACCTTGTGTTATATAAACAAGGTTAGGCTTTAGGGTTTAGGTTAATCAGCCAAAACAGTTGTTAGAGAGAATTCGTGAGGTTAATTAGGGCTTGGACGAATTTGGAGTTGGTTAGGGTTTGATTGATTGTAATTCTTGTAATCGATAATCAATAGAAACCCTATTTGAAAGTGAATTGCTGTTCCTACACGTTTTCTGCCTTATTCTGATCAAGAGGATTCCGCACTCTTGATTAGACTGACAATTCTGTGAAAGATCCATACATCAAGGGGACCTACAATTGGTATCAGAGCATTAGGCTCTTGAAGGCTCGGTTCAGAATTGTTGGCTGCTGAAACAGGAAGTTTTTCGAAATTTTTGAAACCTGAAAAATTAGGGTTTCGAAATTTTTTGTGTGTTCGATAAAATTTTCGAAATTTGTTGGCTGTTTTGATCTTCTGGTTTGTTTGATTGCTGTTTTGCAGGTTTCAGGGTTTCCAGGATAGTTTTTGGTTGATTGTTTTGAAGAATTTTGGCTAAAAGACTTGAGGATTCGAAGACTGTTCTTCGTGTTCTTCGTGGTTTTCCATCTGTTCTTCATATTTTTCGAAAATTTTGAGCTGATTAGGTTTTCTGATTTTGCAGATTTGTGTTGGAGAGGAGATAGAATCTTCAAAAAGTTCGAACAGATTAAGTTTCCGAAATTACTGGTTCAGCGAATTTAACTATAGGCGATTTTAATAAATTCGCAGACTGGACTAGCATAATTAACTGATCAGCGAATTTGGGACTTGATATCTCGGTGACCGGCGAAGTTAAATCCAAAGGCGACTTTGGTAACCGTATAAATTTCCTCAGAGAAATTATTACGGTTTTCGGCGACTTTACTGGTCGTCGTAATAGCGAAAATAGACAGCGAATTTGCTCAGGGAACTTGACCAGGGAACTTGACCTTTCAGCGAAATACACCAGCAAAATTAACTACTTGACCAACGAAATTAAGCTGCTACCCAGCGAAATTAATAGCGAACTTAAAACCAGCATAATTAAAGTGGTGGAATATTTTCTGGCAAGCGTAAGAAAAAATTCACTGTTTGGCAAATAGAAATTGATCCGTAGCTCGTTTAACAAAACCGTCTGCACCATTAAATTCCTTGCATTTTAGGGCAAAAAAAACTCTGGAAAATCCCGAATTCGGTTTTCGACATTAGATATCATTGTATTCGTCTTTTCGAGACGATTCTAACGGTGTAATTTGGTAACCACTGTTTTCGGATAAATTTTGTACAGTTTTATCAATCTGTTACGTTAAAATGTCAAACATGTCAAGTTTGAATGAGCTTTTGAGAATGGAGCATGAGGTTGGCACTACCAATAAACCACCTAAGATGATGAAGGTGGAAAATTATTTGACTTGGAAGGATTGTTTTCAATCCTTCATTGAATATCAGGACACTCGCATGTGGATATGTATCGAAGATGGGTACACAAAACACACGACTTTGAGGGCATACCACGTAGAACAGCGTATGTGAACATGGAAGATGCTGATAAAAAGATGTATGAGGCTGAAAAGAGAGCCTTGGCTGCAATAAAGATGTCCTTACCTGATAGCATCAAGCATACCTTCAAGAAGTACACTAATTCTAAGGATATGTGGGATGCATTAGAGAAAAGATACACTGGAAATGCAGATGTCAAGAAAAACAAAGTTGATCTACTGAAGAAGCAGTTTGTTGTTTTCAAGTACATGAAACATGAGTCACTTGAGGACATCATCACTCGATACTACCATCTGATGTCAGAAATGGAAAATTATGAGATAGAGTGCTATACTGACGTAGAAAAGAATGACAAGCTGCTCGATGCCTTACCTACTAAATGGGATATCTACGCTCTCATGATCAAGGGAGAAGCAGATTATGAGACAAAGGAGCTGGAAGAAGTAGTTGGCAAGATGAGAGCTTATGAGCTCAGTATGAAGAAGAAAGACACTGGATATGACCAGGTTCAAGATCCATCAATTTACAATGGGCTTACATCTTCTTCCTCTCACAACGCTTCTAGCGACTCTGCTACTGCGTTTCTATCGTGTGAGAATGAGCAGGTCACGGTGAATGAGGATGGTAATGTTTGTTTTGTAGCTGCCTCAGGAGGATCAACAGGAGCCAAGAGAACATCGGCTTCTAAGCAGAGTGGTAGTGCAAAGTCAATGCCTATGAGTGTGAAGTCTGCTGAAGAACATCTTGCTCTACTTGCTTCATTTGTTGCTTCTATGAAAACTACATTCAGGGGAAGATATCTGATTCTGCTACTTTAGATGAAGATTATGATCAGATTGACCCTGATGATCTAGAAGAGATGGATTTACAATGGCAGATGGCCATGATCTCCAGAAGAGTCAAGAGGTTCATGAACAGAACAAGAAGGAAGTTTGTAGGGAGGACTGTTGGTTTCGACAAGACCAAAGTGAGGTGCTTTAACTGTTAAATTTATGGGCATTTTTCCAGGGAATGTCAAAAACAAAAGCAAGAGACTTCGAGTCAGAGTTCAAACAACAGGAATGCATAAAATAATTCTAGCTCAAAGGCTTTGATGTCTATAGCATGAGAAGGTTCATATGATTGGAGTATTCATCTAGAAGATAATGAGAATGCCACTCAAGCATTCATAGCAGAGATAGTGCCAGTTGGTGATGATGAAGCTACTGTGGGAGATGCTGAAGCAAAAGTAGATACTGAGGTTGAGATAGAGAGTAAAGCTGAAGAAGAGAAGAGTGATCAGACAACAGATGCTGAAGAGGAAAAGCAAAAGTCTGACCATGAAAAGGAAGCTGAAGAAAAGGAAGCTGAATACAAAAGAGTGAAAGCTCAGCTTGCGGCTCTCATGGTCAACCTTGACAAACAAACTGGAGAGGTAAAGTCTAATTCTGTGTGTTTAAAATGTCGTGAACTACAGGGTGAGGTAGACTGGTTGTCAACACAAAACCAAAGTCTGGTGGGCGAGATGTCTAACATTAAAGAATCTAACTTTTTTGCTAAAAGAAATGAATCTTTATACTTGAAGAAAACAAAAGGTTATGAAAGTAAAATTGAAGCGTTAACCTGCAAATTAAACGAAAAACTTCAAGTCATTGACTTAGCTCATGAAATGATGGCTGAGAAAACAAAAGAGATTTCTGATAAATGCAAAGAGTTGTTAGATGCACAACTCAAAATTGTTGAACTTGAAAAGAAATTAGGTCAATTCAGGGACTCTACTTTTGTTATGAAACACATGATGGGTGGCTTGAAGAAAAGTAATGACAAAACCAGTGTGGGATTCCATGGTTTCAATGAAGTTCCACCTCCTGTTAGTCATGACTATTCTTTCTTGCCTGATGAAGACTAGCTCATAGACTTTGTGTCAACATCACAAAGTAGTTCCAAATCAAGTCAGGGAAATGTGTTTGAGAGTGATGATGCTAAGAAGGACAATAACAGCAAACTTGTTGTCACACCCCGACCACGTATAACATACAAAACGTGGCGGAAAACGTCGGGGAGTGTTGTAACAGAATTATTGTTTCAAAACCATGGCATACAAAGTTATATTTTATTTATTAAACAAGAGTGTTACATTGTATTAAACAGGAATCAAAGAGTTCATGACATAATTAAACTAGTCTATCTTTAGTTTTATTCTCTAAGGCACAGGTCCGCCCTAGTGTCACGATCATCATCCTACGCAAAAGCTCCTGAAAACACATGTGAAAATAGGTACGTCAGCATAAAAATGCCTGTGAGATACATAGGTTTTGTGAAAATAGGATTCATGACTTATAAGTTTACGAAAAGTTGTTTAACAAAAGTCAGTCATGAACCTTGTAAGTTGTTTTGTTTTGTAAATCATTCAAAAAGCAATGATATATATAAATAAGAGAATAATGTAAGGTTAAATGAATAACCAAGAAAAATGAGTTTGTATAAGATAAGTTGTTTTGTAAATCAATGTCTTGTGAAAATAAGTTGTTTATGTAAAACGTAATATGTCAAATATTGAAATGATTTAAGTAACGCTACAACATGTAATGTCATACAAACACTTATATATAGGAAGTACCAGCGGCGTATCCACCATGCTTGTATCATATTACACACGCCTCGTTACTCAAATCACTTACTCAAACCAACCACCAATGTAAATTGTTTATGTATAAATGAATTGTCATGTGTTAATGTGTAAACCATATCGAAATGTCTATGTCCAATGTAATCCACTAATTGTGTATATCAATGTCAAAATGTTTATGTTTAATGTAGATCATGTAATGTATACCCAAAAATATCATGTATGGTAAGTGAAATATATCAACTAAACCATATGTGAAATGCATAAAAACAAGGTATTTAAGTAAAACAAGGTTTAAATCAAAGTTATGTTTTGTGGAACAGATGCATGCTATACTGATACAAACATTTATGCGGTATTGTGAAAATGCATACATCCAAGCCTTGAGACTGTGGCGATAAACACTTAAACAAATTAAAGGTTTATCTAAGTTATGTGTATCGAATTCGGTCATTCCTTCCAATCCAAATAAACCCAGGATTTCAGGAACGGGAGTTGTCAATTCCTATGGTACCACTACCTACTAACGAACGGCGTGATCAATGTTAATGAATGTATATTGTCCCATTTGAAACAAACCAAATGTCATACCAAAATGTAATCATGTGATGAATAACAAATGTACAAAGTATGCACACAATGGGCACACATAGCATAAAATGTAATGTAAAACGATGTACTAAGTATGCACACAATGGGCGTACATAGCATGAAATGTAATGTAAAACAATGTACTAAGTATGCACACAATGGGCGTACATAGCATGAAATGTAATGTAAAACAATGTACTAAGTATGCACACAATGGGCATACATAGCATGAACACAATGAAATCATGTACTTTATGTGTACTATTGAACATAACAAGCATACGATATGAAAACATGGAAAAACATGAAAGTAACAAGTAGGCACATGTGTTTCACCCCAAAATGTTTGGAAAATAGTAAAAGAGGGGTCTATGTACTCACTTGAGATTGCTCAGAAGTCCTAAGATAACCACCAAGCAATGCTAGAGATCACGGAATCAAACGGCACCTAATATAGGTAACTATTTTAATAACCCGGACCTAAATCGGAGGATCGGATAGAATGAGGGTTCGTAAACCAAACGAGTATGGAGACTCGTGTAATATGGTTTAACAAAGCCTACATACTAAATGAAACCTAACATAAGTGCTTACGACCCATTACGACCCGTTTAGGTAGCTTATGCTACTTTAACGCGTCGTTCGCGTGAAACGCGTTCGGACCGCCTAACTAGTCCTATGACAAGTAGAATATACCTTAACATGCCTAATATTGTCGCCAAATCAGTTTAGATGTCAAAAGTTATGTCACATATGTTTATAATGAATTTCGGCAAGGGGTATTTTGGTAATTTACCTAAGGCATATAAACTACCTATCATACAACTACTTAAACGTCGTGACCATAAGGTATAACCTCGGAAGGTTATTCCCTACCTACTATGGTCACCTAATGTATTTGGTCGGATCCTAATGATCGACCAAATGGGTCGGGTTCAAAGGTATAAGCGATTTATTAGATCGCTTACCCTTACGACCCTAGACAACGTGGTAATAAGTAGGCATAGTCACAAGGGACTATAACCATCGTGATTACAATCACGTTGCGAAGTTCAAACGAACTTCGCATTGACCATAAACTGGTCAACGCAGAAAGTCAAACAAAGTTTGACTTTCGGACTCGAAAAGCAATAAAAGAACGAAGGAATACTTACAAATGGTCCCCGAATGCTAATCTCGATCCAAGTAGCTCAGGTATGAAACAAAGGTTTCAACTTAGAGATTCTCAAATCAGGATTCTTGTGGGTTTTACAAGTAATGGGGGTGGGTATTTATAGGAATACTAGCACCGTTAGGATCGTTTATCGGGAAACGTGCTTTGATCTTGGCCATACACTTGCACACATGGTATTGTAATACCATGTGCACATCCAAAACCAGCCCCTAGTATCAGAATTACCATGTGCAAGTGGGTTTTGTGGGTAATGTAGCTGTTAACAGCCTGTTTAAACATCGAATCTGGTCTGAGAGGCTGACGCGGGCCGCGTAAAGGATAGCCCTGGTTTTACGCGGGCCGCCTGGGTCCTCTGATCAGGAGAAAGTTTGCTGAAATGACAGTTTCAGTCCCTGTTATGTGTTTAAGCCATTTTCGACATGTTTAAGGCCCGTTAAGCCAACTTTAAGGCCCTAACATGATGTCTAAACATTGTGGACATGAAACATGCTCAAAAATATGTTGGACGTTGGTTCGTTTGGTCGTACGAACGCGATGTTCGCTTAATTACGACGGAATGCGCATAAGCGCAAAAAAACGATCCAAATGACGCAACGAATGGATTTTTCTTTTGCCAAACACTAAAATAAAATATTTTAGTGCTTACATAAATTTTTGGATGTCCGGATGTATTCAGAACGTGAGTTATGCGCAAAAGTGCAAACTTGTGCACTTTTTGACACTTTTAGTCCCTGAATGACCCAAAAGTTTATTTTAGCACACCGAACCCCTCAAAGCCTATTTCTAAGCTATGTAAAGGATATTTATGGTATGTTTTACTTATGGTCATGTTCCGGAATGTCTGTTACAGTTCAAATTGGCATACTTTCGTAGTTTGTCAAATTTAGTCCCTGTAGCCGAATTAACTTGTTTTTGCCATAGCAAAGCCTTTAAAACTTATTTCTAAGTTATGTAAAGGTTATTTAAGGTATGTTAAGTATATGTTGATGTTCTGGAGTATTTTTCGCATTAAACTGATTACGTTTACGCACCAGTTTGCGTATAACTCTCTAGAAAGTGATATAGAGTTTGAAATTGAATAAAAGTCAGAACATGAAAAATGTAAAACACAACCAAACAAACATTGGGATAAAATAACATTGTTTTATTGATAACCGAACTGTTCACAATGATTACAAGCACAGATGTTACAGTCTCCCCTACTTGTGGAAATTTCGTTCCGAAATTTATTTAGAGGAAACTCGTGGAAAAAGATGCGGATATTTCGCCTTTATTTGATCTTCGCGTTCCCAAGTAACCTCGGGTCCACGTTTAGCTTCCCAGCGAACTTTGACCAAAGGAATGCGCTTGTGTTTAAGCCATTTGACTTCACGTTCCATGATTTCCACAGGTTTCTCGACAAATTTCAGTGTTTTATCAACACGAATTTCGTCAAGTGGAATGTGGAGGTTTTCATCAGCTAAACACCTCTTGAGATTGGACACGTGAAAAGTTGGATGAACATTTCCAAGTTCAGGAGGTAACTCAAGTCTGTAGGCTACCTTTCCGATTCTTTCGACGATCTTGAATGGTCCAACGTATCTAGGTGCAAGTTTTCCTTTCTTTCCAAATCTGATCACACCTTTCCAAGGTGAGACCTTAAGTAATACTCGATCACTGACTTGAAATTCCAAGGGCTTGTGTTTTGGGTCCGCGTAACTCTTTTGACGGCTTCTAGCTATCTGAAGGTTATCACGAACTTTCTTGACCTTATCAGTTATCTCTAAAATGAGGGCAGGTCCAGAAAGTTGAGCCTCGCCGATCTCATTCCAGCAGACTGGTGAACGACATTTTCAACCATAGAGAGCCTCGAAAGGAGCCATTTTGATGCTGGTGTGATAACTGTTGTTGTAGGAGAATTCAATCAACGGAAGATGTGAATCTCAACTACCACCAAAATCGATCACACAAGCTCTAAGCATATCCTCCAGAGTCTAGATTGTTCTCTCAGATTGACCATCCGTTTGCGGATGATAAGTTGTGCTCAGATTAAGTTGGGTCCCCATAGAAGATTGCATGGTTCTCCAAAAATGAGAAGTGAAACGAGCATCTCTGTCAGAAATGATGTTCAAAGGAACACCATGTCGAGCTACAATTTCATCCACATAGATTTTAGCAAGTTTTTCAGCAGGAAAATCCTCACGGATTGGCAAGAAATGTGCTGACTTAGTAAGACGATCAACAACTACCCAGATGGCATCATGAGCTTTCTTTGTGCGTGGAAGTTTGGTAACAAGATCCATAGTAATGTTTTCCCATTTCCAAACTGGGATCTCTGGTTGCACCAATAAACCAGAAGGACGCTGATGTTCAGCCTTAACCTTAAGACAAGTAAGGCATTTCGATACGTATAAGGCAATGTCTTTCTTCATACCAGGCCACCAATACTGAATACGAAGATCCTTATACATTTTATCTGAGCCAGGATGAATAGAATAACGAGACTTATGGGCTTCATCCATAAGCAAGGTACGAAGATTATCTAGGCTTGGGACCCACAAACGGTCCATGAAGTAATAAGATCCATTGTTCTTCAGTTCCAAATCAGGTGTTATGTGATAGGGAAATTCCTTATCCATCAAACCGTGTGAAACACAAGATTGTTGAGCTTGAGAAATGCGTGCTTGTATATCAGATCGAGCTTGAATAATAGATTGAACACGAATACAATGAAGCTTAGTATGTTCCTTAAGACTCAATGCATTGGCTACGACATTCGCCTTACCAGGATGGTAGCGAATTTCACAGTCATAGTCGTTTAGAAGCTCGACCCAACGTCGTTGCCTCATGTTGAGTTCTTTATGATTGAAGATATGTTGAAGACTTTTGTGGTCAGTGAAAACCACACATTTTGTTCCGTACAAATAGTGTCTCCAGATCTTGAGAGCGAAAACAACTGCACCTAACTCAAGATCATGAGTGGTGTAGTTTTTCTCATGTATCTTCAACTGCCTCGATGCATATGCTATGACTTTGTTCCTTTGCATTAGAACACAGCCAAGACCCAGTTTCGATGCATCACAATACATGACAAAATCATCATCACCCTCATGCAATGATAGAACAGGCGCATCACAAAGTTTATGCTTCAAGTGTTGAAAAGCTTCCTCTTGTTTGAATCCCCAATCAAAGGGTTTGTTCTTTTGAGTTAGAGCAGTTAGAGGAACTGCAATCTTCGAGAAGTTTTCTATGAAGCGGCGATAATAACCCGCTAGACCAAGAAAAGAACGAACCTCAGTAGGAGTAGTAGCCGTATCCCAATCCTTAATCGCACTGATCTTGGAGGGATCTACATGAATACCTTGTTCGTTGATAATATGTCCTAAGAATTGAACTTCTTTAAGCCAAAATTCGCACTTGGAGAATTTGGCGAAAAGTTGCTCTTTCTTTAGGAGTTCCAGAGTAAGACGAAGATGTTGCTCATGATCAGCTCGCGTCTTAGAATAAATCAAGATGTCGTCAATAAAAACAATGACAAACTGATCCAAATAAGGCTTGCAGACCCTATTCATTAAGTCCATGAAAACAGCAGGAGCATTAGTCAGACCGAATGGCATGACTGTGAACTCATAATGCCCATAACGAGTGCGGAACGCTGTCTTGGGAATATCTTCTTCATGCACCCAAAGTTGATGATATCCAGATCGCAGATCAATCTTTGAAAAATAAGAAGCGCCCTGTAACTGATCAAAGAGATCATCGATGCGTGGTAGGGGATATCGATTCTTGATGGTAAGCTTGTTAAGCTCACGATAATCAATACACATCCTAAAGGATCCATCCTTCTTCTTGACAAAAAGAACGGGAGCACCCCAAGGTGAAAAGCTAGGACATATAAAACCTTTGTCAGAGAGCTCCTGAAGCTGCTTAGACAACTCTTGCATCTCAGATGGTGCAAGACGATATGGAGCTCTGGCAATGGGATTTGCACCAGGTACGAGATCAATGCAAAACTCGACTTGGCGTGCTGGAGGTAGACCAGGTAAATCTTCAGGGAATACTTCAGAATAATCCCGAACGACAGGAATATCTGAAATGGACTTACCCTTGCCTTTATCTGCTGTAACATGTGCTAAGAAGGCCACATAGTTCTTCCGCAGATATTTCCGAGCTTTAAAACAAGACATGAGCTTGAGGCCACCAGACGGTTTCTCACCTTGAACCTGTAGGATCTCGCCTGTCGAAAGCGGCACACGAACAATCTTCTCAAAACAAACTACCTCTGCGCGATGCTTGGCTAACCAATCCATACCCACAATAACGTTGAAACTTCCAAGTTGCATAGGCGTGAGGTCGATTGGAAAAAGATGGTCGTTAAGGTTCAACTGGCAGTTGCGTAGAACAAAATCAAGAACAATGGGTTCACCACTAGCAACTTCTACTGTCAAGGGTTTTCCTAGTTTTGTTCTAGACACGCGAAGCATTGGCTCAAAAGACAATGACACAAAACTCTTATCGGCACCCGAATCAAATAGAACAGATGCAGGCTGATTATTAATAAAGAACGTACCGTTCACCACTTCATTGTCTGCTTGTGCCTCTTGAGCATTCATGTTGAAGACTCGCCCTCGAGCCTGAGCCTGATTCTGGTTTGGATTCTGATTCTGGTTAGCCATCCTTGGGCACCGGTTTCTGTAATGGGTCAGATCCCCACAGTTATAACAAGCACCTGGTGGGTAGTGTGGTCGTGCAGCTTGACCCTGTTGCTGAGCAAGAGGCTGAGCAACTTGTTGAGCCGGGTTCTGAACTGCCTGATTCTGAGCAAACCGACAAACATTGGCAAGATGACCCGACTTCCCACAGTTATTACAGAAACGACACGGATGTTGCGGCTGATGGTGACTGTTGCATCTATTGCACAAAGGTGCATTCCCTGAATAGGGCTTCTTCGCTGGAGGCTGCGCGGGTTGGTTGGGAGCTGCCTGGTTAGCTTGGGCAGTGACAACAAAATTTTGGGAAGCCTTACGCTTCCTTGACCCTCTTGAAGAACCAGAATTCTTTCCATTCTTGTTTTGACCTTTCTTGCTATCCTCTTTGTCCGACGATTGTTTCTTGCCCTTGTCACCCTTCCTGTGTAACTTATTCTTCCGAATCTGTGACTCAGTCAATGTCACTGCTAACTCGATAGCCTGACGGAGTGTGGCAGGGTTACTACCAGTAATGATGTCTTGTACTGAGTCGGGTAGATCATCGATGTATCTTTCGATAGCCTTGTCGAGTGGGGTGACCATCGTTGGGCATAGCAAACTCAGCTCCTCAAACCTATCAGTATATGCCCTGTGCTCGCCACTGTCTTGTTTCAAGTCATCAAACTCTTTCTCCAACGCTCGCTGTTCATGACAAGGACATAACTCCCTCATCATAAGAGCCCTAAGTTCAGCCCATGTCTGTGCTAGAGCAACTTCTGCACCACGGTCTCTCATAACCCCGTTCCACCATGTGAGAGCCCTCTTCTGAAACACACTCGAAGAAAACTCGACCTTGCGATTGTCAGGACACTGCACGTGGCAAAAAGTATTCTCAATGCTCTCAAACCATTGAAGAAGCCCAGTCGCTCCTTCAGAACCACTAAACTTGAGTGGTTTAGCCGAGTTAAAATCCTTGTATTTGCATGGAGCATTGTTGTTGTTGTTGGCTTGGTTCCATTGAGCAAAGAGGTTTGGGAATTGAACAGCCATCTGCTGCGCAATGATTTCTGCCAGTTCGGCAGTCGCTATCTGGTTTTCGCGTCGAGGAGGCATTCTAAAAGAGAAAAACATGAAAGGAAACGAGTGAGATGATTGGGTGAAAAGAATGAGATGAAACAAAAATTGACAACAGCAAAGATGGTGGTCATTTGTTTGTTACCATAAGGCAAACAAACAACACACAGTGACTAATCAAGGTAAATGGGTCAAAAATAATGTATCGCGAAGACATGCTCGCCTATAAGTGAACACTCACCCCAAGAGTTCCCAGGTAAGAGTGACTGGTCTGATTATGTGGATTTATACGAACACTCTAGCCTTAGACAGAAAACCCAGGGTACAGGCATTCACCCTTCCAGTTTGCACGTGTTCACATTATTTAAAACCCAAAACCTTGACGAGATTTTGAAAACTCAAAGGGGTTCAAAACCTTATAACAGAGGGTTCAAAACCTTACAATAGAGGGTTCAAAACCTTGTAAAAAATCATCCAAAAACAGATGATTGTTTTTCAAAAATCGTTTCGGAATAATTTGGTTTTTGTTTTGATAATCACCTAAGGATAGGTGATGTGCATGTTTTAAGATCTAAACACAAGAAAACTTGTGTTAGGGTCCTAGAAAGGTTATAGTCTAGGTCAAAGAATTACTAATAACCTAATTCCCTATAACCATTGGCTCTGATACCAACTCTTCTGTCACACCCCGACCACGTATAACATACAAAACATGGCGGAAAACGTCGGGGAGTGTTGTAACAGAATTATTGTTTCACAACCATGGCATATAAAGTTATATTTTATTTATTAAACAAGAGTGTTACATTGTCTTAAACAGGAATCAAAGAGTTCATGACATAATTAAACTAGTCTATCTTCAGTTTTATTCTCTAAGGCACAGGTCCGCCCTAGTGTCACGATCATCATCCTACGCAAAAGCTCCTGAAAACACATGTGAAAATAGGTACGTCAGCATAAAAATGCCTGTGAGATACATAGGTTTTGTGAAAATAGGATTCATGACTTATAAGTTTAGGAAAAGTTGTTTAACAAAAGTCAGTCATGAACCTTGTAAGTTGTTTTGTTTTGTAAATCATTCAAAAAGCAATGATATATATAAATAAGAGAATAATGTAAGGCTAAATGAATAACCAAGAAAAATGAGTTTGTATAAGATAAGTTGTTTTGTAAATCAATGTCTTGTGAAAATAAGTTGTTTATGTAAAACGTAATATGTCAAATATTGAAATGATTTAAGTAACGCTACAACATGTAATGTCATACAAACACTTATATATAGGAAGTACCAGCGGCGTATCCACCATGCTTGTATCATATTACACACGCCTCGTTACTCAAATCACTTACTCAAACCAACCACCAATGTAAATTGTTTATGTATAAATGAATTGTCATGTGTTAATGTGTAAACCATATCGAAATGTCTATGTCCAATGTAATCCACTCATTGTGCATATCAATGTCAAAATGTTTATGTTTAATGTAGATCATGTAATGTATACCCAAAAATATCATGTATGGTAAGTGAAATATATCAACTAAACCATATGTGAAATGCACAAAAACAAGGTATTGAAGTAAAACATGGTTTAAATCAAAGTTATGTTTTGTGGAACAGATGCATGCTATACTGATACAAACATTTATGCGGTATTGTGAAAATACATACATCCAAGCCTTGAGACTGTGGCGATAAACCCTTAAACAAATTAAAGGTTTATCTAAGTTATGTGTATCGAATTCGGTCATTCCTTCCAATCCAAACAAACCCAGGATTTCAGGAACGGGTGTTGTCAATTCCTATGGTACCACTACCTACTAACGAACGGCGTGATCAATGTTAATGAATGTATATTGTCCCATTTGAAACAAACCAAATGTCATACCAAAATGTAAGCATGTGATGAATAACAAATGTACTAAGTATGCACACAATGGGCACACATAGCATATAATGTAATGTAAAACGATGTACTAAGTATGCACACAACGGGCGTACATAGCATGAAATGTAATGTAAAACAATGTACTAAGTATGCACACAATGGGCGTACATAGCATGAAATGTAATGTAAAACAATGTACTAAGTATGCACACAATGGGCATACATAGCATGAACACAATGAAATCATGTACTATATGTGTACTATTGAACATAACAAGCATACGATATAAAAACATGGAAAAACATGAAAGTAACAAGTAGGCACATGTGTTTCACCCCAAAATGTTTGGAAAATAGTAAAAGAGGGGTCTATGTACTCACTTGAGATTGCTCAGAAGTCCTAAGATAACCACCAAGCAATGCTAGAGATCACGAAATCAAACGGCACCTAATATAGGTAACTATGTTAATAACCCGGACCTAAATCGGAGGATCGGATAGAATGAGGGTTCGTAAACCAAACGAGTATGGAGAATCGTGTAATATGGTTTAACAAAGCCTACATACTAAATGAAACCTAACATAAGTGCTTACGACCCATTACGACCCGTTTAGGTAGCTTATGCTACTTTAACGCGTCGTTCGCGTGAAACGCGTTCGGACCGCCTAACTAGTCCTATGACAAGTAGAATATGCCTTAACATGCCTAATATTGTCGCCAAATCAGTTTAGATGTCAAAAGTTATGTCACATATGTTTATAATGAATTTTGGCAAGGGGTATTTTGGTAATTTACCTAAGGCATATAAACTACCTATCATACAACTACTTAAACGTCGTGACCATAAGGTATAACCTCGGAAGGTTATTCCCTACCTACTATGGTCACATAATGTATTTGGTCGGATCCTAATGATCGACCAAATGGGTCAGGTTCGAAGGTATAAGCGATTTATTAGATCGCTTACCCTTACGACCCTAGACAACGTGGTAATCAGTAGGCATAGTCACAAGGGACTATAACCATCGTGATTACAATCACGTTGCGAAGTTCAAACGAACTTCGCATTGACCATAAACTGGTCAACGCAGAAAGTCAAACACAGTTTGACTTTCGGAATCGAAAAGCAATAAAAGAACGAAGGAATACTTACAAAGGGTCCCCGAATGCTAATCTCGATCCAAGTAGCTAAGGTATGAAACAAAGGTTTCAACTTAGAGCTTCTCAAATCAGGATTCTTGTGGGTTTTACAAGTGATGGGGGTGGGTATTTATAGGAATACTAGCACCGTTAGGATCGTTTATCGGGAAACGATCCTTGATCTTGGCCATACACTTGCACACATGGTATTGTAATACCATGTGCACATCCAAAACCAGCCCCTAGTATCAGAATTACCATGTGCAAGTGGGTTTTGTGGGTAATGCAGCTGTTAACAGTCTGTTTAAACATCGAATCTGGTCTGAGAGGCTGACGCGGGCCGCGTAAAGGATAGCCCTGGTTTTACGCGGGCCGCCTGGGTCCTCTGATCAGGAGAAAGTTTGCTGAAATGACTGTTTCAGTCCCTGTTATGTGTTTAAGCCATTTTCGACATGTTTAAGGCCCGTTAAGCCAACTTTAAGGCCCTAACATGATGTCTAAACATTGTGGACATGAAACATGCTCAAAAATATGTCGGACGTTGGTTCGTTTGGTCGTACGAACGCGATGTTCGCTTAATTACGACGGAATGCGCTTAAGCGCGAAAAAACGATCCAAATGACGCAAAGAATGGATTTTTCTTATGCCAAACACTAAAATAAAATATTTTAGTGCTTACATAAATTTTTGGATGTCCGGATGTATTCAGAACGTGATTTATGCGCAAAAGTGCAAACTTGTGCACTTTTTGACACTTTTAGTCCCTGAATGACCCAAAAGTTTATTTTAGCACACCGAACCCCTCAAAGCCTATTTCTAAGCTATGTAAAGGATATTTATGGTATGTTTAACTTATGGTCATGTTCCAGAATGTCTGTTACAGTTCAAATTGGCATACTTTCGCAGTTTGTCAAATTTAGTCCCTGTAGTCGAATTAACTTGTTTTTGCCATACCAAAGCCTTTAAAACTTATTTCTAAGTTATGTAAAGGTTATTTAAGGTATGTTAAGTATATGTTGATGTTCCAGAGTATTTGTCGCATTAAACTGATTACGTTTACGCACCAGTTTGCGTATAACTCTCTAGAAAGTGATATAGAGTTTGAAATTGAATAAAAGTCAAAACATGAAAAATGTAAAACACAACCAAACAAACATTGGGATCAAATAACATTGTTTTATTGATAACTGAACTGTTCACAATGATTACTAGCACAGATGTTACACTTGTTTTGAAAAAGAAAACATCACATCCTAAAAATAATAATCCAACTTTTGTTAAAAGGATTAATTTTGTTCAAGGAAGTGACATGAAAAACAAAACAGTTGTTATTGAAAACGAATCTAATGTAGAGTTTGCTAAAAACAAGAACAAAGAAAATTCTGAAACTAAGCAAACTGAACCAAATTCCTCTAAGGCATCATCATCAAAACCTGAATCTAGTTCAAAGGCTTCAGATAAGAAGTCTTAAAAAAAGAGATCGTGCTTCAAATGTCACACCAAAGGACATGTAGCTAGCTGTTGTCCTAACAAAAAGAATGAAGCACAAGTTAGTGAGAGGAAGAGAGAGAAGTCACCAAAGAATAGTGGTGATAAACAGGAGAAGGAGTCTAACTCTCCAAAGAAATCTGCTCCTAAGCAACCAGAGAATGTTGCTGTTGGTGTAGATAAGGCTGAAAAAGGAACTCCACAAGTTCCACGTTTTCAAAGAAATCAACCAAGATTTCAGCCTAAATCTTCACCAGGCAGATATGAGAGACCTAGAAGCAGTTCACCAAGAATGAACAATAATAATACAAATAATTTCAGGAGTCAATGCCAATATCAAAATCAAAATCGTTACCAAAATGATGGTGGTCGAACTTTTTATAACAATGGCTTTAGAAATTACAACAATAATGCTTCTTGGAATCAAAATTCAAGGTACCAAAATCAAAATTTCCAAAGGTCAAATAGTCCAAACACATATAGGAACCCTCAGGACCAAAGACCTAGTGGAAATCAAAATCAAATTCCATTAACAGGTCTGAGATCCAAGACTCCAGTGAGGAGTAATGGGTATTGGATGGATGTTCAAGTGGTTGGTGAATTTGGACGACCCAAGACCATTAAGGCTTGGGTCCCCCAATCTAACTAATTTCTTGGTTGGTGTGTGCAGGAGCTGCTAAGGAGGACTATCAACTTATGGTATGTTGATAGTGGCTGCTCCAGGCACATGACGGGGGATGCGAGATTGTTGACTGAGTTTGAAGATTATGATGGTGGAAATGTAAATTTTGCGGGTGCTAAAGGTGGTAGAATTACAGGACGAGGAAAAGTGACCAATGGGAAGATCACACTGGACAAAGTGAACTATGTTGAGTGGCTTAAACACAATCTGATGAGTGTGTCACAAGTCTGCGACAAGGGTCACTCGGTCCATTTTACCAAGAATGAAGCATTAGTGTTGAAACCAGGTTTGGAGATTCTGGACGATTGGATAGTGATGAGAGCGCCAAGGAGAAATGACACTTATGTCATGGACATGGGTGCTAAGGATCCAACTGATGTAGTGGCGTGTTTACTATCAAAAGCATCTGAAGCTGAATCGATGTTGTGGCACAGACGCATGGCCCATATTCACTATCGAAAAATGAATTACCTTGTTAAAAATGAGCTAGTGAAAGGGGTTCCAATGCAGAGGTTTCAAGTGGAAGATAAATGTCTTCCATGTCAAAAGGGAAAACAACATAAGAAACCTCATAAGTCTAAAACAGTAAATTCCATAGATGCCCCTTATGAATTACTTCACATGGATTTATTCGGTCCAGTGAACGTGAGGAGCATAGGTGGAAAGTACTATTGCCTTGTTGTTACTGATGATTACTCACGATATTCATGGGTTTTCTTTTTTAGGTACAAAAGATGAGACGGCGGAGATGCTGATAGATCTTTTTACGAAATTGGAAAACGTCCATGATGCTAGGATCAAGAGGATAAGGAGTGATAATGGCACGGAGTTCAAGAATCGAATTATGGATCTCTACTGTCTTCGAAAGGGAATTGAACATCAATATTCTGCTCCTTATACACCTCAACAAAATGGAGTCGCTGAGAGGAAAAACAGGGCGTTGATTGAAGCCGCTAGGACGATGCTTTCAGATTCAAAGCTACCAGTTCTTTTCTGGGGAGAAGCTGTGAATACAGCTTGCTACGTCCTAAAAAAAGTTTTGACTGTTAAACGTTTTAATAAAACTTATCATGAATTGATGTTTAACAAGAAACCAAACTTGGAAGGATTTGAACCATTTGGATTACCCTGCACCATTGTGCGAAATAAAGATAAACAAAAATTCGGTGAGATGGCTGACGATGGCTACTTTCTAGGTTACGTGCCTGGCACACCGAATAAAAGGGTTTTTAATCTAAAAACTGGTAAAATTGAGGTTGTTTACAATGTTGAAATTACTACATACAAACCTCAACAATCAACGAGTGGTCCAGCTATATTATATGATTATGATAGTGTTTTTATATCATTTAATATTCCTGAGTTTCCAAATGCAGATGCTTCTCAGTTGATTCAAGCAGTGATTGGTGGAGACGATGAAGGAGAGTTCATGCCTAGATCGAATGTTGATATGACAGATGCTCCGGAAACTTCCCAAGGTGCTGCTGATCCTGATTCAAGCGATAGTGACTCTGAACCCATTCAGGGGGAGGATTTCATTAATCCGTTTGCAAATTAGAATATTCTGGGGGAGGTTGGATCAAACCTGGGTGATAACTTAGAAGTGGATGCTGTTGCTACTACACGAGCAAATAGAGATCATCCAGTTGACATGATACTTGGGGTTCCTACTGCAGGTGTTCAGATGAGAAGAAGCATAGCTGCAAATTCTGGGTTATTTGTTTCGATTGGGAAGACTGGGATAGTGAACGAATGCTTGTATAATTGCTTTATTTCCCAAGATGAGCCGAAGAACATTCATATGGCTCTTAAAGATAATTCATGGGTTGAAGCTATGCAAGAAGAATTGGCCCAGTTTACTAAGTTGAAGGTTTGGGAGTTAGTCGACCTTCCTAAAGGTGAAAGAGAAATTGGCACTAAATGGGTGTTTAGGTGCAAGAAGGATGAAAGAGGGATTGTAACGCGAAACAAGGCTCGATTAGTTGTAAAAGGTTTTAATCAGCAAGAAGGAATAGATTACAATGAAGTGTTTGCACCAGTGGCAAGGTTGGAAGCAATCCGGTTGTTCCTAGCCTTCACAACATTCAAGGGATTTAAAGTTTACCAACTAGACGTGAGGAGTGCATTTATTTACGGAAAAGTCCAAGAAGTGGTGTATGTCTCACAACCAGATGGGTTCATTGATCCAGATTATCCAGATTGGGTGTACAAGCTTGATAAGGCTTTATATGGATTACATCAAGCTCCCAGGGCGTGGTACGAGACACTGTCTACACATCTGATCAAGAATGGTTTTGAAAGAGGTCAGATTGACAGTACACTGTTCATCAAGAGGAAGAAGGAAGATTTTCTGCTAGTACAGGTGTACGTAGATGACATCATCTTTGGTTCATCAGATGAAAACATGTGTAAAGAGTTTGAGCAGGTGATGAAGAGCAAGTTCGAAATGAGTGCTATGGGTGAGCTGCTTACTTTCTGGGATTACAAGTTGAACAAAAGGAGGATGGGATGTTTATTCATCAAACAAAGTATGTGTATGATATTTTGAATCGTTTCAAAATGAATGATTGCTCTACTTTCAACACACCCATTTGTGAAAATTACAATCTTGGCCCAGATCATGAAAGTACTGAAGACGTTGATCCAACTCAATACAGGGCAATGATTGGTTCTCTAATGTATTTGACTGCTTTAAGACCCGACATCATGTTTGTCGTATGCTTGTGTACCAGATATCAGGCGAATCCAAAAGGGACACACATGAAAGCAGTGAAGCGGATTCTTCGTTACTTGAAGGGGAAACCTAAACTTGGGTTGTGGTATCTAGCTGATAGTGATCTGAATTTTGTTGCTTACACTGACTCAGACTTTGGAGGATGCAAGTCGAACAGAAAGTCTACAACAGGTGGTTGTCCGTTCTTAGGAGGCAGGATTGTGTCTTGGCAATGCAAGAAGCAATCTTGTGTGTCTACTTCTACGTGTGAAGCTGAATATATTGCTGCGGGTAGCTGCTGCTCTCAGGTTCTCTGGATACAACAGCAGATGCGCGTTTACGGTTTGGATTTCACTCGTACTCCTATTAGGATAGACAATAATGCCACAATTTCAATAAAACATATTAATCCTGTGAAACACAGTCGCACAAAACATATTGACATACGTCATCATTTTATACGAGATTGTGCTGAAAAGAGGCTAATTGAATTACATCGAGTCGACACAGAAGATAACCTGGCAGATCTTTATACTAAAGCATTTGACAGGGCTCGCTTTGAACATTTAGTCGAACTCAACGGGATGAGGAATCCTGAATTACTGGTTTTTCATAAGAATTTTTGTAAATAGTTTACTGCTTTTCTTAAAAAATCAAAAACACAAAAACATTGAAAAATCAAAAACATAAAAAAATATAAATAAAAAATGAGTTATCACTGTGTGAAAAAGAAGAAATGATAGTACATCAGCAAGTTAGACTGTCACACTGAAACTGAAATTAAATTGCTTAAGTGTGATAGCAGCTTCATCATATGATGTACCAGTAGACAAAAAGCATGAAATAATCAACTTACCAATGTGATATAAACCTAAATACAACTGAATATGAGTGGGGAACACATCAGTGGTGTATGGTTTAATGACCTTAAATCTTGCATTGATAGATTGACAAAATCTGAGGTTTTGGGTCTTTATACTGTTATTTCATCTGGGGATATCAGGGTTGTCCTTCTGCTGCATCCAGATACATGCTGACCTAGGCACAACCAGGATATCTTAAAAGAGCTAAAAATGCCAAAACCCTGAAAATGAAGAAGCTCTCATAGAGAGTCATTCAAAGGTGCAAAATGCATAAATCGTACCAAAAATGGTATTTGTCATAGCCCTCGTTAGATATTTTGGTCTCTTTGCTGTACGGAAGTACTGACCTATTCACCAATTATCTAAAGGTTGAAAAATAAAACGGATGAATTCAGTATACTCACCTACTACGATGAATCTTTGTGCATACCTTGATCGCGGGGGTATATCCTGAAGTGGGACACGCTAATATTTCAGTAAATAAAATTACCTTAACGTATCATACGGTAATGGTACTTGAAATTTTCATACATTTTGTTTAAGTGGACAAACATACTGGTAATCGTCTTGGACTGCTTTTCACGAAAAATTAAATAAAGAATTATCTAATTGTGTGAAAACAGTTTGATTTTGCTGATATGATCTTCTTACCTGTGATTCTCACGAAAATAGAGTGTTTATTGCTTTTGTTATTTACTTGCTTTCAGAAAATAAAAAAATAGTGTCTTTTTCAGTTTAAAATTCTTAACGTACGAAAAACTGTTATTCTTGGAGGAATTGTTACTGATAGGGGGAGACGGTGTTAGAAAGTGAGTTCAAAATTTTAAACCATGCAGGTTCTTGTGTGTTGGACAAAAAGTTTTGCGTGTTGGTGATAAATTGAAAATGCTTAATCTGTGATATAATCTCTTGAATAATAATAATTTATTTAACTTTGTTGAAAAATTCTTATGGTTTCCCGAGATGTTTGTTTTATAGTATACAGACTGAAGCAGTATGTTGCTGAGATGTTGCTGAGAAGTTGCCGAGAAGATGAGAGTTTGATTGGATGCATGGTAGAACCTCCTTTCTACATTGCAGACAAAGTTGAAGAATTTGAAGATTGCTATACATATGCTGAACTGGAGTTTACTCAAACGCTAAAGTTTTTGAAGATTTGGTGATTGGATGCATCAGCTTAGGGGGAGTCTGTTGCTGACAGAAGCTATTGAAGCTGAAGCTATCCAAAGACCAAAGACAGTGCAAGATTACATGAAGATTGCAAGAAGACTGAAGACAAAGTTATTTTATGAAGCTATTGTCAAGGGGGAGTTTGTTGGTGCATATTTGTGACAACAGCTTAGATTTGGTCTTTGGATATCTTGTAATTAGTTAAACGATAAACGGTTAGCGGGTTTAGCTTTGTAATAGTTAGTAGAAATGTTTGGGCTAACTAAACCCACACGAATTGGGTTATGGGGGACGAAATTGGGCTTTGCCCATGTAGGAAACTTAGCCTAATGTTGCAACCTTGTGTTATATAAACAAGGTTAGGCTTTAGGGTTTAGGCTAATTAGCCAAAATAGTTGTTAGAGAGAATTCGTGAGAGCAATTAGGGCTTGGACGAATTTTGAGTTGGTTAGGGTTTGATTGATTGTAATTCTTGTAATCGATAATCAATAGAAACCCGGTTTGAAAGTGAATTGCAATTCCTGCACGTTTTCTGCCATATTCTGATCAAGAGGATTCCGCACTCTTGATTAGATTGACAATTCTGTGAAAGATCCATACATCAAGGGGACCTACAATAGATAACTGATCTGCTGCTCATTGGTGAGAAATCGAACATCAAAATCTGGATAAGGCAAAAGAGGAGCAAGTGGAGTCGCAAAAGGTGACGGACATGAACAAGGTGGGGGACGTGGAGTCCTCTCAAGCTCCATAACTCTACGACACAGGATCTCATACTGGAGTTGCAATGACAAGAGTAACTCATCCCGTGTGTAGCCAGTAAAGTGCGAGGGATGGTAGGGATCAGAAGTCGGCATGGTGTTCGGTGGAAACCATATGAGTGGCTCATCTAGCGGTGAAGAAGTAAAATGAGCAGTAGGTGTATACTGAGGCATGTGAGAAAAAGCTGATGTCACATGTGGGTCATGGCTAGGCTACTGGCTAGAAGGGCGTTCCCCTGGACGGGGTGCGGGTATGTCCTGCAAGAAAGTAATAGGTAAGTCGGCACGGTATACATCTGACTCAACCGGATGAAAAGGAGCAACATTAACAGGTGTAGGGGCATGTGGGGGAGTAACGGGCTCAATAACAGGAGGGTCAGCGGGTACAGGAACTGGATCCGGTATAAGTGGTGCAATGTCAGGCATGCCAAATGGGATAGGATCAAAATCAGGCAAAGGCTCAGGAGCTAGTATAAGTAGTGCAATGTCAGGTACGCCAAATGGGATAGGGTCAAAATCAGGCAAAGGCTCAGGATCTAGTATCGGCTCAGGATCAGCGGGTGCATCAATAGGCTGATCGATAGGGATAAAATCAAGCTCAAGTCCAGGCTCAATGTTATGTGGAGGAATCAGTGCAGCTGACATGGCTGTATCGTCATCAGTATCAGTGGCGTAACGTCGCAGACCAACTGCCTGTAAGGAGGAGGATGACACAGATTCAAAGGAATCTGGAACAGAGTGATCAGAGGAAACCTCAATAATAGGAATCTCGACGAGTGGAACAACTATGACATCCTCAGCTAAAACTCCATCACCCTGGGCATCATCAGGGGGACCATCAACAAAAAGATCGACATCATCATCAAACAAGTCATCAAAAGGCAAATCCTCGAAAGAAAAGGCCGCAAGAGGCAAAGGGGCGAGGATCGGAGCCACGACATGCTCACCATCGGGATGTCCGAGGATGAGATGGCCCTGGACAGGAATAGGAACAAGAAAGGGATCCTCGTCGGGGATACCATCAGCATGCGGTAAATCATCGCCAAAGTCGGGCAGCGCAAAAGGCTGAAAATCGTCATCGTCATCCGACATCATCTCCGGGTCACTCTCGGTATTGGAGGTAAAGATCTCTGGCTCTGGGACGATCTCATCGTCAGAAACGATAACCATGGGGTCGACAGTATCAGACAGTCCACTTTCAGATGAAGACATAGTGTCTGTAACAAAACAATCACAACATATGCACATACATTAACATCTATCATTTAGCTAAGAAAGTGTACATTTTCCCAAAAATATATATAAACTCATTTTTCCCAAAAATGACATACTTCATATTTAGTTAAGAAAGTGTATATTTTCCCAAAAATATTGTATTTCACGTTTGTGTAAGAAAATATATATATTTCCTAAAAATAATATATCTTCTAAAAATTTCAAGAAAAATATATTTCACACTTGCCAAAAATAATATATTTTTCTCTTGTCCAAATAAGATATATTCTTGTAGTAATTGTAAAAATCATATTTTTACTTCCTTGGTGTCCAAAATATTATTTACCAAAATATCCTTTATGAATAAATTTCCGGAATATTCCGTAAGTCCTATATTCCATAGTTTGGTTTCAACAATATTTTGTATAAGTATGTATATTTATTCTTTGGAATATTGGTAATATTTTGGGTGGTAATTCTTGGTATTTTTGTGAGATATATTATTTCAAGCCTTAAAATAATATACTAATACACAAAGTATGCAAATAATCACACATATGTGTCTTCAATATATATATATTCTAAATATATATTTAGCCACTTTTATTTATAAAAACGAACCTCCAACACTTATATTTTTGTAACAAAAATTATGGCAAAGTTTATGTGGAAAACTCATGATTAAAATACACTTGTAAATATTTGTTTAAAAATATTTTTCTAAGTGTTTATATTTTTAGAAAATTTTGCCATAGTTTCCCCTAAAAATGGAGGTTTCCATGCTTTCAAGCATATCATTTTCTTTTGTAAAAATCATCACAATCAACACTAAACAACTTACACTTACCAATTTTGCCATAAACAAGTAATAATCTATTACTTCGTGAACTTGAATATTTGTAAAAATTTGTAGTAACTTACTAGTGTTCTTAGTAAGTCTTGTTACCCTTTAGAATGTGATTAGTTCTTTAAAAACTTCATTTTTAAGGAAGTTGGATGTTTACAACTTCAAAACATATTTTCTAAAAATATTTCTTTATGCATTCTTTTTGTTACACAAGTATTTCTACACTTGGTTAACCACTAAAAATAAGTCTTGTTTATGTAAGAACCAAGATTATATAAAACTTATGGTTTTAACTTGGTTTCTTTGAAATGCCATTCATAAATCTTTAGATCTATATGTTTAACAACTTACTTTGATCATGGTTTTTCAAGAAAACAACTTTATTCTTTCAAGTTCATGATTTTCATAAGGATGATCCATTCACTTTCATCAAGTTCATCCTCTCATCTTGCTAGATTATGTTTTTAATCATGATCTAGCAAGATCATATGATGATCAACATCATTTCTACAAACAATCAATGATCAACATGCATAACAACTCATATTCATCAAGATTACTTCATTTAACAAGCTTATGTTCATGTTTCATGCTTATGATCTTTAGTGTTCTTCAAGTATTTGATCAAGATTCACCTTTAACCACTTAAAATAGATGTGAAATAGAGTGTACAAGGTTCTTACCATTAGCTCAAGGCTAGGGATGATTCAAGTGAAGAAAATGAGTGGATAAAAGCAAACAAGAGGGGTCCTTGATCTTCCACAAGCTCCTAGCTCCTTTAAACACCTTCTAACACCTTGTGATTACTTGGAAATGGATGAACTAGAGGTGTAAGTGATGGTGGTGGGGTGTGGTGTTCTCGGCCGAGCCAAGGGAGGAGAGGGGGAAAGATGGAGTGTGTTGTGTTAAGTGTAATTGAGTTATGTTATGTCTTAGGGTTAATATAGACTCACTTTCAACACATCTTCATCCATTGGTCCTTATGTTCACTAAAGATGGAGACAATATCTATTAATTAATAAAAAAAATCCACATGTGGGGGCCCACATGTAACCGTAAGTATGGGGGGGGGGGGGGTGTTTAGTTGGGTGACAATGGTAAGTTGAAGATTCTAGTTAGATTTCAGGTGTATGTTTAGGTGTTATAAGTTGTTATGTAATTATAAGAGGTGTTATGATGTTTGGGGACCATAACTAGTTTGGTAATGTTAAAACAATGCTTCTAGTGTAAATTTGATGTTTCGGGTAGTGTCCGGTTGTTCGGTTAGATATTGGTTCGTTAAAGTGCTAAACTACACAGTTTAGTGTTCTTTATGTACCCTTTTGTGACACTTTTGATTCCCGACACTTAGAAAAGCATTCAGGACCATTTAAGCATATTTCTGCAAGAAATTAGATTGTTAAAATGCTGATTTTTGCTGAATTAAGCACTTTGGGTGAGTTTTAGACACTTTCCGGCATTTAAACTATCACTAGAAAGGCAGTTTTGAGATCCTTACTTTCCTACACACTATACTAGTGTAGTACTTGGTCTCTGGCTCCTTCTGTGCCTTAATGCACTGTCTGTCTATGTGCTGAGTTCCATCAGCATCTTCCTGATTTATCAGATAATTATGCTAACTGTACTTAATGCATCATTAGAGGCAATATAGCTTTCATGCAATATTGGTTTGACATTAAACAATGTATGATGCACATGTATGTGTGTGGCAGTAATCAGAAAGCAATTAATTGTAATTCAGCACAGTCATTAAGCACTAATCATGGTTAATAGATTGTACGGATACCTGATTTTTGACAGTTGTCACATTCTCCCCCTGTTAAGAAAATTTTGTCCTCGAAATTTTAAGCTTTACTACTAGCAGCAGGGGAGTTAGGGAACAAATGCGGGTATTTAGCTTTCATACGGTCCTCACGCTCCCAAGTATACTCTGGGCCGTGACGCGTATTCCATCGAACCTTAACAAGTTTAACACTACTCCTCCGAGTTTTGTTAACTTTCCAATCAGTAACCTCAACGGGTTCTTCGGTGAAGTGGAGTGTGTCATCAATGTGAACTTCGTCAGCAGGAATAACCACTGTTAATTGAGTTGGACTCTTCTTTAAATTAAATACATGGAATGTATCATGAACACCATTAAGTTCTGCTGGTAGTTCCAACTTATATGCTACAGTGCCAATCCTTTCCAGGATTTTGAACGGTCCAATGAATCGTGGGTTCAAATTTCCACGCTTCCCAAAGCGTGCCACACCTTTCCAAAGTGAGACTTTCAACAAAACCATATCTCCCACTTCAAATTCCAAAGGTTTCCTTCTTTTGTTCGCAGAGCACTTTTGTCGATCACGAGCCGCCCTATTGCGCTCCCGGATCTGTATTATCTTATCTGTCGTCTCTTGAACCAATTCGGGACCAACCAGCTGTCTATCGCCTGCATCTGCCCAGCACAACGGCGATCGACACTTTCATCCGTAAAGAGCTTCAAACGGTGCAGCTTGAATGCTTGTATGGTAGCTGTTGTTATAGGAGACCTCAACCAAAGGTAGGTGAGTGTCCCAACTACCACCCAAGTCCATTACGCAAGCTCGTAACATATCTTTCAAGTGTTTGAATCATTCTCTCGCTCTGACCATCCGTCTATGGATGAAAGGCAGTACTCATATTCAACTGAGAACCAAACGCTTCTTGGAAAGATTGCCAAATCCTTGACACAAATTTTCCGTCTCTGTCATATATGATCGAGATAGGCACTCCATGGTATGCGACTATCTCCTTTAGATATAGCTCAACTAGCTTACCCGTGTTATCCTTTTCTCTGATCGGTAAAAAGTGTGCAGATTTTGTCAGACGGTCTACGATTACCCAAATCGTGTCATGACCTCTGGGTGTCTTTGATAACTTCGTTATAAAATCCATTGATATCTGCTCCCACTTCCACATAGGTATCTCAGGTTGCTGTAGGAGACCTGAAGGTTTCTGATACTCGGCTTTTACTTTGGCACAAGTCAAGCACTTTCCAACATAGGTCGCAACATCACCTTTTAGTCTCGGCCACCAGCAGTAATCCTTCAAATCTTGGTACATCTTATCCGATCCTGGGTGGATCGAGTACCTTGATTTGTGAGCTTCATAGAAAATCACATCTCTAAGACCACCAAAGAGGGGAACCCAAATTCGTTTCATGAAACATAAAGTTCTTTCCTCATTGGGTACCAACTTCCTCTCCATCCCATGGAGATATTCATCCTTAAGATTCTCTTTCTTAAGAGCTTCTCTCTGTACAGCACGGATACGTAACAAGAGATCTGTTTGTATAATCATTTCCAAAGCCCTAACCCTTATAGGCTTAATCCTTTCTTTCCGGCTTAAGGCGTCTGCCACCATATTCGCCTTTCCTGGGTGATATTTGATTTCACAATCATAATCGTTTAACAGCTCCACCCAACGTCGCTGTCGCATGTTAAGCTCCTTCTGATCGAATATGTGCTGAAGGCTCTTGTGATCGGTAAAGATTGTGCATCGGGTTCCATACAAGTAATGTCTCCAAATCTTCAAAGCAAACACCACTGCGCCTAGTTCCAAATCATGCGTGGTGTAATTTTTCTCATGAACTTTCAACTGGCGCGAAGCATAGGCGATAACCTTCTGTCGCTGGATCAGCACGCAGCCCAATCTCTGACGCGAGGCGTCACAGTATACCACGAAGTCATCGGTGCCTTGGGGTAGGGACAGAATAGGTGCATCGCAAAGCTTGTTCTTTAGCAACTGAAATTCCCCTTCTTGTTTTTCTCTCCATTCTTACTTCTTATCCTTTTGAGTAAGGGAGGTCAGCGGTTGAGCGATTTTAGAAAAATCCTCAATGAATCTGCGATAATACCCTGCCAAACCTAGGAACTGATGGATCTCGGTTGGCGTCTTTGGAGTTTCCCAATTCTTGATCACTTCGATCTTGGTGGGATCCACATGGATTCCATCCTCATTCACTACATGACCAGAGGAATTGTACCTCACGTAACCAGAACTCATACTTTGAGAACTTTGCGTACAGTTTCTCCTTCTTGAGTAGCTCTAAAATGGTTCTAAGGTGTTATTCATGCTCTTCCTTTGTTCTTGAATATATCAAAATATCATCGATAAACACAATCATGAATTTATCGAGATACGGCTTGCAAACTCGGTTCATCAAATCCATAAACACTACTGGCGCATTCGTTAAACCAAACGACATCACTAGAAACTCATAGTGTCCATAACGAGTTCTGAAGGCAGTCTTCGGAATACTCTCTTCCTGAATCCTCAGCTGGTGATAACCTGATTAAAGATCGATTCTGGAGTAGTACCTTGATCCTTGAAGTTCATCGAAGAGATCATCGATCCTCGGTAAAGGATACCGATTCTTGATAGTCAACTTGTTCAACTCGCGGTAGTCAATGCACATGCGGAAACTACCGTCCTTCTTCTTGATAAACAGAACTGGAGCTCCCCAAGGCGAGAAGCTTGGTCGAATAAATTCCTTGTCCAAAAGCTCTTGAAGTTGTGTCGACAACTCTTGCATCTCGTAAGGCGCAAGTCGATAGGGTGCCTTAGCTACAGGCGCGGTGCCTGGAAATAAGTCAATCAGGAATTCGACTTGTCGTTGTGGCGGCAATCCTGGAAAATCTTCGGGGAAGACTTCAGGATATTCCCATACCACTGGGATATCTTCCAGCTTTGGCTCTTCGGCATCTTTATCAATTACGTGTGCCAAAAAGGCAATACATCCTTTCTGCAAATGCTTCCGGGCCTTCAAACAACTGATAATCCTTAGAGGCGTATCATGCTTTTCTCCGTGCACTATAATCGTCTCTCCATTCATCATCGGAATGCGAATGATCTTCTTATGGCATACGATCTCAGCTCGGTTGCTCGACAACCAATCCATTCCGACTACCACGTCAAAACTTCCCAATTCGAATGGTAGAAGATCGAGCGTAAACTCATGCTCTCCGAGCTCTATTACACAACCTCTAATTACTTCGTTTGCCTCTAGTAGCTTCCCATTAGCTAGCTCTATCGAGTATGGAATATCTAGCTTACTGGCAACTAACCCAAGTATTTTCTTCAATTCTAGGGATACAAAGCTATAATCGGCACCAGTATCAAATAACACAGATGCAAAGTGTTGGTTGATAGGGAACGTACTCGTAACTACGTTCAGATCTTGGCGAGCTTCCCTAGCTCCAATGTTAAAGACTCTTCCTTGGGCTTGGTTGTTCTTTGGGCAATCTCTCTTGAAATGCCTGATATCTCTACAACTAAATCATCCTTGCTTGTTTCCAGTACCACCCTGGTTGTTGTTTTGGTTGTGGTTTCCATTAGCAACTTGGTTTCCAGAACCACCACGATTTCCATAACCTCCCTGGTTACGATTCCCAGTCTGATTCCCATTGCCGTTTCCACCACGGTTACTGTTGCCACTACCATTCCTATTACCTCTCTGGCCACCATTTCCATGACCATTACTAGCCTAGCATGTCTCTTTTGAATGACCATTCTTTCCACAACTTTCACACTTCCTATACCTGCACTGGCCAGCATGATGGAGTTGGCACACATCACACATGGGTAAGGTACCCATGTAACCTTTCCCTTTGCTTTCCGCACTTGCAACACCAGTCTTGACCTCGGCTGGTGGGTTTGCATCTCTTTTCTTGTTGCTACCGATGTTGTTTCCTTGAGTACCCTTCTTGAAGTTGGAGAACTTCCTCTTGTTCTCTCCTGATGACTCGACATGAGTCTCCTTCTTCTTTCCATTAGAGATCGAAAACTTGTTCAGCCTAATCGCTTCTTCTGTCAGTGCTACACTCAAATCAATGGACTCAGTGATGGTTGGAGGCTTCGATGTCGTCACCATGCTCATGATTTGGGGTGCCAATCCCCAAATGAATCGCTCAATTCGTTTGAACTATGGTTCAACCATGTAGGGGACAACGCGAGATAAGTCATGAAATCTTTGCACGTATTCAGCAATATTAGGTCCATCCATCTTAAGATTCCAAAACTCAGTTTCCAACTTCTGAATCTCAGCCCTTGAACAGTACTTCTTGCGCATCAGCTGTTTCATCTCACCCTGAGTCATAGCATACGCAGCTTCCTCTCCCAGAGTCTGAACCTAAAGGTTCCACCATGATAGAGCTCCGTCTAGGAAAAGTCCAGAAATGTAGGTGACTAGGTGCTCTGGCGCACACTTGCTCATTCGCATCACAGAATCTTTATTCTCAGCCCATCTAACGTAAGCTACAGCACCTCCAGTGCCGTCAATGTTCAGAGGCTTGCAGTCAAGGAACTGCTTGTAAGTACAACCTGTACAAGCATAATTATTCTCAAGGCATTAGCAAAGCACACATGGAAATGTCCAAACGTAACGTAATGCGTCTTAGGTGACTTAAAAATTACAAGTTGGGGGATTATTTCCATTGTTACCGCTGCTATGCTTTGAGCGAAAGGCTTCATGTTGTGCGATTGCTTGTGAAATCTGTTCTTGTAGTTCTGCCTCTGTTGTGGGCAACTAATTGTTTCTTCGAGGAGGCATCTTCTATAAAGAAGATTGTGTAGGTCAGATCTTATGTATATAATAAGTAGTATGTGTATAATAGTGTTTGTTATAACAAGTAAGCATGCAATCATAGCATAAGCAAGTAAATTAACAACGTATTTAATGAGAACATTACGATTGAGCTTTCATTAATCATCGACCACAAATACAGTTACATGTTTTACAAAGTTTCGCATCAAAAGGGACTACAGGGTCACACCAACCTTGTCCAAAATGTCTATTAGTCTACAACAGTCATAAAATCAAAAAGTGGTCTCCAAAAGGCTTCAATAGCGATGCTCTCATCAAAAGCAAGCTACCTACATAAAACCAAAAACCGGCAATGCTGATGGTGGTGGAGGAGGAGGTGGAGGAAAGAAAAGCAAGATGCGCACATGCGCAAGCTCCTCCTCAAGATCATAAACGTGCTGCAACAGATAACTGATCTGCTGCTCCATGGTGAGAAATCGAACATCAAAATCTGGAAAAGGAAAAAGAGGAGCAGGTGGAGTCGCAAAAGGTGACAGACATGAACAAGGTGGGGGATGTGGAGTCCTCTCAAGCTCCATAACTCTACGACACAGGATCTCATACTGGAGTTGCAATGACAAGAGTAACTCATCCCATGTGTAGCCAGTAAAGTGCGAGGGATGGTAGGGATCAGAAGTCGGCATGGTGTTCGGTGGAAACCATATGAGTGGCTCATCTAGCGGTGAAGAAGTAAAATGAGCAGTAGGTGTATCACATGCTGTCACATGTGGGTCATGGCTAGGCTGCTGGCTAGAAGGGCGTTCCCCTGGACGGGGTGCGGGTATGTCCTGCAAGAAAGTAATAGGTAAATCGGCACGGTATACATCTGACTCAACCGGATGAAAAGGAGCAACATCAACAGGTGTAGGGGCATGTGGGGGAGTAACGGGCTCAATAACAAGAGGGTCAGCGGGTGCAGGAACTGGATCCGGTATAAGTGGTGCAATGTCAGGTACGCCAAATGGGATAGGATCAAAATAAGGTAAAGGCTCAGGAGCTAGTATCAGCTCAGGATCAGCGGGTGCATCAATAAGCTGATCGATAGGGATAAAATCAAGCTCAAGTCCAGGCTCAATGTCATGTGGAGGAATCAGTGCTACTACAACCAAAGCATCCTTAGTTTTACCCATTTCCATTTCCATTTCGATTACCAGCGCCGTTGTTATTGTGATTACCAGATCCGTTGCCTGCACCATTCCCATTCCTATTTCCATTACCATTACGGCCTCCAATCCCTTTTCCACAGCAATCCTCGGTACGGTGTCCCAATTTTCCACAGTTCTCGCATCCCCCAATGCGATAATTTCCCACGTGATGAAATTTGCATCGGTCACATTTGGACAGAGTGCCCTGATACTTCTTAGCTCCAGTGTCATTCGCAGCTGCGAATGTTTTCGCTTCTTTAGGTGGGTTAGTATAACGTTTCTTATTGTTTGAACCCTTGTTGTTGCTGTGGGTTGCTTGGCTCAGATTTGAATGCTTCCTTTTCTTGTCTCCAGACGAATCAGCATGCGTCTCACTTTTCTCAGTAGTTTTCAGTGATAACTTCTTCATACGGACATCATCCTCAGTAAGGCTGATAGCGAGAGTTACAGCCTGAGTGATCGTTGCTGGTTCGGCCGCAGTCACCAAGCTGTGAAATTCCGGAGCCAATCCCCAGATGTAGCGCTCATTGCTCTTAAATTCGGGAGTCACCAGATAGGGGATCACTCTTGACAGATCATGGAACTTCTGAGTATAACCAACAATGTCCGCACCAACCATGGACAGGTTCCAAAACTCAGTCTCCACCCTTTGGAGCTCAGCACGTGAGCAATACTTTTCCCTCATTCTTTCCTTCAACTAATTCCAAGTCATACCATACGCGGTATCATCACCTAGAGTTTGGACTTGTAAATTCCACCAAGTCAAAGCTTCATCGACGAACAACCCAGTAACAAAAGTGACTTGCTGGTCCACGGTGCACTTGCTCATGCAGATTGTGGAATTAGTTTTCTCCGTCCAACGCACAAAAGCCAATGCACCTCCAGTGCCGTCATAATTCAGTGGCTTGTAGTCGAGAAACTGCTTGAAGGTGCAGCCTGGAATTCATCCAACCAATTCACACGTGAGCAATCAATGAAACAATGAAACAACGGTCGTTTATAAATTTCATCA
Organism: Helianthus tuberosus; assembly: GCA_030545235.1. NCBI lineage: Eukaryota > Viridiplantae > Streptophyta > Magnoliopsida > Asterales > Asteraceae > Helianthus > Helianthus tuberosus. The sequence continues at coordinate 100,797,966 of CM060370.1, forward strand.
AGTTATAGCAAATCAGCTTAAGGTTACCTTGAGTCAGGGTTCCTCCAGATGAATCTCCATTTCCATTTTGTCTAGTACCGCCCGATCCTCCGCCGTGCTCCGTACGGTTTGCCTCGTACTGGGCGATAGCTTCGAAAATCCTTTCTTCTAGCAGAGAGTTCAGTTCCTCAGTAGTCCTCGGCATTGGAGGAGGAGGGGGTTGATCAGAATCTCTAGTGTTCATAGCTCTCCTAGGTGCCATGTTCTTACAAAACACAACTCAACAGAGTTAGACATTTGCTTGATACCATCATACGAGATAGTAGTAGTATATATACACATGCATATACCCACATAAGTAACATCAAACAATCCGCCAAACATATAAATCAATTCATACAGCAACAAGCATGCATAAACAGATAAATACTGATGTGTCATAAGATATTCATCGAGTTTTTATACATATCAGGACAACTTGTTACATCATTGTTTGCGAAGAAAACAAAATGCATAAGGGTTACATCACCCCATAGTACAAGTTTAATACATATAAAAGACAAAATATCTTTCTTCACATTGGCGGTCCTTGTCTTCAAGTTGTACCCAAAACTCGGTTGTAGTCTTCATACCCAAAAATACCGCTCCATCAAAGTACCTGCAAAGAAAACCTAATGGGCTGGTGGAGAGGGTGGGGGTGTAGGGAAGATCAATCTATGATGTTGAGTCACTTCATCCTCGAGCTCATGAATTCGACGGATGAGGGAGCTGACCTGAGTAGGAGTGTGGGGAGGTGTATGAATGGGTGTAGGGACATGAACAAGAGAAGGTGGTGCAACAGACATAGCGTCATCGTCATCACCAGTCGTGTAAACTCTCAGCCCAACAGCAAAAAGGGCCGAAGATGTCACTGACTCAAAGGAATCTGCGTCAGTCTCAAGATCAGTGTCAGAAGACATATCGATAACAGATACAACAGGAGAGGCTAATTCTAGGTTAGCGCGGTCGTACACTTCTCCATCGCTAAGATCGTCGTCGAGGTGCTCCACCTCGATCACGGGGACGTCAACATCATCATCCAGATCATCAACGAATGGCCAGTCCTCAGCAGGGATGGCGACAAAAGGAATAGCATGAATGGGAATAGGCTCAACGAGGTTCTCACCATCGGGTTATCTGATGATCAACTGGTCATGGAAGGGTAAAGGTAAAGCTAAGACATCATCAATGAAAGGGACATCATCACCAAAGTCTGGTAAGGCAAAATGCTGAAAATCGTCGAGATCATCATCATCGGACACCATCTCTGGATCGCTCTCGGAGTTGGACGGGAAGATCTCGTGGGTGTGTGTTATCTCATCGTCAGATATTATCGCCAGAGGATCATGTCCTTCAGTTAGACCGCTGCTTTCAGTCGAAGACATGTGTACCTGTAACATATTATTCATGGTATATGTATATATTAATTACTACTACAAAATTAATATACAAATAATTATACACATTGTTGCCAGTAATAGTTGAAGATAAGTTCTACCCCAGTGCACCCTAAATCTCATTGTGTCCTTACTTGACCCTTTGAAAACAAGTTCAGGTACTGGATGTCGTGGTAGATTTTATGCAATGAAAAAGTTTTGAAAAATTGTTTTCGTGAGAGGATCCTATAGATTGTAGTCTAGACTCGAGAAGGAATCCTGGTTCACTACAATCGCAGCTCTGATACCAATCTGTCACACCCCTTTCAAAGGCGGAAGCACGAGGTGTGATCCTAAAAGGTTCTTGATGCGTGCGAAGTGTCGTATCTATTAGGTGTATATTTTAACCCCTTTTTAACACTTATTTTAGCCAAGTTTTAAATTTATAAAACACGATATTTTACTAACACTAAACACACATATGGGCAAGTGCACCCATCATGAGCGTAGTATAGCGTTGGTAAGATACCGAGGTCGTCTAAGGACACAAGAGCTTTTAGTACCAGTTTATCCTCAACGTCTAATCAAAATAAAAATTTAGAAAAATGTTTTAAACTAAGAAAAATAAAAACTAACTAAAATGCTGAAAATAAAAATAAAAGAAAACAGATAGACAAAATGAATCACTTGGTTCCGACTCGTATCTAGTATAACCTTTGATTATTTCCGCACTTTTGCACATAATTAAGAGATTATCTTAGTTATTGTAGTAGGCCCCTCTTTTGAAGGTGACGTTACCCTCACCCCAGTAGTTTGAGTCAGCAAGGATACAATCCTAAAAGGGTGGATTATTGGAAGATAATGAATTAAGTTATTAATGCAGTATTGTGGTAGGCCCCGCTTTTGGCGGTGACGTTACCCTCGGCTAAGTAGTCTGAGTCAGCAGGGATACAGTCCTAAATAGCCGGGTTATAGTATTAATAGTAGTTAACTTATGAGGGGATCAAAGAGTTTGGACCCCCGCCATCCAATACCGTGAAGCATTGAAGGAGGTCCTACTAAATTTGACCCAGGTCCATTGCAGGACCTCTAAACGCTGAACAATGGCAAGACCTTTACCAAACCGTTCCCTTAACCCCCGACCAGGTAGCCAACATACCTCCATATAGACCGTGGAGATATGAATGGTGAAAATCCTTTATTTTATATAGACAGTAAAATAATGCCAAGACACCACGGACAAACGATAAGGAAAGATCACCTTCAACATAAGTAACTAGTTATTAAAGTCATTAATACAAAACCAAATAAAAAGTGCAAAAGATTAAAAATAAAAAGTATTATACTAGACACTTTGTCTTCACCAAGTGATGTAAGAGACTTAGGCAAACATGGCCTTGATTGTCAAGAACTCTTACGATCAATCTTGGATCCTGAGACGACTCACACACTCTACGATGGACAATGGATGATGGTGGTGGATGATGGTGTTGTGATGGTGGTGGGTGGTGGATGAAGTGTGAGAGAGGTGGTGTGCCAAGGGATGAGTTGAAATGAATCCAAGCACTCCTATTTATAGGCTGAACAGAGAGCTGGGCACGGCCCCGTGTCCGCTGGGCACGGCCCCGTGCCTGTCTGACACTCTCTCTCCTCATTAATTGTAATTTGCAATTACAATTAATGCGCCTGCTGTACTTTCGACACGCCACCGTGTTCGCTGGACACGGCCCGTGGTGGGCAATAGAAGCTTCTATAGGTTTGTCTTTTCTGCTGCTTCTTGGGCACGGCCCCGTGCTGGCTGAGCACGGGGCGTGTTCAGCCTTCCGCCTTCTCTATTTTGCTTGGGAAGATGCCGTTGAGGGGTCGGGCAGTCCACTTATGTTCCTTTCCTTGTATTTATGTTGGATTTAGCTGTCTTTTTGCTTCTTTTGTGTTTTTGAGCTCATTTAATCCTGAAAATACAAAAGGAAGACAAAAACACTCTTTTTCCAACATTAGTACTTAAAAAGGGTTAGTTTTATGCCTTATTTGATGTAATTTATATGTTGCATTTTACACACATCATTCTCATTGCATACGAATGGTAAACATACTACATGATCAATAAACAAACTCCATAATGCCATTAAAATTAAATATCCAAAACATAAGTTAAGTTTAATGTTTACATCACACAATAGATAATTGTTTGAAAAGTTTACAACTTATTTCAAAGACAGACATCAAGGTTTTGATCATTATATCACCACATGAGGTGGAATATAACGAACAAATCCCACAAAAGAGGCATTGGAGTCTTGATAAGACATAACTAAAAATATAAACATCATTCTTGAGCAAGAGTGAAACCGCACGTACATCCACTTTAGTTACCTGAAATACATGTAAGTTTTGGAAAATCGTCAACAAAAGTTGGTGTAAATTCATGCAGTTTTTGTATAGAATGTTTATATACTTGTATGAAAACATGGTATGTAATATGTAAAACGTATCTGTGATGTGTCTGTAAATGTAAGGAATACGAGATCGCTAATGTTTCGCGAGGACATTAACATATGTCACGACATAGGAAGCCACCAAACCTAGGCATTTTTGTCGAGATCGACTGAGACACAAAAGCACTCAATGGTAGAAGTAGGCCAAGAGTGAGGTTGCCTGAAACCCATTAGATCTAACCTTTCTGTTCCTCGGTCTAAATGTATACGTTGATAAATGGTGCTTATGGTACCCTATTCGTCACATGATCTATGTGTCATTCCTTAGTTTTGTGTTCTATATACCATTGTACATGTATTTTCCCCAAGTTTACAAAACAAGTAAAAGTTTGAAAGTGGGGACATGAACTCACAATTTTGCGTATCATGCATCGTAACTTCACCGGGTTTGCTTTGTGAGCGTCGTGACCTATATGTGTTCTGTTTAGGTTAGTCACTAGACTTGTATCATATAAGTACAAGTCACCATCTTTTGTTTATGTGTTTGTTCTTTGTACGTTCATTTTTTGTGAGGGTCGTGCCCTTGTTTGTCAGGTCTTGCCCGTACGTTATGTCTTGCACTTTGAATATGCAATGTTTATTTGTAAGTATATATTTTACCTCTCAAATATATATTTGTTTATGTAGTCTTTTTCAAGGTAATAAGTCTTAAAAATAAACTATATTTTTAACTTTTCATATATGTTACTTATATTATTTTCTCAAAAATAAATATAAGTATTTTGTGAAATAATATTCTTAATATTATTTTTGCACAAGTATTCTTAGTAAAGTATACTTGTATTCTATGTAAATACTTGTGTATTTTGTATTATTCACCAAAAATCAATACTTTGATTTTTATTACTTTCCGGAATTATATTTCTTAAAAACAATATATTTTTAAGACTTGTGTGAAATATATATATATATATATATATATATATATATATATATATTATCATGTTACAATATATATATATATATATATATATATAATTATTCTTGTTATTCACCCGATTTTTGTATAATTTCAATTACGTGGTAATGGTTATATATTTGTCCAAAAATATATAGTTATGTCCATAAATTGTCCAAGTCCAATAATATGTTCAGAAATATATTTCTCATAAATATATTTTCTTGTATTTATCCATGAACTTCCTTCTGTGGAATTTTGTATACTTGTATACTGTCACACCCCTTTCTGCGGCGGAAGCACGAGGTGTGATCATGAAAGGTTCTCATTGCATACGAAAGGTAAACATACTACATGCTCATGAAAATAACTTCAAACACCATAATTTGAAAACATAAGATAGCGTTTACATCGCGAGTTAGCATAAAACATTGTCTTAAAAGGTTTACAACTTTATTTAAAGACAAACATAAGCGACATCCACGAGCATGGGTAAGACCGCGCGCACATCCACTTCTAGTTACCTGAAATACATGTAAGTTTTGGAAAACGTCAACATAATGTTGGTGTGAATTCATGCAGTTTTCGTTTTTAACGCTTGTATACTTTGTATAAAAATCATGGTATGTATTTGTTAAATCACGTATTCAAGTATAAATCAAGTATTTCCATATGTATCAAGTGTTAATGGGTTGCAAAGCCATTAACATGTGACACGACATAGGAAGTCACCAAACCATAGGCATTTTTCTATAGTCGATTCATGACTGAGACACAAAAACACTACTTGGTTCTAGTTGTCACCAAGAGTGGGGCTGCCCTGAAACCCATTAGATCTAACCTTTTGTTCTGCGGTCTAAGTATGTACACGATTAATGGTGCTTATGTTACCCTATTCGTGACACGATTTCTCGTATCAATTCTTGGCACTAGTTGTCGCCAAGAGTACTTCTCGTTTTAGTATATATCATACCATTTTGTAAATATTGAAGTATTTGTAACATGTATTTCACCCCCGAAGTTATAAAACTGAAAACAGTTAAGAGAAAAGGGGGAGCATGAACTCACAACTTTGCGTTCCTTTGCGTCGTAAACTTCACCGGATTTTGCTTATAGAACGTCGTGACCTAAACGTGTTTTCTTAACGTCAGTCGCTAGTCTTGCTTCGTAAAGCACGAGTCGCTATCTTTTGTATTTGTATTGTTGTGTTAAAAATATTTTATATTTTTAACTAAGTATCTTACTTATATTATTTTCTCATAAATTAATATAAGTATCTCGTGTTTTGCACTTTGCACCCGAATTATGTATCTTGTATGTTGTATGTGTATTTTTTTTGTGTTTATACTTCTCATGAGTATTTAGTGTATTTTTAAGTCTAATTACACTAGCACGTATAACACATACTATATACAATTAGCACAATAGTTGGTGATCAAATAATATATATATTTTTCTCAAAAATATATAGATACTTAATATCCATTTTTATTTTTGAAGAAATCCTCATTTCTTTTCACCAAAAATTCGGGAAACCTTGGTAATATTTTAAGATACATTTTTAGGGAATAAGTTTCTCAAAACTTATATTTTTCTAAGTGTCAAAATTTATAAAAATTTTGACAGAGTTTCCCCTAAAAATGGAGGTTTCCCATGTTTTCAAAACATGTGTTTATTTTCTTTTAAAATCAACAACAATTAACAACAATAATTATCAACAATAATCACTAATTTCTCCATTTCATGAACTTGAATATTTACAAAAATGTGTAGTAACTTACTAGCACATTTAGTAAGTCTTGTCATCTTTAAAAATAAGTTTAATTTCTTAAAAACTTTATTTTTAAAGATCTTGAAGTTTCATAACTTCTAGTCATGATTTACCAAACATATTTCTTGTTAAATTTTTCTTGTGACACAAGTGTTTACACACTTGTTTATTTACTAAAATGCTTTTAGTTTATGTAAGGTTCGGGTTTAAAACAAGACTTGTACATTTTACTTGGTTCTTCCGAAAAACCACTTGTAGATCTTTAGATCTACATGTTTAGAGTCTTATTTTACAAGAAAGTTACTTTTACTCAAGTTCATGTCTTATGAATGGATGGATCCATCATCTTTTAATTTTCTAACTTTTACATCCTACTAGTTCATGCTTTCTAACATGGACTAGTATGTCTAGATGATGATCCATCTTGCTTTTACTAACAACAACATCAAATAATCATAACTAGACAAGTTTCACAAGATTTACACACATATCTTCTCTTTATCCACCCTATACACCTTATGTTCAAGACTTTAATGTATGTTCTTTAGTGTTTCATGATTTTTAGCCAATAAATCATCTATTAACCACTCTAAACAAGAACAAGATGATGTTTAGAAGCACTTACTACTAGCTCAAGGCTAGGGAAGAAACAAGACGTAAACAAGGTGGATAAAAGCACTAGAGAGAGGTCCTTCAAGATCCGTTGCTTGCAACCTTCCTAAATAGGCTCGAGACACCTTAGAATCACCTTGGAATGTATTGGAATGGATTGAAGATGAAAGTGTGTGTGTGTGTTGTTGAGGCCGTAGCCAAGGAGGGAGGAAGGAGAGAGTTCTTGGGGTTGTGTGATGAATGAAATGAAGTCATGAGCTTTATGTGCAATCTTATAATCCAAGCTCTAGTATTATCCCAAGTGTAATGTGCTTCTAAAGGGGAGACAAGATCCAATGAAATATCATCACAAGATCCTCATGTGGGGCTCCTTCATAACCGGCCCTTAGATGGGGGGGGGGGGTCTTGGTTGCATTCAAATTCCAAGTTACTAATCTAGTTACATGTTAAGTATTAGATTTAGGTGTTTAAGTATGCTAAGTAATATATAGTGTGTTAGGGTGTTCGAGGACCCTAACTAGCTTAGAAAAATAAAAACAATGCTTCTAGCATTATTTTGGTGTTCCGGGTATTGTCCGGTTGTTCGGTTAGATACCGATTCGTTAAAGTGCTAAATTACACTTTTTAGTGTCTTTTAAGTACCTTTCTTGTACTCTTTCAATTCCCAACACTTAGGGAAATATTCTGGATAATAAAACGACATTTCTGCAAAATATTCATATGTTTAAATGCTGAATTATTGCTGAATTATATAAATTCTGCACTTAAAGTGCGTTTCGGGTGCTTTTTAGTGCTTATTTTTGCTTTCGCAATGTATATATATTAACCCTTGTATGTACTCTTGGGTTTTAATGCATTCTTGTTGTCGGACCTACACCTAGGCTCCAATTTTATTGTCTGACTGCTTTCTGCAGTTCCGTTGACACATAGTGTCTTACCGGTGAGTTTACTATTATATTTGACACAACGCTCTCGTTTATGCATAAAGCAATATTTTGCAGTATACAACGTGCATGAATTCACTTGTTTAATCATGTGTTCAGACATTGCTGACAATTAAGCACATAATTGCAGTCATTAAATAATGGTTAAAGTGTACGGAAATTACCGGTTTGGTGCCAGTTGTCACAATCTCCCCGCGTTAAAAGAATTTCGTCCCGAAATTCAGGCTGAGCTAACTCTCGCAGGAGTCTTTTTGAATAGGTGGGGATACTTTTCTTTGAACTGGTCTTCACGTTCCCATGTGTACTCGGGTCCGGGCTTAGAGCTCCAACGTACTTTGACAAGTTTCACACTGCTCCTCCTGGTCTTGTTGACTTTCTAGTCGGTAACCTCAACGGGTTGTTCTGTAAATCGGAGGGCTTCATCAATATGCACTTCATCCATCGGGATGATCACGTTTTCGTGTGTTGGACTCTTCTTCAGGTTGGATACATGAAACGTATCATGTACTCCATTAAGTTCTTCCGGTAACTCCAACTTGTGTGCCACGGTACCAATTCTCTTCAATATTCTGAATGGTCCGATATATCGTGGATTCAGCTTTCCACGCTTTCCAAATCTGACTACGCCCTTCCAAGGTGAGACTTTTAACAACACTTTGTCTCCCACCTTGAATTCTACTGATTTTCTTTTCGGATCAGCGTAGCTCTTTTGTCGATCTCGAGCCGCCTTAATGCGCTCTCGGATCTGCGTAATTTTGTCGGTTGTCTCTTGTACAAGTTCAGGACCAACCATACGTTTATCTCCAGCGTCTGCCCAACATAAGGGCGATCGGCACTTGCGACCATACAGAGCTTCGAACGGCGTGGCTTTTATGCTCGTATGATAACTGTTATTGTAGGAAAACTCAACTAGAGGTAGATGAGTATCCCAGCTGCCGCCCAGATCCATGACACAAGCGCGAAGCATATCTTCTAATGTTTGTATAGTCCGTTCGCTTTGGCCGTCTGTTTGTGGATGGAATGCCGTGCTTAGATCTAACTGAGATCCAAAGGCTTCCTGAAATGATTGTCAGATTCTTGAGACAAAGCGTCCATCTCTGTCTGAAATGATTGAGATTGGCACTCCATGACGTGCCACAATTTCTCTTAAGTATATTTCAGCAAGCTTTCCAGTGCTGTCTTTTTCTCGGATCGGTAGGAAGTGCGCAGACTTCGTTAATCGATCAACTATTACCCATATCATATCGTGCCCTCTCGGGGTCCTGGGTAATTTCGTTATGAAGTCCATCGAGATTTATTCCCACTTCCACACGGGAATCTCTGGTTGCCGTAGTAGGCCAGACGGTTTCTGATGTTCTGCCTTAACCTTGGCACAGGTTAGGCATTTTCCAACATAAACAACAACGTCGCTTTTGAGTCTCGGCCACCAATAGTATTCTTTCAAGTCTTGATACATTTTGTCCGATCCTGGATGGATCGAATATCTCGATTTGTGGGCTTCATTAAGGATGACTTCTCGTATGCCACCATAGAGTGGAACCCAAATACGCTTCTTGAAGTATAAGGCTCCCTCTTCGTTTGGCACCATGTATTTCAGCATACCCCGTAGGTATTCAGCTTTACGGTTCTCTTCTTTAAGAGCTTCTTGTTGTGCATCACGAATGCGTGCAGTGAGGTTCATTCGAATCGTCATTTCCAATGCTCGAACCCTTAGGGTCTTAACCCTTTCTTTTCGGCTCAACGCGTCCGCTACAACGTTTGCCTTTCCAGGATGGTACTTAATCTCACAGTCATAATCGTTCAGCAGCTCGACCCAACGTCGCTGGCGCATATTCAATTCCTTCTGATCAAATATGTGTTGTAAGCTTTTGTGATCTGTGAAAATTGTACATCGAGTACCATATAAATAATGTCGCCAGATCTTCAGGGCGAATACCACTGCGCCCAGCTCCAGGTCGTGAGTGGTATAGTTTCTTTCATGTACCTTCAGTTGTCTTGAAGCGTAAGCGATGACTTTTTGGCGTTGCATGAGCACGCAACCCAAGCCTTGTCGTGAAGCGTCACAGTATACCACGAAGTCTTCCGTGCCTTCGGGTAATGATAGTATCGGTGCATCGCATAGCTTGTTTTTAAGTAGCTGGAAGGCTTCTTCTTGTTTGTGACCCCAGTCGTATTTCTTGTCTTTCTGTGTAAGGGTCGTTAGCGGTTGAGCTATCTTTGAGAAATTCTCGATGAATCGTCGGTAATAGCCTGCTAAGCCCAAAAATTGTCGAACTTCAGTTGGGGTCTTGGGAGCTTCCCAGCTCTTTATTGCTTCTATCTTGGACGGGTCTACATGAATGCCCTTCTCATTCACAACGTGACCAAGAAATTGTACTTCGCGAATCCAGAATTCGCATTTGGAGAACTTTGCATAGAGCTTCTCTTTCTTCAGTAGTTCCAAGATGGTTCTGAGATGTTGCTCATGTTCTTCTTTCGTTCGCGAGTAAATCAGGATATCGTCGATAAATACAATCACGAATTTATCGAGATATGGTTTGCATACGTGGTTCATTAGATCCATAAAGACCGCTGGTGCATTCGTCAGCCCAAACGGCATCACAAGAAATTCGTAGTGCCCATAGCGTGTTCTGAATGCAGTCTTTGGTACGCTTTCCTCTTAGATTCTCAGCTGATGGTATCCAGATCGAAGGTCGATCTTGGAATAGTAGCTTGGTCCTTGCAGTTGATCAAATAAGTCATCAATCCTTGGTAGCGGGTACCGATTCTTGATAGTGAGCTTGTTCAGTTCCCTGTAATCGATACACATCCGCAGTGTTCCATCCTTCTTCTTTACGAATAATAATGGAGCTCCCCAGGGTGAGAAGCTTGGCCTTATAAATCCTTTATCCAACAACTCCTGGAGTTGTGTAGATAATTCTTGCATTTCGGATGGAGCAAGTTGATAAGGTGCCTTGGCTACAGGAGCGGCTCCTGGAACCAAGTCTATATGAAATTCGACTTGTCGTTGCGGAGGTAGTCCTGGCAGATCTTCGGGAAAAACATCAGGGAATTCCTTCACCACAGGAATGTCTTCGAGTTTTGGCTCCACAGCCTTCTTGTCTATAACGTGTGCTAGGAAGGCAACACATCCTTTCCTTAAGCACTTCTGTGCCTTCATGCAACTGATGATTCGTAGAGGCGCGTTTCGTCTTTCTCCATGTACGATGAGAGTTTTATCATTTGCCAAAGGGATGCGAATGATTTTCTCATGACAAATAACCTCAGCTTTGTTCTTGGATAACCAGTCCATTCCGACTACTACATCGAAGCTACCCAATTGAATAGGTAAGAGGTCGATGCTAAATCTTCGTTCACCAAGCTCTAATGTGCAACCTCTAACAACTTCGCCCGATTCAACAAGTTTACCATTGGCTAGTTCTATGGAATAAGGAATTTCTAATCTACTAGATTCTATTCCCAGTATGCGTTTAAATTCCACAGACATGAAGCTATAACCGGCGCCAGTGTCGAATAATATGGATGCAAAATGATTGTTAACGAGAAACGTACCGGTGACCACGTTAGGGTCCTCGCGTGCGTCCTTTGCTCCAATCATAAATGCTCGAGCCTGAGCATTGTTTCCCTTTGGGCAGTCCTTCATAAAATGATCATTGCTTCCACATCTGAAGCATCCTTTGGTTGCAAGGGTTTTCGTCTCCTGGGGCGGGTTTGCGTCACGCTTCTTGCTGAAACCCTTGTTGTTGCGAGTTGCTTAGTTCAAACTCGTATGCTTTCTCTTTTTGTCACCGGACGACTCAGCATGCGTCTCGGTCTTCTCAGTGGGGTTCAACGATAGCTTCTTCATACGAACACAATCTTCAGTAAGGCTGACAGCCAGAGTTACAGCCTCGGTGATCGTTTGAGGTTTGGCCGAAGTTACCATGCCACGAAACTCTGGGGCCAGTCCCCAAATGTAACGTTTAACACGCTTAAATTCGGGAGTCACCATGTAGGGAAGCACTCTAGACAGGTCGTGGAACCTTCGAGTATAACTGCTAATATCCGCACCTTCCATGGTCAAGTGCCAGAACTCCGTTTCCAGACTTTGGAGTTCAGCACGAGAGCAATACTTCTCTCTCATTCTTTCCTTCAGTTCCTCCCAGGTTAGGCCATAAGCGGCATTATCGCCCAAGGTTTGGACTTGCAAGTTCCACCAAGTCAGAACTTCATGGATGAATAACCCAGTAGCAAAGGTGACTTGTCGATCTGCGGTTCACTTGCTCATGCGGATAGTAGCTTCAGTCTTCTCCGTCCAGCGCACAAATGCTACTGCACCTCCTGTGTCGTCATAGTTCAATGGCTTGCAGTCGAGGAACTGCTTGAAAGTGCAGCCTGGAATTGATTCAACCAATTCACATGTGAGCAATCGAAGAAATAATGAAACAAAGACCGTTCATAAATTTCTCCATGCTTAGTACATTGTCTTAAGGTTATCTTGAGCTGCGTTTCCTCCAGACGAATCTCCATGCCCGTTACGCCTAGCATTGCTTGGTCCTCCACTGTCTTGAGTACGGTTCGCCTCGTATTGGGCGATAGCAGCGGAGATCCTTTCCTCCAGTAGAGCGTTCAGCTCTTCAACAGTTCTTGGCAGTGGGGGAGGAGGAGGTTGATCGTCATTGCGAGCATTCACAGCTTTCCTGGGTGCCATGTTCTGACAGAACATAACACAACAGGGTTAGACATTTGTTTGATATCGTCCTACTAGACAGTAGTAGTATATATATTCACAGGTATATACCACATAAGTGACATCAAACAATTATTACTCTAGCAGAGTACTTAGTAGGCTTGCACTGAGGGAATCTATACGTGACAAGACTTGCTGTGATTTTTGTGCACTGAATTCCATAATTATGTATGCATCCATAATTACGTAACTCCTTGCACAGTCCGCACAGTTCGTTTCATCCTCGTATTTCTTCCTTCAGATGGGCCATTGCTTTCAGATAAAGTCACGTATACTTGTGACATTCTACTTCTAGTACATGCTAATTATCACACATAATTGCAAGTAATTTCTAGTCAACGACAAGTGCTACTCAAGTGCACTCTAAGTCTCGTAGTGTCTTTTCTAGACTCATGTAGACAGTTTCAGGCAGTGGATGTCGCGGGACGTTTTATGCAATGAAAACTCTTTGAAAATTGTTTTCGTGAAAGGATCCTAGAGATTGTAGACTAGACTCGAGAAGGAATCCTGGTTCACTACAATCGCAGCTCTGATACCAATCTGTCACCCCCCTTTCTGCGGCGGAAGCACGAGGTGTGATCATGAAAGGTTCTCATTGCATACGAAAGGTAAACATACTACATGCTCATGAAAATAACTTCAAACACCATAATTTGAAAACATAAGATAGCGTTTACATCGCGAGTTAGCATAAAACATTGTCTTAAAAGGTTTACAACTTTATTTAAAGACAAACATAAGCGACATCCACGAGCATGGGTAAGACCGCGCGCACATCCACTTCTAGTTACCTGAAATACATGTAAGTTTTGGAAAACGTCAACATAATGTTGGTGTGAATTCATGCAGTTTTCGTTTTTAACGCTTGTATACTTTGTATAAAAATCATGGTATGTATTTGTTAAATCACGTATTCAAGTATAAATCAAGTATTTCCATATGTATCAAGTGTTAATGGGTTGCAAAGCCATTAACATGTGACACGACATAGGAAGTCACCAAACCATAGGCATTTTTCTATAGTCGATTCACGACTGAGACACAAAAACACTACTTGGTTCTAGTTGTCACCAAGAGTGGGGCTGCCCTGAAACCCATTAGATCTAACCTTTTGTTCTGCGGTCTAAGTATGTACACGATTAATGGTGCTTATGTTACCCTATTCGTGACACGATTTCTCGTATCAATTCTTGGCACTAGTTGTCGCCAAGAGTACTTCTCGTTTTAGTATATATCATACCATTTTGTAAATATTGAAGTATTTGTAACATGTATTTCACCCCCGAAGTTATAAAACTGAAAACAGTTAAGAGAAAAGGGGGAGCATGAACTCACAACTTTGCGTTCCTGTGCGTCGTAAACTTCACCGGATTTTGCTTATAGAACGTCGTGACCTAAACGTGTTTTCTTAACGTCAGTCGCTAGTCTTGCTTCGTAAAGCACGAGTCACTATCTTTTGTATTTGTATTGTTGTGTTAAAAATATTTTATATTTTTAACTAAGTATCTTACTTATATTATTTTCTCATAAATTAATATAAGTATCTCGTGTTTTGCACTTTGCACCCGAATTATGTATCTTGTATGTTGTATGTGTATTTTTTTTGTGTTTATACTTCTCATGAGTATTTAGTGTATTTTTAAGTCTAATTACACTAGCACGTATAACACATACTATATACAATTAGCACAATAGTTGGTGATCAAATAATATATATATTTTTCTCAAAAATATATACATACTTAATATCCATTTTTATTTTTGAAGAAATCCTCATTTCTTATCACCAAAAATTCGGGAAACCTTGGTAATATTTTAAGATACATTTTTAGGGAATAAGTTTCTCAAAACTTATATTTTTCTAAGTGTCAAAATTTATAAAAATTTTGACAGAGTTTCCCCTAAAAATGGAGGTTTCCCATGTTTTCAAAACATGTGTTTATTTTCTTTTAAAATCAACAACAATAATTATCAACAATAATCACTAATTTGCTCCATTTCATGAACTTGAATATTTACAAAAATGTGTAGTAACTTACTAGCACATTTAGTAAGTCTTGTCATCTTTAAAAATAAGTTTAATTTCTTAAAAACTTTATTTTTAAAGATCTTGAAGTTTCACAACTTCTAGTCATGATTTACCAAACATATTTCTTGTTAAATTTTTCTTGTGACACAAGTGTTTACACACTTGTTTATTTACTAAAATGCTTTTAGTTTATGTAAGGTTCGGGTTTAAAACAAGACTTGTACATTTTACTTGGTTCTTCCGAAAAACCACTTGTAGATCTTTAGATCTACATGTTTAGAGTCTTATTTTACAAGAAAGTTACTTTTACTCAAGTTCATGTCTTATGAATGGATGGATCCATCATCTTTTAATTCTCTAACTTTTACATCCTACTAGTTCATGCTTTCTAACATGGACTAGTATGTCTAGATGATGATCCATCTTGCTTTTACTAACAACAACATCAAATAATCATAACTAGACAAGTTTCACAAGATTTACACACATATCTTCTCTTTATCCACCCTATACACCTTATGTTCAAGACTTTAATGTATGTTCTTTAGTGTTTCATGATTTTTAGCCAATAAATCATCTATTAACCACTCTAAACAAGAACAAGATGATGTTTAGAAGCACTTACTACTAGCTCAAGGCTAGGGAAGAAACAAGACGTAAACAAGGTGGATAAAAGCACTAGAGAGAGGTCCTTCAGATCCGTTGCTTGCAACCTTCCTAAATAGGCTCGAGACACCTTAGAATCACCTTGGAATGTATTGGAATGGATTGAAGATGAAAGTGTGTGTGTGTTGTTGAGGCCGTAGCCAAGGAGGGAGGAAGGAGAGAGTTCTTGGGGTTGTGTGATGAATGAAATGAAGTCATGAGCTTTATGTGCAATCTTATAATCCAAGCTCTAGTATTATCCCAAGTGTAATGTGCTTCTAAAGGGGAGACAAGATCCAATGAAATATCATCACAAGATCCTCATGTGGGGCTCCTTCATAACCGGCCCTTAGATGGGGGGGGGGGGTCTTGGTTGCATTCCAATTCCAAGTTACTAATCTAGTTACATGTTAAGTATTAGATTTAGGTGTTTAAGTATGCTAAGTAATATATAGTGTGTTAGGGTGTTCGGGGACCCTAACTAGCTTAGAAAAATAAAAACAATGCTTCTAGCATTATTTTGGTGTTCCGGATATTGTCCGGTTGTTCGGTTAGATACCGATTCGTTAAAGTGCTAAATTACACTTTTTAGTGTCTTTTAAGTACCTTTCTTGTACTCTTTCAATTCCCAACACTTAGGGAAATATTCTGGATAATAAAACGACATTTCTGCAAAATATTCATATGTTTAAATGCTGAATTATTGCTGAATTATATAAATTCTGCACTTAAAGTGCGTTTCGGGTGCTTTTTAGTGCTTATTTTTGCTTTCGCAATGTATATATATTAACCCTTGTATGTACTCATGGGTTTTAATGCATTCTTGTTGTCGGACCTACACCTAGGCTCCAATTTTATTGTCTGACTGCTTTCTGCAGTTCCGTTGACACATAGTGTCTTACCGGTGAGTTTACTATTATATTTGACGCAACGCTCTCGTTTATGCATAAAGCAATATTTTGCAGTATACAACGTGCATGAATTCACTTGTTTAATCATGTGTTCAGACATTGCTGACAATTAAGCACATAATTGCAGTCATTAAATAATGGTTAAAGTGTACGGAAATTACCGGTTTGGTGCCAGTTGTCACAATGACCTTGGAATGTTAAGCTTGAAAATGGAGGTGGTAGTGTGGTGTGGGTGAGCCGAGAGTTAGAAGGAGGAGAGGAAGAAGATGGTGAAGTTTGATTGTGAGAAATGTTAAGTGTTGATTTTTAGTGGTTATTTATAAAATTCTTCCAACATTTATTTGTTTAAGGGGTAATATGTTTCACCATCATTAGACATATCTTATAAAATATTGGAAGAAAATCACACTTGTGGGACCAATGTCCCAACCGTCCAAAGGGGGGGGGGGGGGACGTTAGTTGTGTTTCAATTACAAGTTATGTTGATGCATGCGTCTGTCGACTTCGTCTTGTATCGAGTCTTACATTACAATTGTTAGATCAAGGCGCGTTGTATGAGAAAAAGGGTAAAATTTATGTGTTTGTGAGCTAATTTCGTCTGAAGTGAACCATGTCACCTTCAAACGAAATAGCATCTCCTATATATACCCTACATACGAAATCATTTGTAACTTTCCGGTCAGTATAACGAAGTGCTGCCGAAGTGTTGTCAGACTTTAAATTCTTATCAAATCAATCTTACAACAGTTTAAAGTGTAAATCTAGCTGAATTGACCTCTACACGTCTGTTTCCGCCTTTCGTGTTGAGTTAAACTCTTCTGATCGACTCATTCGGGTCTGAAAACGATCCTACAAGTGCTATCAGAGCTCAGGAGGAAGAGTTCATACTAATTCAGCTGCATTTTTCTGTTTTCTACACCTTCAAACGAAATTAAACTAGTTAATGAAGGAGGAAGAGTTCATACCAATTCAGCTGCATTTTTCTGTTTTCTACACCTTCACAATTGAACAAGTTTTCACGGTTAAAATTGGACAATTTTCAAATATCATGTGCGCAACATTGTTTTAACAAACCCTAGAAAGTTTCAGAACTAAAATCGACCATTTGCTTGACCAATTGGACCAAAATATGACCGAAACGATTATGTCATGGTGATTTCGTTTGAAGGAACTTGGTGATTTCATTTGAGATGGCATCATTTGACTGATTTCGTTTGAAAATCAAGGGCAATTCCGTTTGAATTTGGAATTTCGTTTGAGAAGTTAGATAATCTCGCTTGAAACAGTTATCTCGTTTGAGAATTTCGTTTGAGATAATGTATTCCGTTTGAACTGATTGGTTTATTCCATTTGAGGATCGAATTCCGTTAGAGGGTTTCGTTTGAACTAGGCAATCTCGTTTCAAGTGACAATCTCGTTTGAAGGTTATACAAGTTCAGTGATTTCGTTTGAAATAGTGGGTGTTTCAAACGAAATTAGGTAGATTGATTGAACAGGGTATTCCGTTTGAGTGTGGTGGTTCTGTTTGAGAGGGAATTTAGTTTGAAACTGGTATTCCGTTTGAAACAGTTTGTTTGTGAACATTTGAAAATCAAATCATGAGTGAAGAGTTCTATAACGCGTTTGCTACATCCCCGACTAGTCCAACAGTCATTACTCAAAAGATGAACATGGAAAATGATACGCAAAAGCCCCCGAAGCTAATGAGCATTGAAGAGTATTACGGTTGGAAAGATCGATTTGAAAACTGGGTTCAAGCTAATCATTTGAGATCTTGGGAGTGTATTTTGAAAAAGTATGTTCTACCACGTACTGATCTGCAAGTTGAGAAAGAAATCTCTGAATTCAATGACAAAGAACGAGACATGTACAGAGCTGAAAAGATGATGATTAGTCTACTTCAGCAAGCCATTAAAGAAGATATCTTTGTATTGCTTCAACATGACAAAACTTCAAAATCAATTTGGGATGCTCTTAAGATCAAATTTGAGGGAAGTGAGAATATGATAAAAAGTAAAAAGGCATTGCTTAAGAAAGAATTTGATCTATTCACAAGTCTGCCAGGGGAAGATACAAAGAAGTTGATTGAAAGATACTGCCACTTAGTGCGTTCTATGTCACTGTTAAGCATAACCAAAGATCGAGAGGAATGGGTTGACAAATTAGCTGATGCTTTACCTCAAAAAGAATGGGGTACATTTTTGATGATTTTGAAGAATACTGGAGTATATGATGGTTTGACAATTTCTCAGTTCATCGAGAAGATTGAGGGTCAAGAATTTGAACAGCAAAAGATTGCGAGGATGAATAATCCAAGTGGTTAACAAGATGTAAAGATGTATTACAAAGGCAGTGTTCAAGAGATTGAAAGGAGTCCTAAAATCCAAACCGCTTTTAGTGCTGGAAATTCATCTGAAAGTGTTGAACAAAGTCCAAACAGCAGCAGTGGATTCTCTTCATATCCAAGTGTAAATCCGAAGAGTTCAACTTCAAGTTTTCATTCTCAAAGCTCAAAAAATGGAAATGGTTGTGTGATACAGTGCAACATTGCATTGAATCTTCCAGAGGGTCAAAGTTTTTCTGAAGAAATTGCTAAAGATCACATGGCATTACTTGCAACTGTGCTACAATCCTATGAAGGTTTGGTTGCAGGAAGGATCGGAAATCCTATGCTAACAAAAGAGGATTACGATCAAATAGACGCTGAAGAAATGGAGCTCATGGACATCAAATGGTGTCTAGCTAGTGTCTTGAGAAGAGCAGAAAAGTTTAAAATGATCACAGGGAGAAATGATTTTCTGGATGCACATGTGTCTACTTTGGGTTTTGATAAATCTAAAGTTACTTGTTTTCGATGCAGGGAGAAAGGTCATTTTAAGAGAGAGTGCAAAAATCAAGAAGCTAGTGAAGCAAAGAATCCTTTTGGAAAAGATGACTACTATCGGAAATCCATATATCAACAAGTTGCTCATCAACCATATCAACAAAAGGAAATACCAACTGCACATGGGAAAATGATCAAAGATGCAAACAAGAAAGCCTATTTTGGTATCATTGATCAATATGATGAGAAAATGGCTCCAGGTTTCAGTTGGGACAAATTTATTTCAGCTGATAGTAAAGCACGTCTAATAAATCAAGATGATGAAAAATTACCTGAAGGGTTCAGCTGGGATCAGTTTGTTGATAAGAATGGGAATTTTAAAGCTTTCATTGCAAAGATAGTTCAAGAGGCTGATTTGTTTACAGAATGGATGAAAGTAACTGGTGTTCATGTGAAGAATCAAGAAGAAGAATCTGTTTTATCCGATGAAAGTTCAAAAGAAGCAACTGTTCATGATCAAACATCATCTGATTCTGTTACTTCAGATGATAGTTCTGAGAAGATAATAGATTTTGATCAATCTCCAACTGGTGACAGTGGTGATGATGAGGAAGAAAGACATATTAATGTTGCAAAAACTCATCTATCTCCTGAAAGTTTTCAATTTTATTTTGCAGATCGATTGGAGAAGCTGAAGGAGAGACGAGCAGCTAAAGAACAAAAGAAAATGAAGAATGAAAGTGTTGCTCTAGAAGAAGAGACTGTTCAAAAAGAAGAAGTTAAAGCTGAAAAGGTGATTGAAGCTGAATCAGTGATTGAGGTGGAGAAAATAATCGAAGTAGAAAAGATTGTAGAAGTCATCAAGCCTTACTTAAAGTGTTTAGAATCTTGCAAGGAATGTGCAGTAAAAGATGAGAAACTGATTGAGCAAGAAAAGATGAAAGAACAATTACTGTTCAATCTCAACTACGTGAAAGAATCTTACGATGTATTGAATAAAACAGTAACTGGTCTACAAAAGACTAATTCAGAAAGAGAAGATGCATTGACCACGATGAATGCTGTGATGATGACAAAGCAGAAAGTGATAAATCACTATATTGAGGAATGCGCCAAGTTGCAGCAGGAGTTGGAGACAGAAAAGATTGAAAATGAGAGAATTAGACGTTTACTGCAAAGTTATTCTAGTTCTGATTATCTCATTGATCGAATTTATCCAACTGTTGCAAGTTTTGAAGCATTTAAAGATGAGAAGCCAAAGAAGAAGGATACTGGTAAGAAACAGAGTGTTAGTTATAACAAGTGTCCGCCTCCGATTTGGGAAGTCGAATGAGGAGCAAGTCGAAAAAGCAGTCAATATAAAGTTAAAGTCCGATATAACCGATGAATTACCAGAAAACATTGATGTTTTTTTACATCATCTGACACTGATCATGAGTCCGAGTTAATTAAAAAGGTGGTCGATCAGGTGTTGGATACAGATGAGGAGTCGGAGTTAAAGTCTGAGTCAAAGTCCGAGTCTGGGTGTTCAAGTTCGTCAGTCAAAAGTTCGAGTTCGTCGGTCAACAGTTCAAAGACGTCGGTTAAACGGGTGTACAATAAAGAATTCATGTTATCAAAATCTAATTTGAATGACGAAGCAATCAAAGTGGCATATACATTGATTGATTCAGACAAATTATATTCTGATGAGGAATTTCCAATAAGAAATGTTAACTTTGAAAAGATCAAAAAGGTTTTCAAACTAACAGAAATCAATATTTCTGAAATAAAAGATATAAATCTTACTGAAAAACCTAAAAAATACACTTCAAGAGTTCAACAACGTTTAAACAAGAAAAAAAGGTTACAGTTCTGGTCTTGGTTTTCAAAAGAAACCAAACCATAACGGTAATTTCAAAAAGAAAGGATTAGCATTTATTCCACCAGAAAATTATAAAAATGAAAAATATATCCGAGATTTTAAATAAAAAATGACATTTATTTCAGGGACAAGCTCGGAAGAAGAAGCAAAAAGCCCATTCTGGAAGCAATCAAACAGAGAATTCCTTGCCAAGAAGCAAGAGAATATGAAGAATGGAACTAATCAAAGAAAGGAGACAAGAACCTGTTACAAGTGCAATGAAGTTGGTCACATTGCATGGAACTGTTCTCAAGTAACAAAGATAAAACAGGAAGTCTCTCAAAAACTCAAAGAAAAGGTTGTTGAGAAAAATGAGCCACCAACTGAAAAATTCAAATTTTTTGAAAATTCAACATATGAAGTTGGTGAATGTTCAAAGACTCATTTTTATCAAAAGAGAGCTAAACATGACAACCAAATGTGGGTTGTTAAGAAGTTTTATGAGAAACTTGGCGATGAATCTGATTCCACAAAGTCAGATGAGCCACATGTGGAGGTTAAAGAAGAAAACTCAGTACCGCCAATGGATGATGTTCATTTTCCATCATTGAGGGCTGAGAATTTTAAATCAAAAGTTGGAAAAGTTGAAATCTCAAATCAATTTTATTCTGAAAAGAATGAATTTGATATTGAAAAAAGCTTTTAATGAAAATGTTAAAAAGATGTTTGGGAAAATGGTCGAGGGAAAGGCCAAAGGGGTAAAAGATATTTATGAAACAAAGAAGGCATCTTACTACCCAAGAGAAGTTGAGGAAGAAATATCCAAGTTCGGTCAGGCTTGGATGGCAGTTTTTCACAAGTAAAAATCCTGACTTGCCGGAGCTCCCAGGTTTGTAAGCGTGGAGCAGGTATCGGCATCATTCTTGGTTGATAATCTTACAAGTGGTACAGTTGGTAAAGATACAAGTGGTATTTTCATAAACTGTTATATTTTTCAAGTGGTTGATAAATGAATCTACAAGTGGTTGAAGAAATTTTCAACTGCAAGTGGTAAATCAGGGTCATTAAGTTGAACTTGATTTGACCATACATACAAGTGATTGTTTGGAAAACAATATGATGAACCCTTAACTTTACAAGTGGTAAAATCAACAAAACTTATTTTCCGGAAAAATCATTTTGATTAAAACAAACTTAAGTGTTTTGAAATCTTAATGAGAAAATAGTTTTGTGTAAGGGGGAGTTCTGATTGTTTATGCCAAGTGGATGGCGATTTAAAGCGATTCGATATCGGTTGTCAATTTACTTGTATAGTTTGTTTTCAAATTTCCTTTAATGTGTTTGCATTTTAGGGGGAGTAGAAATTTTCAGAAAATCCAAAAACATTTGAAAATTTGAAAAAGTCAAAAACATGATACAATTCAAAAATGAGTTTTGGTGTCAAAGAAGAGGAAATGATAGTACATCAGTAGACAGTTACAAAATGCTAAAGAAATGTAATGATTATATAGCATTAAACAGTCTCACTGATGATATGCCGATAGGTTTTTACACATTTAGTAAACTTTTTCGGGATATAAAATTAAATTCAAACTTGCTTATTTTGTGGGGAACACTACTTGGATATATAGGTAACCCCTGAAATCTCGTTTGAAAGGTCCCTCTTTCTGAGATACTAGGTCTTTATACTCAGTGATATCTGGGGTATTATCCCGGGACTTCTGATTTTGCGGAAGCAATGGCCTAGTCCCCGGAGAATACTTTCTGCTTGCTTGAAATATAGCGCCGCCCTCAGCATAAAATGATGAAGACAATAAAATTGCTAATCAATGCTGTTGTAAAAAAAGATCCTCTAAAGGGGACACACCAAAAGTCAAGTCGTGATCTCTCTGCTGAACGGTAGTTCTGACCTGAGCTCTCACGGTTTCGTACTGTTTCATAATTTATTCCCTTACAGATATCATCTGTGGTATACTCACCTGTAAGACTGAATATTGGGATCTGGATACGGGAGTATATTCAAGAGGTGGGACACATGAATGAGCTTAAGTCCTTAAAACATCTAATTCATATCCTGAATCAGTTGAAATTTGTGTGAAAATTTAAGTGGATCAGTATATCGGCAATCTAAGTGAATTGTTTAATTCTTAATGTGTAACTAAGCTCAACGGTACTTGTGACTTGTCAAAAACTAATATGATTCTCTTACACAAACTCACAAAAATATTGTCTGTAAATATTTCTTTACTGCATTTCATTTCATTCAAAAATCCAAAAAGATTTTCAGTGTGTTTTAGCATAAAGTTTGAAAAATTCAAAAAGATTTTCGACAACTGATGTTGGAGAGCTGATTTTCAAAATTCCAAGTGCTAAACATGATGAGCATGTGGTGAGGGGGAGCTTGTGATTTAATTGAGAAAAGTTTTTGAATGTTATTTTCGGTACAAGTGGTCATCCGAGGTTTCTATCATTGATAAATTTTTCTGGTTAAATTTGAGGGGAGTCTGTATATAAATTTGTAAATTGTTAAATTTGTGAAATTTATTTTTGGGTAGAGAATGTGCAGGTTAGTTGATTCTGTGTGACAGAGAGCCAGGTTCCGATACCTGAAGACTCTGAGATTTCAACAAGCCATACTGCGATCCTAGCAAATCGAAAGGGGGAGTGTGAAGACATCCGAGTAGATAAGCTTGTTCGAGAGGAGTCGGTTGATGCTGAAGAGGAGAAAGAGATAAAGTTTGAGGATGCTTACACGTTTAGACTGATAAAGACTGAAGACGCTGAAGACTCGACACTTAAGACTCGTCAACATTCGAGGGGGAGTCTGTTGGTGCATGCGTCTGTCGACTTCGTCTTGTATCGAGTCTTACATTACAATTGTTAGATCAGGGCGCGTTGTATGAGAAATAGGGTAGAATTTATGTGTTTGTGAGCTAATTTCGTTTGAACATGACATGTAACACCTTCAAACAAAATTAACTAGTTTAATTTAGTTTGAAGTGAACCATGTCACCTTCAAACGAAATAGCATCTCCTATATATACCCTACATACGAAATCATTTGTAACTTTCCGGTCAGTGTAACGAAGTGCTGCCGAAGTGTTGTCAGACTTTAAATTGTTATCAAATCAATCTTACAACAGTTTAAAGTGTAAATCTAGCTGAATTGACCTCTACACATCTGTTTCCGCCTTTCGTGTTGAGTTTAACTCTTCTGATCGACTTGTTCGGGTCTGAAAATGACCCTACAAGTTAGGTAATCTAGTTGAAAAGTAAGGGGATTCGTTAGCGTTTTAGGTGTTTAGAGTTTATAGGATGTAATATGGTGTTTGATGTTCAAGACTAGCTTCATAACACTAAAACAATGTTTCTAGTAAAAATTTGGTGTTTCGGGTAGTGTCTGGTTGTTCGGTTGGTTACTGGTTCGTTAGGGTGCTAAGTTGCGCAGTTTAGTGTGCTTTATGTTGTCTTTTATGACAGTTTTGATTCCCGGCACTTATGAAGATATTCTGGACCATAAAACATCAATTCTGCATAATATTTTGGTGTTAAAGTGCTGTTTATAGCTGAATTTCTGTTGAATTCTGCAGAATTCAGCATTTAAAGTGAGTTTCGGGTGTCTTTTAGTGCATAGTTTAGCTTCCAAAAAGTTTACATGCTAACCCTTATATCCAAACATGGGTTTTAAGGTATTTTAGATGTTGGACCTACTCCTAGGCCCTAAATCTATTGTCTGACTGTTTTCTGCAGAAGTGCTGACACAGTGTGTCTTACCGGTGAGTTTACTAGTCTTTCTGACGCAACGCTTATTGTAATGCATATAGCAATATTTGAAGTATAAAACATGCATGAATTCATATGTATAGCAAGTAATTCAGACAATGTTGACGTTTAAGCACATAATTGCAGACAATAAATAATAATTAAATAGTACGGAAATTACCGGCTTTGTGCCAGTTATCACAGTTTCCATATCAGTTTCCGTTATAGTTCAGATCGGTTCATGTATTAGTTTTTGCATCTGTAACACCTGTGCCTCCACGGCCATCAAACAAATACCAAACCAATGAAATATTATATTTCATACTTGGGATTTGTAAAAATATGTGTATCATTTGCACATATCAATTCTTGTTCAATTTCAAACTCTAAATCGCTTTCTGGAAGGTTATACGCGCACCGATGCGTAAATATAACCAGTTTAAAGCAACAAACACTCCGGAATAGTGACATTGGCTTAACATACCTTAAATAACCTTTACATAACTTAGAAATAAGTTTTGAAGGCTTTGGTATGGCAAAATCAAGTTAAATCGCTTACAGGGACTAAAGTTGACAAACTGCGAAAGTATGCCAATTTGAACTGTAACAGACATTCCGGAACATGACCATAAGTTAAACACACCTTAAATATCCTTTATATAGCTTAGAAATAGGCTTTGAGGGGTTCGGTGTGCTAAAATAAACTTTTGGGTCATTCAGGGACTAAAAGTGTCAAAAAGTGCACAAGTTTGCATTTTCACGCATAACTTACGTTCTGAATACTTCCGGACATCCAAAAATTTATGTGAGCATGACTATATTATATTTCAGTGTTCGCCATAAGAAAAATCCATTCGTCGCGTCATTTGGATCGTTTTTCGCGCTTATGCGCATTCCGTCGTAATTAACCGAACATCGCGTTCGTACGGCCAAACGAACCGACATCCGAGATATTTTTGAGCATGTTTTAAGTTCCCTATACTTTAACTTCATTTTAGAGCTTTGAAATGGGGTTAACGGGCCTTAAACATGTCAAAAATGGCCTAAATACAGTTCAGGGACCAAAACTGACTTTCTGCCAAACTTAACCCCTACGATGCGCAGGGACTTTTGCCCTACGATGCGCAGGGGTTATCCTGACCAGATACAATGTTTAAACAGCCTGTTTTCAGCTGTTTAAACCACCACCACATGTTCCTACTTGCTTAGTCATGAAGATAAGGAGCATATGTGGCCTCCATAACCTTTCAACACTTGTACGGATCGGATCATGGCACGTTTTCCATGAAACGATCTCAACGGTGGACCGAATACTATAAATACCCCACCCCCCATTGCTTTAAAACTCACAAGAATTCTGATTTGAGAGCTCTAAGTTGAAACCATTGTTTCATACCTGAGTTCTTGAGTCGGGATTAGCATTCGGGGACCCTGGGTAAGTATTCTTTCGTTCTTTTCCTTATTTTACTGCTTTTCGAGTCAGAAAGTCAAACTTTGTTTGACTTTCAGCGTTGACCAGTAATGGTCAATGCGAAGTTCGTTTGAACTTCGCAACGTGAGTGTAATCACGTTGGTCATAGTCCCTTGGGACTATGCCCACTGATTACCACGTTGTCTAGAGTCGTAGGGTAGGCGATCTGATAAATCGCCTATACCTTCGAACTCGACCCATTTGGTCGATCATTAGGATCCGACCAAATACATTAGGTGACCATAGTGTAGGGAATAACCTTCCGAGGTTATACCCTATGGTCACATCGTTTAAGTAGTTGTATGATAGGTAGTTTATATGCCTAAGGTAAATTACCAGAATACCCTTTTCATGTATAATTGGTAATTAAGCATATGTAACCTAAACTTTTGCCACATAACTGATTATGTAACATGTTTAGGCATATAACACTTGTCATAGGACTAGTTAGGCGTTCCGAACGCGTTTTACGCGAACGACGCGTTAAAGTAGCATAAGCTTCCTAAACGGGTCGTAATGGGTCGTAAACAATTATGTTAAGTTTCATTTAGTATGTAGGCTTTGTTAAACCAAATGACACGAGTCTCTACACTCGTTTGGTTTACAAACCCTAATGCTACCCAATCTTCCGATCTAGGTCCGGTTAATTAACATAGTTACCTATATTAGGTGCCGTTTGATTTCCGTGATCTCTAGCTTTGTTTGGTTGTTACTTAAGGACTACTGAGCAATCTCAAGTGAGTACATAGACCCCTCTTTTACTGTTTTCCAAACTGTTTTGGGGTGGAACACATGTGCCTACTTGTTACTTTCATGCTTTCCTGTTTTCAAATCATATACTTGCTATGTTCATTAGTACATTATAGTACATGATTTCATTACATTTCCGCTATGTATGTTGACTGATAGCATGCTAGCACATTGATTTACATGACTTTTCTGCTTTGTATGTTAACTTAGCATACTTAGTACATCATTTTACATTGCATCTCTGTTGCATATGTTTACTCAGCATATGGACACATTGTTTTACATTGCATTTCTGTTGCATATGTTTACTCAGCATATGGACACATTGTTTTACATTGCATCTCTGTTGCATATGTTTACTCAGCATATGGACACATTGTTTTACATTGCATTTCTGTTGCATATGTTTACTCAGCATATGGACACATTGTTTTACATTGCATTTCTGTTGCATATGTTTACTCAGCATATGGACACATTGTTTTACATTGCATTTCTGTTGCATATGTTTACTCAGCATATGGACACATTGTTTTACATTGCATTTCTGTTGCATATGTTTACTCAGCATATGGACACATTGTTTTACAGCTCTACCTTGTATGTTTACTCTAGCATACTAGGTACATTATCTTCATAAAACATGCTTACATTTTGGTATGACATTTGGTTTGTTTAACGGGTCTATATAACATTCATTAACATTTGCTACGCCGCTCGGGAGTAAGTAGTGGTACCATAGGACTTGACAAATCCCATTCCTGACATCCCGGGTTTGTTTGGATGTAAGGAATGACTGAATCCGAATACAATTCTTTTGATAACCTTGACTGAAAGGGTTATCCGACTGTCTCAAGGCTTGAATGTTTGCGTCTAACATACCGCATAAATGTTCATATTCAGTATAGCATGCATATATCTTACAAAACATAACTTTGATTTAAACCAGTTTTACTTCAATACTTTGTTTTGTTCATTTTTACTTATGGTTTAAGTAGTCTAAATTTTACTTACCATACATATCATTTTGGTTATACATTACTTGACTACTTTTGGACTATCAACATTTGACATGGTTTATACAAGGACTTTTGACTATTGGTTTAAACATAGACATTTGACATGGATATTTGACATAGACATTTTGACATGATTTACATCTTGACATGAACATTTTACATTGTTTGGTTTGGTTTGATTAAGTGATTAAGTAACGATGCGTGTGTAATATGATACAAGCATGGTGGATACGCCGCTGGTACTTCCTATATATAAATGTTTGTATGGTATTACATATCGTAGCGTTATTTGAATCATTTCAGTTTGATACATATAACATTTTATACAAATAACATACTTTTCACAAGACATTGTTTTACAAAACAACTTATCTTTTACAAACTCATTTAACTTGGTTATTCATTTAACCATACATTATTCACTTATTTATACATATCATCTGAACTCGTTGTTTTTCAAGTAATTTACAAAACAAAGCAAATAACAAGGTTCATGACTAAACATTTTCTCAAACATAAGTCATGACACCTATTTTCACAAAACCTATGTATCTCACCGGCATTTTTATGCTGACGTACCATATTTTCACATGTGTTTTTCAGGAGCTGTTGCATAAGATGATCAAGATATACATAGACAGACTTGGGCTTTAGTGACAATAAAAGATGCAAGACTAGTTAATTATGTTGTATTTCTTTGTTTGTTAAGTCATTGTAACACTTTTAATCAATAAAACGAAACTTCAATTGCCATGGATTTGAAACATTAATTCTGTTACAACACTCCCCGATGTTTCCGCCACGTTTTGTATGTTCCACGTGGTCGGGGTGTGACAGAAAAGATGGTATCAGAGCCAATGGTTATAGGGAATTAGGTTATTAGTAATGCTTTGACCTAGTCTATAACCTTCTTAGGACCCTGACGCGAGTTTACTTGCGTTTAGTCATAAAACAATACCGTCACCTATCCTTAGGCGACGACCACAACAAGAACATAAATTTCAAAACCGCTTTGAAAACTAATCATCTGTTCTAGGATGATTGATTACTAGGTTTTGAACCCTCTATTGTAAGGTTTTGAACTCTCTATTATATGGTTTTGAACCCCTTTGAGTTTTCAAAACTTCGTCAAGGTTTTGGGTTTTAAATAATGTGAACACGTGCAAACTGGAAGGGTGAATGCCTGTATTCTGGGTTTTCTGGCTAGGCAAGCACTTCGTATACATCTCATCAGACGCGAGACCAGTTGTGCTTACCTGGGAATTCTTGGGATGAGTGTTCACTTATAGGCGAGCATGTCTTTGCGATACATTATTTTTGACCCATTTACTTTGATTAGTCACCATCTCATTTGTTTGCCTTAGGTAACAAACAAATGATCACAATTTTCATTCGTTACCATTCGGTATTGATTATCCAATAAACCTTTCACTCGTTTCTTCCTATGTCTTTCACTTTCTTCTAGAATGTCTCTTCATCACGATGACGCCCAGATATCCAAGCAGACTGCTAAATTCGCTCAGCGAATAGGCGAAGTAGTCCTGAAGACTGTTGAATTAGCTACTGCCATGTATCGTCTCCAGGATGAAGCCACTCAAGAGTCACCAAGACAGGCAGGACCTAGTCAGGTGACAGCACCACCAGCCAAGAAACCAATCGAGGAATCAAAGACCATGGATGAACAACCCCCTAAGAAGTCAAAGAAGCGAAAGGCTTCTCAGAACTTCGCCATTGTCGCTCACAATGGTCAAGCCTTCCCCAACCAACCAGCTCAACCCCCTGCTAGGAAGTCATACAATGGAACTGCACTCTTGTGCAACCAATGTAACCTTCATCATCACCCTTGTGTGAAGTGCCGCAAATGTCAGATTTGTGGACCTATAGGTCATACAGCAAGGGTTTGCCCAACTACAGCTGTACCAAATCAAGCTGGCGACACTCCTGCTCAAGCTCGTTTCTCACGAGGGCTTTGCTATAACTGTGGCGAGATGGGCCATTTCCTAAGGGATTGCCCAAAGCTTGCTAAGGCAAATCTGACCCACGGATGAGCAGTTGGCCGAGTAGAAGATGTTGCTATCTTATGCTTTTGTTTCTTTCGTTTTCTTGATTGTGAAACAATCTGTCTCGTTCATAAATAAAAGTAATTGTTCACAGATTCTGATGTACAATTGTAGTTACATATGTGTAGGATTTTCCTATGATACCTACATCAAGGAACTATGTTCCTTACAAACTACTCTTGTGATTCTCTCTTTCAAATGATCGCTCGTGATTCCCTCGAACATTTTAAGTACTCGTTTCATTCTAAGAAACAAAGTACAGAAGATAAAGTGACATTATGAGTGATCATGCTTCTGCACATCAATGCCTTTGAATCCTTGGTTAGATAACTAAGGATATTTTCAAGTCTCCTACCCATTACGTTTTAATTTTTCAACATACACAGTACAAGTATTTCAAAACAAATCTTCATGATCTCAAAACATTTCATATAGTTTGAAAACAATTCTTCTAGATGCATTGTCTATGTTATTTCAAAAACATTGGCCATGTTATCAAAACCAACCTTTCAATTTCAAAATATTTCATATAGTCTGAAGACAATATTAACACAGTACATTTTATCATCAAGTGCATGATTTCGAAAAGCATCATTCATGTCTTTCCAAAAACCTTATACATAATTTCAAAAATTCATCTCGCATGATTTTAAAATATTTTTATAAATATACCTACCTAGTACACCTACTTTATGATATCAAAAGTATTATATATAAGGTTCAAAAACACTAAACATATTTTTCTTAAAAGAACCCCATGCACAGTTTTCAAAAATATCTTCCTTGTACATTTACTTAACCTTCAAATTCTGCTTCATATGTAGCCTTGACATATCTAGCATCTCAACTTCATAAGCATTTTACTTCATGTTTTGACTTAAGCACATCCCATGCAAGATTTCAAAACATCTTCAACTTCGAAAATCCATATGGGATCTTTTTATCTTCATATATTAGACCCTTGTGGATGATCATCATTCAAATCAGAGTCCTTAATTGGATTCCTCATATACCTAAATTCGAACATTTCGGTTCCTAATAATCGAAATCAAATTTTCTTTTTGAATCTTTCTATCTTTATAGTTGGATTCCTGATAACGTTTAAAGAACCAAATGAAATCCACGCAATGGATTTCTAGTGTGCTTTAAATGCATGTACGCAATTTACAAGACAAATTAACAAACAATTTTGTGGTTATGTGACTATGTGTTTACTCATCTTATGTTTTCTTTTATACATTTTTGGTGTTTTTACTACTCTGGATATTCTTTATCCAAATCCTTGCAGGATCTTTCATATCTTCATATGAGGGATTCGTAGCAGGATATTCAAAAGGTACTACCTTAAATCCTTAATGGGCTTCTATGTAATAGTTAAGACCCTTGGGTTATATAGTACCACTCCATGATTCATAAAAGACCCTTTAGTGGTCTAATCAAAAAGATTGATTCACAATTTGGTTAAAGAATGACATCTAGTGATGTAACTGAACAGACTCCTTGATAGTCTATTTAAATCATTTATTGATTTAGTCTAAAGGACTCTATGGCAGTCTAGTTACACTCATCACAGGATTATTCATTTGGTTTTACACTACACATTATAAAATAGACTGTGTGAACTGTGCAAGGAATTCTCTAATTATGTATGCGCACATAATTATGAAATTTAGTGCACAGAAATCCAGTAAGATTTATTATGTGAAAGAACCGATAGCGACAACAATAACAAAATGAGGACAATGTAATTGAGGTACGGTGGACGCACCAATGACGCTTCATATACTTGTATATAAGTGTTCCTCTTACATTGCAAACATAATGTTATTAAGGTTACTAGAAGTTCAAGAACCCTAACCAATGTTGTTTGATCTTTTCAACTTCATGTTTTAAACTCTCACAAGTTTCCTCTAAATAAATTTCGGGACGAAATTTCCTAAAGTAGGGGAGACTGTAACACCTGTGCCTCCACGGCCATCAAACAAATACCAAACCAATGAAATATTATATTTCATACTTGGGATTTGTAAAAATATGTGTATCATTTGCACATATCAATTCTTGTTCAATTTCAAACTCTAAATCGCTTTCTGGAAGGTTATACGCGCACCGATGCGTAAATATAACCAGTTTAAAGCAACAAACACTCCGGAATAGTGACATTGGCTTAACATACCTTAAATAACCTTTACATAACTTAGAAATAAGTTTTGAAGGCTTTGGTATGGCAAAATCAAGTTAAATCGCTTACAGGGACTAAAGTTGACAAACTGCGAAAGTATGCCAATTTGAACTGTAACAGACATTCCGGAACATGACCATAAGTTAAACACACCTTAAATATCCTTTATATAGCTTAGAAATAGGCTTTGAGGGGTTCGGTGTGCTAAAATAAACTTTTGGGTCATTCAGGGACTAAAAGTGTCAAAAAGTGCACAAGTTTGCATTTTCACGCATAACTTACGTTCTGAATACTTCCGGACATCCAAAAATTTATGTGAGCATGACTATATTATATTTCAGTGTTCGCCATAAGAAAAATCCATTCGTCGCGTCATTTGGATCGTTTTTCGCGCTTATGCGCATTCCGTCGTAATTAACCGAACATCGCGTTCGTACGGCCAAACGAACCGACATCCGAGATATTTTTGAGCATGTTTTAAGTTCCCTATACTTTAACTTCATTTTAGAGCTTTGAAATGGGGTTAACGGGCCTTAAACATGTCAAAAATGGCCTAAATACAGTTCAGGGACCAAAACTGACTTTCTGCCAAACTTAACCCCTACGATGCGCAGGGACTTTTGCCCTACGATGCGCAGGGGTTATCCTGACCAGATACAATGTTTAAACAGCCTGTTTTCAGCTGTTTAAACCACCACCACATGTTCCTACTTGCTTAGTCATGAAGATAAGGAGCATATGTGGCCTCCATAACCTTTCAACACTTGTACGGATCGGATCATGGCACGTTTTCCATGAAACGATCTCAACGGTGGACCGAATACTATAAATACCCCACCCCCCATTGCTTTAAAACTCACAAGAATTCTGATTTGAGAGCTCTAAGTTGAAACCATTGTTTCATACCTGAGTTCTTGAGTCGGGATTAGCATTCGGGGACCCTGGGTAAGTATTCTTTCGTTCTTTTCCTTATTTTACTGCTTTTCGAGTCAGAAAGTCAAACTTTGTTTGACTTTCAGCGTTGACCAGTAATGGTCAATGCGAAGTTCGTTTGAACTTCGCAACGTGAGTGTAATCACGTTGGTCATAGTCCCTTGGGACTATGCCCACTGATTACCACGTTGTCTAGAGTCGTAGGGTAGGCGATCTGATAAATCGCCTATACCTTCGAACTCGACCCATTTGGTCGATCATTAGGATCCGACCAAATACATTAGGTGACCATAGTGTAGGGAATAACCTTCCGAGGTTATACCCTATGGTCACATCGTTTAAGTAGTTGTATGATAGGTAGTTTATATGCCTAAGGTAAATTACCAGAATACCCTTTTCATGTATAATTGGTAATTAAGCATATGTAACCTAAACTTTTGCCACATAACTGATTATGTAACATGTTTAGGCATATAACACTTGTCATAGGACTAGTTAGGCGTTCCGAACGCGTTTTACGCGAACGACGCGTTAAAGTAGCATAAGCTTCCTAAACGGGTCGTAATGGGTCGTAAACAATTATGTTAAGTTTCATTTAGTATGTAGGCTTTGTTAAACCAAATGACACGAGTCTCTACACTCGTTTGGTTTACAAACCCTAATGCTACCCAATCTTCCGATCTAGGTCCGGTTAATTAACATAGTTACCTATATTAGGTGCCGTTTGATTTCCGTGATCTCTAGCTTTGTTTGGTTGTTACTTAAGGACTACTGAGCAATCTCAAGTGAGTACATAGACCCCTCTTTTACTGTTTTCCAAACTGTTTTGGGGTGGAACACATGTGCCTACTTGTTACTTTCATGCTTTCCTGTTTTCAAATCATATACTTGCTATGTTCATTAGTACATTATAGTACATGATTTCATTACATTTCCGCTATGTATGTTGACTGATAGCATGCTAGCACATTGATTTACATGACTTTTCTGCTTTGTATGTTAACTTAGCATACTTAGTACATCATTTTACATTGCATCTCTGTTGCATATGTTTACTCAGCATATGGACACATTGTTTTACATTGCATTTCTGTTGCATATGTTTACTCAGCATATGGACACATTGTTTTACATTGCATCTCTGTTGCATATGTTTACTCAGCATATGGACACATTGTTTTACATTGCATTTCTGTTGCATATGTTTACTCAGCATATGGACACATTGTTTTACATTGCATTTCTGTTGCATATGTTTACTCAGCATATGGACACATTGTTTTACATTGCATTTCTGTTGCATATGTTTACTCAGCATATGGACACATTGTTTTACAGCTCTACCTTGTATGTTTACTCTAGCATACTAGGTACATTATCTTCATAAAACATGCTTACATTTTGGTATGACATTTGGTTTGTTTAACGGGTCTATATAACATTCATTAACATTTGCTACGCCGCTCGGGAGTAAGTAGTGGTACCATAGGACTTGACAAATCCCATTCCTGACATCCCGGGTTTGTTTGGATGTAAGGAATGACTGAATCCGAATACAATTCTTTTGATAACCTTGACTGAAAGGGTTATCCGACTGTCTCAAGGCTTGAATGTTTGCGTCTAACATACCGCATAAATGTTCATATTCAGTATAGCATGCATATATCTTACAAAACATAACTTTGATTTAAACCAGTTTTACTTCAATACTTTGTTTTGTTCATTTTTACTTATGGTTTAAGTAGTCTAAATTTTACTTACCATACATATCATTTTGGTTATACATTACTTGACTACTTTTGGACTATCAACATTTGACATGGTTTATACAAGGACTTTTGACTATTGGTTTAAACATAGACATTTGACATGGATATTTGACATAGACATTTTGACATGATTTACATCTTGACATGAACATTTTACATTGTTTGGTTTGGTTTGATTAAGTGATTAAGTAACGATGCGTGTGTAATATGATACAAGCATGGTGGATACGCCGCTGGTACTTCCTATATATAAATGTTTGTATGGTATTACATATCGTAGCGTTATTTGAATCATTTCAGTTTGATACATATAACATTTTATACAAATAACATACTTTTCACAAGACATTGTTTTACAAAACAACTTATCTTTTACAAACTCATTTAACTTGGTTATTCATTTAACCATACATTATTCACTTATTTATACATATCATCTGAACTCGTTGTTTTTCAAGTAATTTACAAAACAAAGCAAATAACAAGGTTCATGACTAAACATTTTCTCAAACATAAGTCATGACACCTATTTTCACAAAACCTATGTATCTCACCGGCATTTTTATGCTGACGTACCATATTTTCACATGTGTTTTTCAGGAGCTGTTGCATAAGATGATCAAGATATACATAGACAGACTTGGGCTTTAGTGACAATAAAAGATGCAAGACTAGTTAATTATGTTGTATTTCTTTGTTTGTTAAGTCATTGTAACACTTTTAATCAATAAAACGAAACTTCAATTGCCATGGATTTGAAACATTAATTCTGTTACAACACTCCCCGATGTTTCCGCCACGTTTTGTATGTTCCACGTGGTCGGGGTGTGACAGCATCAGTATTGTGTCTTCGTCTATTTTTAGTACTTGTGTCAGTAACCATTTCAGTTCAGTCTCAGTTATGTTATGTTATGTTGTGTTTTGCTTCCGTTGATATAACTTTATTTGTACTGTTGATTTCTCCGTTACTGAGCAACTTTTAGCTCAGCTGTATTTTCTTTTCGTTTTTTTCCTATTCGTTTTACAGGTAATATGGGATGATCTGGGATTTTCATGAGGAGCGTTAGGAAGTTGCTGGCCAAGATTCTTTATTTCAGTAATGTAATAAATGTTATTAGGATCTTTTATTTAATGTTATGGATTGGTTTTAGTTTTGATATCTGTAAGAGTGACACGTCAGACCGATTCGGATCGGGGTGTTACACTTACCTTCAAGGTCTAGACTAAAAGACAACAAGCTAGACTAATTCTCGGCTCTAAAGTATATTTCTAAGTTTTTAGAACAATGGAATCAACAAATATATTATCAAAACCAAAACAAAACCAACACGCAAATAATTAGAATTGGTTTTCTTAATTATAACATTTAAATCATCACATC
This sequence comes from Helianthus tuberosus, assembly GCA_030545235.1. Taxonomy (NCBI): domain Eukaryota; kingdom Viridiplantae; phylum Streptophyta; class Magnoliopsida; order Asterales; family Asteraceae; genus Helianthus; species Helianthus tuberosus. Next base: position 100,834,388 of record CM060370.1, read on the forward strand.
CATTCAAAACCAAAAGTTAATCCATCAAACCATTCGTCTAGTTCATCAATCCTAAACAACCATAATACATTTAGCTACTCATAGTCGAATGCGAAACAAAAATAAACTTAAAGTATTCAAGTGCAAAAACATTTTATATAATATTCAAGTTTAAATAAACTGAAATAAAATAAACAAGTCTAACCAAACGAACTATAAACCGTTACGCTAAATCTTCAATCACAAGCATCCTTCACCTTTTGAAAACAATTGTCCCTTGATGCCCTCTGCCCGTCGAACTCACAGTACGTTTTCAACCGTCCCTTTAATGTGGTTATATGAATTCTTTTTATAAGCCCCCCTACTGACACAATTTGACAAGCCCACTATATTCTATGAACTTAGGCCTTTATCAACGGTTTCAAAGTCAACCTGGTGGGCCACCTCTTGGTGAATTTCGTTTGGTACAGTTCCGTGTTCAAGCCCATCATCGAATTCCTAACAATATGGCAACTAAATTTTTAATCTCATGGTCTTGTAATGTATTTTTTGAGTTATCTAATCTTGCAATCCAAAATCACTTTTGAGTTATCTAATCTTGCAATCCAAAATCATGTTTGAACTCAACCACAATTCCAAAATCTATCTTCAGCCCACTTTAAATAATTTGATTTATGAGGTCCAAGCTCTAAACCTTGTTAACTTAACTCACCTTAGAAACAGATGTCAAAACAATATAATTTCAGTTAAATCATTTAATAATCATAAATACATTTAATAATCTTTTTTTGAACGATAAATTTTCTTTTATTCCTGTCATCTGTGAGACTTGAACCCAAGACCTCCCTCTCCCAAGATGTTTAAAGGCTTTGCCTTTTCCAATGGACCACCACCCCATTGGTACATTTAAATTGTTACTTATCGATTAAATTGTTTTCATCAACACTAGGTTTAAAACAAACTTTATTGCATTTATTATTTTTTAGTATAAGTTTATCATTTTAGCTTATTTTCATTAACATCAACAAAATTTATATAGGAACTAATTATGAGTAGAATTCGATAAAAACGACCTTTAAGTTACTTAAAAGTGTAGGAATATTTATATAAACATATATATAGTTTAGAGCATATCACATGTCAACACAAAAGCATTGGTGGACATACAAGTTTGGTGTACTAGTATATGTATAGAAGAATTTAACGAGATCCACATGGCAAAAATGTATACTAAGGCATAACATATCATGAACTAACATGCACCGTATCAACCCAAAGATTCCACTAGCGTAATCCTATCGTCGCAACGAGAAGACCGTTTGTATGATTACTTAACATGGACCCAACAAGGGCGGTGTGCTACTCCTATAGCATTATACATGTTAAGGTAGGCTTGTACGAAGTTAATGACAAAGTATAGTGCAAGAATGGCTTCTAGTATGCATTTATTCCTAAAGTATAAATGTATAAAGCATGTATAACGGATTCGTTTGCATGAGTAAGGTATTTACATAAGTGTGTTCGCCTGAGTTTTAATATGGTATGTATATATATATATATATATATATTGCACCAAAAAGTGTGAAAACGGAAAAATGATCATGTATACTCACGCTTTGCGAAGTAATTCCACTTAGTGAGTTTGAAGAGTATTGAGTTTTTGGAACAACGAAGTTACCCTAAGAGGGAAATGAATGTGTGTGAGTTGCAGTTTTTGTTTAACAGATTGGATTCGGAATTTAGGATGTGTAACATAAATTAATGTAAAGTAAGGAGCCATGAATATGGTCATGCAAGGAGGTAGGATGATGAACATCCATTGAACCTCATTATATGTTTCACCAAAGCACAAAATCATCAATTTAGTTGACGATTTTGGTTTGTCATGAATATAGAACAAAATGTAAATAACTAAGGGGCTGTTTATTTAGCTCTTAATGGGGCTCTTAATGGTTTGGACATATTACTGGTTCAACACTGAATGGTTTAGACTGTTTGTTTCGTGAGCAAATGTCTGAATGGTTCAGACATTTGCCTCTAAATGGTTAAGCATTATACTGAGTCTGAATAGTTAAGACCTCTAATCTGAATTGATCAGACATTTGCATTTGATCAGTTAAACATTATACTGCCTCTTAATAGTTAAGACCTCTTACTAGTTCAACACTTAATGGTTCAGACCTCTTACTGGTTTAGCACTTAACCATTCAGAAGTTGCCAAACAGCCCTAAGTTGCTAAGTAGCCAAATAAGAATAACCCGGACGTGTACATACCCAACAAGTCAAATGTTGGAGACGACGTCGGGTTGACTTACTTTGATTCTTGGAAGCTACTTAGTATTAATATAAATCACTTAAACAACCAAGTGAGTAAGCAAAATGCGTGCATTCCAAATATGGAGAGTGTTTGGGGACGTGGTGTAGCATTGCTCCTTTGTTGGAAATTGTTTCGAGATTTAATGTATGAATCTAATTAAATGTTTGAATAAGTGAGGTAGTGGAACAAAGTTTGGAGAGCCAAAGCTTCCATGATTCACACATTCACCAAAACACAAGTCTTTCAACATTGAAGGTTGAAAGCTTGGATGGTTCCAACACTTTTGAAGTCACTTAGGACTTTTAGGGCAAAATTCTATGGAGGTTTTTGTGCCTCATTTCTTGTGAAAATCAATCACAACATAAACCCACAACCAAGAGCTTAAATGGGATCAAGGTGGTGTAAGATTTCAAAAAGTTTTAAGCATTATATACAAGAAACTAAAAGATAAGTTAAAACTGAATTTTTATGCTACTCTAGACCTCAAATGTGGTGAGGTTCCACCTTAGTTTGCTATGGTAAACTTGTGGAAACCTTCCTAGAGGTTGTCCAAGTAGTTTGAAAGAAGATTTGAAGAAGAAAGTTGTAGAAAAGTGAGTCAAAACTCACTTAGAACACTTGGATGAATCTGCCCAAAACAGGAATTCTTGAGAGTTTTTGGATGTTTCGAGTGATTTGTAGAGTGTGTAAAGGTGTTAAGAAGGTGTGGGAGGCATATATTTATAGTGGAGGATTAGGGTTGGGTCTTAATTAAGTTAGGATGTGATTGGTGAAGGTTGGAGGTGGAAAAGAGATGAAATCCGCGAGTTTTCAAACATTCTGCCCGCCCAGAAGGGCTTACGAACCATAAGCTATAACTTCCGGTCGTCCGTAAGGACCTAATTTTTTTTGGCATTTGTAACACCCTTACTATTAAATAATGATTTTCGTATAAATTAAGAAAAATAAACATGTAACTATATGCACATATTGTTGAATAATACGGGTAAATTAAAACTTTTACAATTTGAAAATAATACAATTTAATATGTATGGATTCGTCGTTTAGAATGACGACGAAACAATGCATGGAAGCTTTAATTTCGTGTGTTCGGTTCTTCATCGAGCTTGATCTTTATCCGTGTACATAATTCGATCACCTAAATTCAAAACCAACATAAAAGTTAGTTTTGAGAAGTTAAATACATGTTAAAACTAGTTTCATGAGTCAAAATAACAAAATTCAAACAATTTTCAGAATTTAGGGGTGTCCCGCTACGCTACGGGGCGTCGCGTGACGCCACGCCCCATTTTCGACAGAATGCTGCTTGTTTGCTGCTGCAGTTGCCCAACTATAGTTTTAATTGAAAAATGAACTTCAAAGTGTCATAACTTTTTATCTACTTATCCGTTTTACGCGATTCTTTTTCCTACGCGTTCGTAATTTAATTCTCCATCTTATGGAGTTAAAACCTGTTATTCAACTACTTCAAAAATTTAAATTTCAAGCTCTCGGCTTGAAATTCCTTTTTAGCACTTTTGACCCGTTTCTTAATTCATTAAACCAACATGTTTGTTATACCAAAATTCTTATGAACATCATATTTCAGTTGTTTCCTATGACAAAAGATTCAAATCACGGGTTATTAGGCATCATTAACCCGTCTATGATTATGCGCTTATTTTGACCCGTTAAGGGTATTTAAGCGCTTTTACGCACAAACCACGCACAATCATTTCTAGCATTATATTTTCATATTACTTGTCAAATGAACTCCCACCACAACTATCCTTATGGTGGGTAATGAATATCAATTGTTTATTCTGAATTTACCCCCTTTCGGTTGTTATTTTACGACAAGAAGCTATTTTGAGGCATTTGATCCGGAAAAGGATTTATGCCTACGCTTTAACACTTAACTAAACTTTACCTGATCATAATACATGTTTTTAAACGACTCTTAAGGGTCGTTTATCCGATTTACCCATCAAGGGAGTTTTGGTCAGTTTTAGTCCCTCTTTTACGACGAAGGACCTTTACTACTTATTTGACCAAAATCGCATGCTTAACTAACAACATATTTATACGTACCTGGTTCAGGTCAACTTATTAACCCGTTTCAATACCTTGTTGTGACACCTGTGCTTGAGTAATCATTATACAAACTCTAAACAGTTAATTTTTCAATAAAACAATGTATTTTGATCCCTACATTTGTTTATTTATGTTTGACAATTTCCCATTTCAATCCTTGTTCAATTTCAAACTCTATATCGCTTTCTAGAAAGTTATACGCAAACTGATATGTAAACGTAATCAGTTTAACGCGACAAACACTCCAGAACCTCAAATTATGCTTAACATATCTTAAATAACCTTTACATAACTTAGAAATAAGTTTTAAAGGGTTTGGTATGGCAAAAACAAGTTTATTCGATCGTAGGGACTATTTGCGTCAAACTGTGAAAGTCTGCCGATTCGTATAGTAACGTACATTCTGGAACATGATCATAAGTTTAACGTACCATAAATATCCTTTACATAGATTAGAAATAGGCTATGAGGGGTTCGATATGCTAAAATAAACTTATTTGGTCAAACAGGGACCAAAAGTGTCAAAAAGTGCATAAGTTTGCATTTACGTGCATATCTCACGTTCTGAATATATCCGGACATCCAAAATTTTTTGTAATCATTAAAATATTTTATTTTAGTGATTGGCATTCTAAAATTCCATTCATCGTGTAATTTGGATCGTTTTTCATGTCCGTTCGTGTTTCTTCGTAATTAACCGAATAACGTGACCGTACAACCAAACGAACCGACATCCGAGATAATTTCAAGCATGTTTCAAGTCCCCTATGCTTTAACATCCATGTAGAGCCTTGAAAATGGTTTAACGGGGTCTAAACGCATCGAAAATGGCATAAACATGCTGCAGGGACCATTTTTGAAACTTTCTGGACCTGGGGAGTGGTGGCGTCGCGCCACAGGGTACCGCCTTTGCCGTGGTGGCACGCGACGGGTTCATTTTGACAGAAATCCTGTTTTCAGCAACCAGCTTGAATTTGAGGGTCTTTTATGCAACTTTCTCAATACTATGAACTAGTTTTGTAGCTCCCATTGTATAACAAACCATGTTCCACAAGTGTATGGCTAGGATTGAACCTTGATTCTTGCAAAAACACTTGTCATGATCTTGTTAATCCAAGCTTAATATAAATAGAAGTGGGTTCTTCACTTCATTCCTCGTAATTTGATCTCAATTCTTCTCTAAGTTGAAGCTCTCACTTGTGAAGCTTCATACCTGAGAATTTTGAGTTCAAATCTTCATTGCTTGGACCTTTTGTAAGCTTCTTTCATGCTTTTCAAGTATTTCAAGCATGAAAGTCAAACAGTGTTTGACTTTCTGCTTTGACCATGAATTGGTCAACACAAAGTTCGTAACTTTGCAACATGAGCGTAATCACGATGGTTATAGTCCCTTGTGACTATACCTACTGATTACCACGTTGATTAGTCGAAGTGACGAGTCAAAGTTTCGGTCAAAATACGTGTTTATGCGTATTTTGCAACGAAACTATTTTTGGGTATCAAAACCCTTTGTTTTGATATCAAACTTGTTTTTTAACTTAGTTAAACATGTTTTAACATGTTTAACTCGTCACTTTTAGTCTAGTGCTTGTTTAGGGTCGTAAGTCAAGCGGTCTTGACAACCGCTTTGACTTTCGAACCCGACCCGTTTGGTCGATCATTAGGATCCGACCAAACACATTTTGTGACCATAGTTGCACAGGGAATAACCTTCCGAGGTTATACCTTATGGTCATTTAGTTTACTTAGTTGTATGATAGGTAGTTTATATGCCTTAGGAAAAATGACCAAAATGCCCTTTTTGCGCATAATTTCATTTTAAGCATATGTAACTTAAATTTTGCCACAAAAACTGATTATTAAACATGTTAGGGCATATAATACTTGTCATAGGACTAGTTAGGCTACTCGTTTGCGCTTTTGCACAAATGACGCGTTAAAGTAGCGTAAGCTACCTAAACGAGTCATATCGGGTCATAAGCACTTAGGATAGGTTCCGATTTAGAATGTAGGCTTTGTTAAACCATATCATATGAGTTCCAATACTTATTTGGATTACGAGGCCTCATTCTATCCGATCTTCCGATTTAGATACGATTTATTAACATAGTTACCTATGTTAGGTGCCGATTGATTCCCTGATCCTTCAAGCGTTATTTGATTGTTATTCCAAGACTCTTAAGCAATATCAAGTGAGTACATAGTCCCCTCTTTTACCATTTTCAAATATTTTGGGGTGATTCACATGTGCCTACTTGTTACTTTCGTGCTTTTCGTGCTTTCATGATATATACATGCTTTGTTCATTAGTACGCATATAGTACATGATTTCATTTATGCTTTGCTATGTATGTTTACTTAGCATGCTAGCACATTGATTTAAATTACATTTCTACTTTGTATGTTTACTTAGCATACTTAGTACACTGTTTTCACATAACATGCTTACATTTGGTTTGTTTAACGAAACTAGTACGTTCATTAACATTGATCATGCCGCTCGGTAGTATGTAGTGGTACCATAGGACTTGACAACTCCCATTCCTGGAATCCTAGGTTTGTTTGGACGTAAGGAATGACAGAATCCGAAAACATATTGATAAACCTTTAACTTGTTAAGGGTTTGTCCTTCAGTCTCAAGGCTTGAATGTAGACGTAAAACATTACCGCATAAATGTCTGTATCAGTAAAGCATTGTTTTATTTGCAAAACATAACTTTTGACTTAAACTATGATTTATTCAAATACATTTTTTTTGTACATTTTTACTTATGGTTTGAGTTGATACTTTTCGCTTGCCATACATAATATTTGATTATACATTAACATATACATATGGGATTGTGTAAACACTTTTTATTCACCGTACATTACATTTGATTATACATGAACATTTTGACGTTGGTTTAAACAAGACACATTTTTGGTGGTTTATTTGGAAAGTGATTTAAATAACGAGGCGTGTGTAATATGTTAAAAGCATGGTGGATACGCCGCTGGTACTTCCTATATATAAGTGCTTTTATGATATTATATATCGTAGCGTTATCTAAATCATTTCAACAAAAACATGATACATTTTATACAATTGACATATTTTTAGAAGACATTGTTTTACAAATGACATTTTTTTTACAAATTCATTTTTACTTGGTTATCCAATTAACCATGCATTGTTCTTTTATATCATCTGATTTTTATCGATTTTCGTATGATTTATAAAAGAAAATTCTTTTATAAGGTTCATGACTACTTTTTGTTAAACATTTCTTTTAACTTACAAGTCATGAATCCTGCATCAACAAAACCTATGTATCTCACAGGCATTTTTATGCTGACGTACCTATTTTCACATGTGTTTTAGGTGCTGTTGTTAGATGATCATGACGCAAACATAGGATTGGAAGAGGCCTTAGTGACTTAAAACTACGAAAGACAGTTCAATTCATGCTATGCTTCTTAAATTCCTAGTCAAAGTAAACATTTTAATTCAATAAAAAAAACTTCAATTACCATTTGTCTTGAAACAATGATTCTGTTACTCCACTCTCCGACATTTCCACCGCGATTTGTTGTTTTACGCGGTCGGGGTGTGACAGAAGAGTTGGTATCAGAGTTCATGGTTATAGGGAATTAGGTTATTAGTAATACTTTGACCTAGTCTATAACCTTCCTAGGACCCTAACACAATATTCTTGTGTTTAGATCTTAAAACAATACCGTCACCTATCTATAGGCGACAACCACAACAAGAACACAAATTACAAATCTGTTTTGAAAACCAGTCGTCTATTCTAGGATGATTTATTATAAGGTTTTAAACCCTCAAAGTTTTCAAAATCTCGTCAAAGTTTGGATCTTATAGTGTGAACACGTGCAATCTGGAAGGGTGGATGCCTGTATCCCGAGTTTTATGTCTAAGGCTAGAGTGTTCGTACAAATCCACATAATCGGACCAGTCAATCTTACCTGGGAACTCTTGGGGTGAGTGTCCACTTATAGGCTAAAGCATGTCTTCGCGATACATTAATATGACTCGCTTACTTTGATTAGTCACCGTGTCATTTGTTTGCCTTAGGTAACCAACAAATGATCACAATCTTTATGCGTTGTCGATATATTTAAACATTCTGTTTTGATTATCCGATAACATCTCACTTGTTTCCTCCCATGTCTTCCATTATATTTAGGATGCCTCTTCATCGCAACGACACTCAAATGTCCGAACGAGCTGCTACGATTGCCCATCGAATGGGCATAGTAATCCAGAAGACTGCTGAATTAGCTATCGCCATGTCTCGTCTCAAGGATGAAGCCACCCAAGAAATACCAAAGGAAACAAAAGCCAAGCCTTCGCGGAAATCAAGGAAGCATAAAGCTTCAAAGAATCTTGCAGCAGTTACTCCGAATCAAGCGGGACCTAGCCAGGTGGCAACACCACCAACTAAGAAGCCATACAAAGGAAAAGCTCCTCTATGCAATCAATACAATGGTCATCATCCGAATCAAACACCATGTGTCAAATGTACCCACTGTAGACGATGGGGACATTTGGTCAAAACGTGCCGTTTTGCTAATCAAAACAAAACTGTTGTAGAACCTACTGCTGCTTAAGCACCATACAAAGGAAAAGCCCCTTTGTGTAATCAATGTAACCTCCATCACTATGCCAGTGTCAAATGCCAAAAATGTTTGAAATGTGGGCTTTTTGGTCATACGGCAAAGGTCTGTCGTTCTGACACTACGCCAAACCAAGCTATTCAGAACCCTGTTCAACTTCAAGCAAATCCAGCACAAGCTCGTTTTCCGGCTGGTACATGCTACAACTGTGGCGAGATGGGTCATTTCAGGAACAAATGCCCAAAGCTTGCCAATGAAAAATCCAACCTATGAATGAGCATTTGGCTGACTAGAAGATGATGCTGCCTTGAAATAACTAGAATCTTATGTTTTTGTTTCTTTTGTTTTCCTTGAACTCTGAAACAATTCGGTTGGTTTATAAATAAATTGTTGTTCACAATTCGGATGTACAAAAACAAATGTAGTAACATATGTGTATGGCATACCCTACGATAGCTACACCAAAGAACTACGTTCTTTGCAAAACAAACTACTCTTGTAGTTCTCCCATTCATGTGATTGCACGCGATCTCCACGAAAATCCTAAGTACTCGTTTCCTTCTAAGAAACAAAGTACAAGGTACAAGTTACAACTCTGGATGAATACTCAAAGTACCACTTTAAAACCTTGGTTGGATATCTAAGGGTATTTTTCAAAAGTCCTTCAAATAATCTCATGCGATATGTCTGTGTACATATCATTACATTCTGGTTTTCATAACAACATACAAAGAATATGTTTTCAAAACATCCTTCATGATTTCAAAGACATTTCTTATAGTTTAAAAAAAAACATTTTGACATAGCATATTTCCTAAATATATCAAGCGCATAATTTCAAAAAAACATTATCCATGTTTTCAAAAACCTTAACATAGTTACCTATATTAGGTGCCGATTGATTCCCTGATCCTTCAAGCGTTATTTGATTGTTATTCCAAGACTCTTAAGCAATATCAAGTGAGTACATAGTCCCCTCTTTTACCGTTTTCAAATATTTTGGGGTGATTCACATGTGCCTACTTGTTACTTTCGTGCTTTTCGTGCTTTCATGACATATACATGATACGTTCATTAGTACGCATATAGTACATGATTTCATTTATGCTTTGCTATGTATGTGTACTTAGCATGCTAGCACATTGATTTACATTACATTTGTTGCATATGTTTACTCAGCATATGGACACATTGATTTACATTACATTTCTGCTTTGTATGTTTTGCTTAGCATACTTAGTACACTGTTTTCACATAACATTCTTACATTTGGTATAACATTTGGTTTGTTTAACGAAACTAATACATTTATTAACACTGATCATGCCGCTCGGTAGTATGTAGTGGTACCATAGGAGTTGACAACTCCCATTCCTGGAATCCTAGGTTTGTTTAGACGTAAGGAATCACAGAATCCGAAAACATATTGATAAACCATTAACTTGTTAAGGGTTTGTCCTTCTGTGACAACCCGAGTTTTCAAGGTCTCTATCCGAGTTAACCTTGTACTTAATTTGCAAAGTGTTATATATATATATATTTGGTGTGCATGTTAATAATGTGCTTTGAGTTACTTGTTCGAGTGGGCCGCTTCCTAAACCCGCGTAGCCTAGTAGAAACTAATCGGCCTATTGTGACAACAATTAATCTATTGTGACAACAATTTATGCGACAACAATCTATCCATATTTTACATGGGCTTGAGCCCATTTCAGCCAACAGGAAATCGCCCCCCAAAGTTATTAGTTATTGGTTGCTATTATCAATGTTTATCATAAACTTAAAACCAAAACAAACCCTACCCTCCCTCCATGTGTGCGTACGGCAGGAAGAACCCCCCCCCCCCGCCCCCCATCGAGGCAGCATCTCTACGATCCTTGGTTAGTGTCCGTATATCTATCTTGATTGTTACCAGTTGTGTTTGTTCTTGATTATATGAGGTTATGATGATGAGTAGTAATGTTAGGGGATTGTTTTAAGTGCTTGATTAATAATCGCAGAAGTGGGAACTAGTTATAATGCTAATCAATGGCTTGGGATTTATATGTGGGTTAGAAGTGGTAAACATGATGAAACATAGAATCGATGAAGGGTTAGGGCTGTGCATATGTAACTTGTTAGTGAATTATATGAAGAGGAGAATGATTTTTTGTGCATGATCAATGATTTGAGTAAATATCATGAACTCGTGTGGGTCGAATTCGATGTTTGATATTGTTGAATCGGATTTCTTAACATAAACTAGTCCATAATGAATAACCAGTAAATTAGGATTTGCATGATAACAGATTTCGTGGTTTTGGAAAAACGAGAGTGACAGGTCTGATATAATATTCGATGTTCACGGAATCGATTGGTTAATTGTTAGCAATATTAGTCACAACAATAATGAGGAAATGATTTGTTGCTATTGATGAGGTAGGAGATGACATCTTGGGAGTGTAATCATTGTTGCATGATGACTACGTTGACTGCTGTAAATGAATTAATTAATTGTTAGGGTATATATGAGTCATGGCACTAAGATTATTTAATGGTTTTAAATGATATTCAAGGGATTAAATCGAACAGCAAGGGAAGGTGTAATTGATTTCTTGAATCTTGGGTGGGTGTGACCGATTGCACCTTGAACACACACATTAATGCACCAAACCAGCAAGACAGCATGCTGTACGAATCGTTGTTACATGCCACTTAACTCGCACACTCGTAAAAAGGGGCCACAAGTTGACGGGTCGCACCTCACATGTCAGTCGCGCACTTAAATGTAAACCGCACACTTTGGTTGGGTTGTATATAGTTGAATTGGGCAATATGAACGGGTAACACTTGAGTCGCACACGAAACTGGGTGGGCCGCACTCTCATATGAATGACAAATTAATTGCTAAGTATTAATATGAAACATGCACGTATGATATTAACTTGTAAGGTGGATATAAATAAGGCCGAATACTTGCTACAACTTGTGTGATAATACGTGCTATACTTGTTGTTACTTGTGCAATATGAATACAAACTGATCCTTTTTGGTAAACAATGATAGGACGTGTTTGACCGACTATTAAACAAGTAACTAATCTTACCGAGCAAACCAAGGTGAGTTCACACTCTTACCAGGGCATGGGATTCCCCGGTGGGTTGGGAATGGGATTGAATGATTACTTGTACTTACATCACTACTAGACTACTTATCACAGTCCTCGGATTGGGAAGGATGCCTGTGCCAAAATCTACGTAAAGCCTACGTACTGTCCTCGGTTTGGGAAGGACACTAGTGTTAAAACCTACGTAAATCCTACGTACCATTGTCCTCGGATGGGGAAAGACACCAGCGCTAAACCTACGTACTCGCTACGTACTGTCCTCGGTTGGGAAGGGCACTTAGGTAAAACCTACGTAAACTTATACTTACTACTGTCCTCGGTTGGGAAGGGCACTTACGTAAAACCTACGTAAACTTATACTTACTACTATCCTCGGGTTGGGAAGGATACTTATGGATACAACTAGTCTAGTAACTTACAGAATGGGAAGCCCCCACTAATTGAACTTACAACATGGGAAGCCCCCACTAGATGAACATACAAATGGCCTAGTAATACATGGCATGGTTATAAACGAACTTACGATTTGTTAAACGATCTTATTACTGAACAACCTACTGTGAACTCGCTCAACTTTGTTGTTGACTCTCTGTTACATGCCTTGCAGGTTGTTAGGTATCTATGGAGCTTGCATGGGAGTGGAGAGGAGTCGTTGTGGGACATGGACGGCTGTGTGCCATGCTAAACATTTGAAACATATAAACTTATGTTGGGTTTACATACTCATGCTTCCGCTAAACACTTAACTATGTTATGGTTTTGAACACCTTTCGTATTGATGAATGACTTTTATTTATTACTTACAATGTTCAATATGATTGGTGGCTTGATCCTGGTCATGTCACGCCTCCAAGCGGCGATAATCCGCGTGTGGATTTTGGGGGTGTGACAGATTGGTATCAGAGCCATTGGTTATAGTGAACTTGGTTTTAATAAGGGAAAAAGTGTTGTTAAAACCAGACTATAACCTGAACAGTGCTCAAACGATCCACAACGACGCTTCGCTCCACGTGCAAGGCTCAACATTCTAGGTGATACGATTTATGTTTACATTGCCTACTTGCTAGATTACATAGAACTTTGCTCATGGTATGCTTAGATAAACGTAACAACTGTTGATTGAAACACTTAGGTGCTTACTCTCTTCTGTCATCGCACTTCCGCGAACCTCTCTCACTCATGTTCTCTTTGATATCAAGATCATGAGTGGACGCGTTAACCTAACTCAAGCCCAGTTGGCGGCTTTGATCACTGAACAAGTTACTGCAGCACTCGCAGCTGCCCAGGCAGGAGGTATAACCTGTCGTCACCACTTACTCTAGGATCTTTAGATCCTACTCTCGTAAACCAACACTCGTGCTTAAGTATGTTTACTCTTACGCACACGACAGGTCAACACGCTCAGCCACCTGCGTGCACGTTCAAAACTTTAATGGACTGTTGTCCTAGTACTTTTAGTGGCACTGAAGGGGCCGTTGGACTCCTCCACTGGTTCGAGAAGCTCGAATCGGTCTTCGAAATGTGTGAATGCCCTGAGGCTCGTAGGGTGAAGTACGCCACTAGTACTCTCGAAGGCACTGCACTAACTTGGTGGAACGCGCAAGTTCGGATGCTAGGGCTGGCGGCTGCTAATGCCACCCCATGGAATGATTTTAAGGAACAGATCAAGCGAGAATACTGTAACCGTGATGACATCCACAAATTGGAAGTGGAGTTCTTTAACCTGAAGATGACGGGGTCAGAGATAGAAGCGTACACGAAACGATCCAACGAACTGGCAGTGTTATGTCCAACTATAGTGGATCCTCCCATCAAGCGCATTGAGCTGTACCTCAAAGGCTTAGTACCAGAGATTCAAAGTCATATGACTGCTGCTAACCTTGCTACTATTCAAGATGTTACTCGTCTTGCTCATCGTCTCACAGACCAGGCAGTGGAACAGAACAAGCTGCCTAAACGTATTGGTGCTACTACTACTATTACTACTTCTGCTACTCCCAGTGACAACAAACTAAAATGGGATGGAACCTCTAGCAAGGGTTCGACTTCAGTTCAGTCCCAAGCATAGCAGCGAAGGATGGATGACTACCAGAGCCCTGGTCAGCAATCTTCTGGTAGTCAGGGGCAGGGTGAATATCGAGGAAACCTCCCAATGTGCAACAAGTGCAACAGACACCACAATGGTCAGTGCGACAGGGGTCATTGTCAGAGATGTCTCAAGATGGGTCATGAAGCTAAGGACTGCTGGAGCTCACGACCTGCGAATCAGAACCAACAGCAACAACCACCAGCTCCACAGAACCAGCAGCGACAGCAAGGTAACAGGGGATGCTTTCAGTGTGGTGCTGAAGGCCACTTCAAGTCGAATTTCAGATCGAACTAGCTCCTGGAGCAGCACCCATAGCTCAAGCACCTTATCGCTTAGCTCCAACCGAACTAGAAGAATTGTCCAAGCAATTGCAAGAACTCTTGGATAAGGGTTTCATTCGTCCTAGCTCTTCACCCTAGGGATCTCCAGTTTTGTTTGTAAAGAAGAAAGACGGTACCTTCCGTATGTGTATAGATTACCGCGAACTCAACAAGGTGACCGTGAAGAACCGCTATCCTCTTCCACGCATTGATGACTTGTTCGACCAGCTGCAAGGGTCGAGCTACTATTCAAAGATTGATCTGAGGTCAGGCTACCATCAACTGCAAGGACGTCTCCAAAACAGCATTCAGAACTCGCTACGGCCACTACGAGTTTCTGGTCATGCCATTCGGGTTAACCAACGCGCCTGCAGTCTTCATGGATCTTATGAACAGAGTGTGCAAACCTTATCTTGACAAGTTCGTTATTGTTTTCATCGATGACATCCTAATCTATTCGAAGAGTCAGGAGGAACATGAGCAGCATTTATGACTCATTTTGGAACTCCTTCGAGCAGAACAGCTGTACGCCAAGTTTTCAAAATGCGATTTCTGGCTTCGTGAAGTCCACTTTCTAGGCCACGTGGTAAACAAGGATGGGATACACGTTGATCCATCCAAGGTAGACTCGATTAAGAACTGGCCTGCACCTCGTACACCAACAGAAATCCGCCAGTTCTTGGGTTTGGCGGGCTATTATAGAAGGTTCATCAAAGACTTCTCCAAGATTGCACAACCCCTCACCTCACTAACTCAGAAAGGCGTTATCTACCGTTGGGGTAATACACAGGAATCAGCATTCCTACACTTTAAGGATACACTTTGTAGCACACCTATTCTTTCATTACCAGAGGGCACAGACGATTTTGTAGTCTACCGCAACGCATCCATTCAGGGTCTTGGATGTGTGTTGATGCAACGGGATAAAGTCATTGCTTATGCTTCGCGCCAACTTAAGATTCACAAACGGAATTACACTACACACGATTTAGAGCTGGGAGCTGTTGTTTTTGCGCTCAAGATATGGAGACATTACCTGTACGGTACCAAGTGCACTATCTACACTGATCACAGGAGCCTCGAGCATATCTTCAAGCAGAAAGAGTTGAACATGCGTCAGCGTCGATGGGTCGAGCTTTTAAACGATTACGAATGTGCTATAAAGTACCATCCGGGCAAAGCAAATGTTGTGGCTGACGCCCTCAGTCGAAAGGATACTACACCTAGGCGTGTACGAGCGTTGGAACTCACTATTCAGTCTAGTCTTCCTTCTCAGATACGAGATGCTCAAGTAGAAGCATTGAAACCAGAAAATGTCAGGGCTGAAGCCTACGCGGTTCAAGGCAACGGTTGGAACAAAAGTCAGATGGCGCCTACTATGTAACGGGACGCATCTGGGTCCCACTCTACGGCAACTTACACGAGCTTGTATTGGATGAAGCTCATAAGTCTCGCTACTTAGTACATCCTGGTTCGGATAAGATGTACCACGACTTGAAAACTACATATTGGTGGCCTAGCATGAAAGCTCATATAGCAACTTATGTTAGCAAGTGTTTGACTTGTGCGAGAGTCAAAACGGAATATCAGAAACCATCAGGCCTACTCCAACAACCAGAAATACCACACTGGAAATGGGAGCAAATTTCTATCGATTCTGTTACTAGCCTGCCTAGATCTCAACGTGGGAATGATACTATTTGGGTGATCGTGGATCGACTCACTAAGTCTGCACACTTCTTGGCTATCAAGGAAACAGACAAGTTCTCTACTCTAGCAGACGTATATCTCAAGGAAGTTGTCTCGAGGCACGGGGTGCCAACCTCGATTATCTCTGATCGTGATGCACGTTTTACTTCTAAACTGTGGCAAGCAATGCACAAGTCCTTTGGCTCACGCTTAGATATGAGCACAGCTTATCACCCGCAAACGGATGGGCAGTCTGAACGCACCATCCAGACCTTTGGTGGAGTTTTCGTATAACAACAGTTACCACACCAGCATTCAAGCCGCTCCATTTGAGGCATTGTACGGGCGTAAATGCCGATCACCTCTTTGTAGGGCAGAGGTGGGTGACAGTCAGATCACGGGTCCAGAACTTGTAGTAGATGCAACAGAAAGAATTGCTCAGATACGACAACGCATGGCGGCAGCTCGCGACCGTCAGAAAGCCTACGCAAACAAGCGCCGGAAACCACTCGAGTTCCAAGTTGGGGATCGAGTGCTACTCAAAGTTTCACCCTGGAAGGGTGTGGTTCGCTTTGGAAAAAGGGGCAAACTCAATCTGCGTTACGTCGGACCATTTGAAATCATTGAGAAAATAGGCAGGGTGGCTTATAAACTAAACCTACCAACAGAACTCAGTGCAGTTCACAATGTTTTTCACGTGTCGAATCTGAAGAAGTGTCTGTCAGATGAGACCCTCATAGTTCCTTTGGAGAGCTCACTATCGACGATCAGTTGCGATTCGTCGAGGAACCAGTTGAAATCACGGGCCGAGACGTTAAGGTCCTCAAGCACACCAGAATACCTCTTGTTCGAGTTCGTTGGAACTCCCGTCGTGGCCCAAATTTCACCTGGGAACGAGAAGATCAAATGAAACTCAAGTATCCCCGGTTGTTCGGAAACAGTGCAACCACTACTGAGGCTGAAGCTACTGCGGAATTTCGGGACGAAATTCCAAACCAACGGGGGGATGATGTGACACCCCAGGAAAACCAGTAAACCATGCAAACTTAACTAGCTTCCTCAGTAACCGCATGCTAAATTTCGGGACGAAATTTCTTTCAAGTTGGGGATAATGTGACAACCCGAGTTTTCAAGGTCTCTATCCTAGTTAACCTTGTACTTAATTTGCAAAGTGTTATATATATATATTTATATATATATATATATATTTGGTGTGCATGTTAATAATGTGCTTTGAGTTATTGTTCGAGTGGGCCGCTTCCTAAACCTGTGTAGCCTAGTAGAAACTAATCGGCCTATTGTGACAACAATTAATCTATTGTGACAACAATTTATGCGACAACAATTTATCCATATTTTACATGGGCTTGAGCCCATTTCAGCCAACAGGAAATCGCCCCCCAAAGTTATTAGTTATTGGTTGCTATTATCAATGTTTATCATAAACTTAAAACCAAAACAAACCCTACCCTCCCTCCATGTGTGCGTACGGCAGGAAGAACCCCCCCCCCCATCGAGGCAGCATCTCTACGATCCTTGGTTAGTGTCCGTATATCTATCTTGATTGTTACCAGTTGTGTTTGTTCTTGATGAGGATGAGTAGTAATGTTAGGGGATTGTTTTAAGTGCTTGATTAATAATCGCAGAAGTGGGAACTAGTTATAATGCTAATCAATGGCTTGGGATTTATATGTGGGTTAGAAGTGGTAAACATGATGAAACATAGAATCGATGAAGGGTTAGGGCTGTGCATATGTAACTTGTTAGTGAATTATATGAAGAGGAGAATGATTTTTTGTGCATGATCAATGATTTGAGTAAATATCATGAACTCGTGTGGGTCGAATTCGATGTTTGTTATTGTTGAATCGGATTTCTTAACATAAACTAGTCCATAATGAATAACCTGTAAATTAGGATTTGCATGATAACAGATTTCGTGGTTTTGGAAAAACGAGAGGGACAGGTCTCATATAATATTCGATGTTCACGGAATCGATTGGTTAATTGTTAGCAATATTAGTCACAACAATAATGAGGAAATGATTTGTTGCTATTGATGAGGTAGGAGATGACATCTTGGGAGTGTAATCATTGTTGCATGATGACTACGTTGACTGCTGTAAATGAATTAATTAATTGTTAGGGTATATATGAGTCATGGCACTAAGATTATTTAATGGTTTTGAATGATATTCAAGGGATTAAATCGAACAGCAAGGGAAGGTGTAATTGATTTCTTGAATCTTGGGTGGGTGTGACCGATTGCACCTTTGTCACACCCCGACCACGTATAACATACAAAACGTGGCGGAAAACGTCGGGGAGTGTTGTAACAGAATTAATTGTTTCATAACCATGGCATTCAAAGTTGTATTTTATTTATCAACAAGCGTATTACATTGTCTTAAACTGGAAATAACGAGTTTATAACATAATTAAACTAGTGCTATCTTCATTTTTAGTCTCTAAGGCACAAGTCCGCCCTAGTGTCACGATCATCATCCTACGGAAAAGCTCCTGAAAACACATGTGAAAATAGGTACGTCAGCATAAAAATGCCTGTGAGATACATAGGTTTTGTGAAAATAGGATTCATGACTTAAGTTTAAGAAAAAGTTGTTTATCAAAAGTCAGTCATGAACCTTGTAAATTGTTTTGTTTTGTAAATCATTTAAAAAACGATAAGATCAGATGATATGTATAAATAAGATCATAAAGTATGGTTAAATAAATAACCAAGTAAAATGAGTTTGTATAAGATAAGTTGTTTTGTAAAACAATGTCTTGTGAAAAGTATGTTATTTGTATAAAATGTCATATGTCTAAATTGAAATGATTTAAATAACGCTACAATATGTAATACCATACAAACACTTATATAGGAAGTACTAGCGGCGTATCCACCATGCTTGTATCATATTACATATGCCTCGTTACTTAAATCACTTAAACAAACCACCAATGTATAAAGTCTATGTTTAAACCAATAGTCAAAAGTCCTTGTATAAGCCATGTCAAATGTTTATAAGTCCAAACGTAGTCAAGTAATGTGTAACAAATGTTATGTATTATAAGTAAAGTATTGTCACATAATCCAAATGTAGAAATGTACAAAACAAAGTAATTTGAATATATCAAAAAGTTATGTTTCGCAAAGTAATACATGTTACATTGATACAAACATTTATGTGGTAAGTTAACGCATACATTCAAGCCTTGAGACAGTCGGATAACCCTTTCAGTTAAGGTTATCAAAAGAAATGTTTTCGGATTCAGTCATTCCTTACATCCAAACAAACCCGGGATGTCAGGAATGGGATTTGTCAAGTCCTATGGTACCAGTACTTACTACCGAGCGGCGTAGCTAATGTTAATGAACGTATAATAGTCTCGTTTGTGCAAACCAAATGTCATAGCAAAAGTGAACATGTTATATGAAAACAATGTACTAAGTATGCTAAGTTAACATACAAAGCAGAAAAGTCATGTAAATCAATGTGCTAGCATGCTATCAGTCAACATACATAGCAGAAATGTAAAGTAAAACAATGTACTAAGTATGCACACAATGGACATACATAGCATGAAACGTAATGAAATCATGTACTATAATGTACTAACAAACATAGCATGTATATGATGTGAAAACAGGAAAGCACGAAAGTAACAAGTAGGCACATGTGTTTCACCCCAAAACAGTTTGGAAAACAGTAAAAGAGGGGTCTATGTACTCACTTGGAATTGCTCAGGAGTCCTAAGATAACCACCAAGCAATGCTAGAGATCACGGATATCAAACGGCACCTATTATAGGTAACTACATTAATAAACCGGACCTAAATCGGAAGATCGGATAGAATGAGGGTTCGTAAACCAAACGAGTATGGAGACTCGTGTCATATGGTTTAACAAAGCCTACATACTAAATGAAACCTAACCTAAATGTTTACGACCCATTACGACCCGTTTAGGTAGCTTATGCTACTTTAACGCATCGTTCGCGTGAAACGCATTCGGACCGCCTAACTAGTTCTATGACAAGTAATATATGCCTTAACATGTCTAATATGGTTGTCAAATCAGTTTAGATGTCAAAATTTATGTTACATATGCGTAAAATGAATTTTGGCGTCAAAAGGGCATTTTGGTAATTTACTTAAGGCATATAAACTACCTATCATACAACTACTTAAACGAAGCGACCATAAGGTATAACCTTGGAAGGTTATTCCCTGTATGCTATGGTCACCTAATGTGCTTGGTCGGATCCTAATGATCGACCAAACGGGTCGGGTTCGAAAGTATAAGCGATTGTTTAGATCGCTTACCTTACGACCCTATATAAGCACTAAACTAAAAGTGACGAGCTAAGCATGTTAAAACATGCTTAACTAAGTATAGAAAACAGGTTTGGTATCACAACAAACGGTTGTGATACCTAAGAGTAGTTTGGTTACAAAATACGCAAGAATACGTATTCTGACCGAAACTACGGCTCGTCACTGAGCCTAGATAACGTGGTAATCAGTCGGTATAGTCACAAGGGACTATAACCATCGTGATTACAATCACGTTGCGAAGTTCAAACGAACTTCGCATTGACCATAAACTGGTCAATGTAGAAAGTCAAACAAAGTTTGACTTTCGGACTCGAAAAGCAATAAAAGAACGAAGGAACACTTACAAAGGGTCCCCGAATGCTAATCTAGATCAAAATAGCTCAGGTATGAAACAAAGGTTTCAACTTAGAGCACAAATGATCAGATTCTTGTGAGAAATGAAGTGAAATGGGTTGGGTATTTATAGTTTTCGGTCCACCGTTAGGATCGTTTCTTGGAAAAGAGGGAATGATCTAGCCCGTACACTTGTTGCAATGTTGTGGTAACTGATTTTGGCCACCACAAGAGTTTAACAAGTGGCACTTGCCCTTTGGAGAATGTTTAGGGGCAGATAACAGCAGCCAAAAACGATTTGCTGCATCTGGACATTGCTTGCGCACCGTAACAAATAACCCTTACGGTGCGCAAGGGCCAAGTTTGGCAGATTTACCATTTTGGTCCCTGCAGCCCAGAAACTTGTATTTTGATGCATATTTGACACTTTTAAGCCCCGTTAACCTTATTTCAAAGCTATAAAATGAAGTTAAAGTATAGGGAACTCAAAACATGCTCAAAAATATTTCGGATGTCGGTTCGTTTAGCCGTACGATTGCGTTGTTCGGTTAATTACGACGGAATGCGCATAAGCGCGAAAAACGATCCAAATGGCGTGACGAATGGATTTTTCTTATGCCAAACACTAAAATAAAATATTTTAGTTCTTACATAAATTTTTGGATATCTGGATGTATTCAGAACGTGAGTTATGCGCGAAAGTGCAAACTTGTGCACTTTTTGACGCTTTTAGTCCCTGAATGTCCCAAAAGTATATTTTAGCATACCGAACCTCTCAAAGCTTATTTCTAAGTTATGTAAAGGTTATTTAAGGTATGTTAAGTATATGTTGGT
This sequence comes from Helianthus tuberosus, assembly GCA_030545235.1. Lineage (NCBI taxonomy): Eukaryota > Viridiplantae > Streptophyta > Magnoliopsida > Asterales > Asteraceae > Helianthus > Helianthus tuberosus. The sequence goes on from CM060370.1 coordinate 100,856,091, forward strand.
GTTCCGGAGTATTTGTCGCGTTAAACTGAGTACGTTTACGCACCAGTTTGCGTATAACTCTCCAGAAAGTGATATAGAGTTTGAAATTACATAAAAGTCAAAACATGAAAAATGTAAAACACAACCAAACAAACATGGGGATCAAATAACATTGTTTTATTGATAATAGAACTGTTCACAATGATTACAAGCACGGATGTTACAGTCTCCCCTACTTGTGGAAATTTCGTCCCGAAATTTATTTAGAGGAAACTCGTGGGAAAAGATGCGGATACTTCGCCTTCATTTGATCTTCGCGTTCCCAAGTAAACTCAGGTCCACGTTTAGCTTCCCAGCGAACTTTGACCAAAGGAATGCGCTTGCGTTTGAGCCACTTGACTTCACGTTCCATGATTTCCACTGGCTTCTCAACAAATTTCAGTGTTTTGCCAACACGAATTTCGTCAAGCGGTATGTGGAGGTTCTCATCAGCTAAACACCTCTTGAGATTGGACACGTGGAAAGTTGGATGAACATTTCCCAGTTCAGGAGGTAACTCAAGTCTGTAGGCTACCTTTCCGATTCTTTCGACGATCTTGAATGGTCCAACGTATCTAGGTGCAAGTTTTCCTTTCTTTCCAAATCTGATCACACCTTTCCAAGGTGAGACCTTAAGTAATACTCGATCACCGACTTGAAATTCCAAGGGTTTGCGTTTTGGATCCGCGTAACTCTTTTGACGGCTTCTAGCTGTCTGAAGGTTATCACGAACTTTCTTTATCTTGTCAGTTGTCTCTAAAATGAGAGCAGGTCCAGTAAGTTGAGCCTCGCCGATCTCATTCCAGCAGACTGGTGAACGACATTTTCGACCATAGAGAGCCTCGAAATGAGCCATTTTGATGCTGGTGTGATAACTGTTGTTGTAGGAGAATTCAATCAACTTAAGATGTGAATCCCAACTACCACCAAAATCGATCACACAAGCTCTAAGCATATCCTCCAGAGTCTGGATTGTTCTTTCAGATTGACCATCCGTTTGCGGATGATAAGCCGTGCTCAGATTAAGTTGGGTCCCCATAGCAGATTGCATGGTTCTCCAAAAATGAGACGTGAAACGAGCATCTCTGTCAGAAATGATGTTCAAAGGAACACCATGTCGAGCTACAATTTCATCCACATAGATTTGAGCAAGTCTGTCAACAGGAAAATCCTCACGGATTGGCAAGAAATGCGCTGACTTAGTAAGACAATCAACAACTACCCAGATGGCATCATGACCTTTCTTTGTGCGCGGAAGTTTAGTAACAAGATCCATAGTAATGTTTTCCCATTTCCAAACCGGGATCTCTGGTTGCTCCAATAAACCAGAAGGACGCTGATGTTCAGCCTTAACCTTAAGACAAGTAAGGCATTTTGATACGTATAAGGCAATGTCTTTCTTCATACCAGGCCACCAATAGTGAATACGAAGATCCTTATACATCTTATCTGAGCCCGGATGAATAGAATAACGCGACTTATGGGCTTCATCCATAAGCAAGGTACGAAGATCATCCTGGCTTGGGACCCACAAACGGTCCATGAAGTAATACGATCCATTGTCCTTCAGTTCCAAAGCAGGCGTTATGTGATAGGGAAATTCCTTATCCATTAAACCTTGTGAAACACAAGATTGTTGAGCCTGAGAAATGCGTGCTTGGATATCGGATTGAGCTTGAATAACAGATTGAACACGTACACAATGAAGCTTAGTACGTTCCTTACGACTCAATGCATCAGCTACGACATTCGCCTTACCAGGATGGTAGCGAATTTCGCAGTCATAGTCGTTTAAAAGCTCAACCCAATGTCGTTGCCTCATGTTGAGTTCTTTCTGGTTGAAGATATGCTGAAGACTTTTGTGGTCCGTGAAAACCACACATTTTGTACCGTACAAATAGTGTCTCCAGATTTTTAGAGCGAAAACAACTGCACCCAACTCAAGATCATGAGTGGTGTAGTTCTTCTCATGTATCTTCAACTGCCTCGATGCATATGCTATGACTTTGTTCCTTTGCATCAGGACACAGCCAAGACCCAATTTAGATGCATCGCAATAAACGACGAAATCATCATTGCCCTCAGGCAAAGTTAGAACAGGCGCGTCGCAAAGTTTCTGCTTCAAGTGTTGAAAAGCTTCCTCTTGTTTGTATCCCCAATCAAAGGGCTTGTTCTTCTGAGTTAAAGCAGTTAGAGGAACTGCAATTTTCGAGAAATTCTCAATGAAGCGGCGGTAATAACCCGCTAGACCAAGAAAAGAACGAACCTCAGTGGGAGTAGTAGGCGTATCCCAATCCTTGATCGCACTGATCTTGGAGGGATCTACATGAATACCTTGTTCATTGATAATATGTCCTAAGAATTGAACTTCTTTAAGCCAAAATTCACACTTGGAGAATTTGGCGAAAAGTTGCTCTTTCTTTAGGAGTTCCAGAGTAAGACAAAGATGTTGCTCGTGATCAGCTCGTGTCTTAGAATAAATCAAGATGTCGTCAATAAAAACAATGACGAACTGATCCAAATAAGGTTTGCAGACCCTATTCATTAAGTCCATGAAAACAGCAGGAGCATTGGTCAAACCGAATGGCATGACCGTGAACTCATAATGCCCATAACGAGTACGGAACGCTGTCTTGGGAATATCTTCTTCATGCACCCGAAGTTGATGATATCCGGAATGTAGATCAATCTTCTAAAAATAAGAAGCGCCCTGTAACTGATCAAAGAGATCGTCTATGCGCGGTAGGGGATATCAATTCTTGATGGTAAGCTTGTTAAGCTCACGATAATCGATACACATCCTAAAAGATCCATCCTTCTTCTTGACAAAAAGAACGGGAGCACCCCAGGGTGAAAAGCTAGGACGGATAAAACCTTTGTCAGAGAGTTCCTGAAGCTGCTTAGACAACTCTTGCATCTCAGACGGTGCAAGACGATATGGAGCTCTGGCAATGGGATTTGCACCAGGTACGAGATCAATACGGAACTCTACTTGGCGTGCTGGGGGTAGTCCAGGTAACTCTTTAGGGAAAACTTCAGAATAATCCCGAACGATAGGAATATCTGAAATAGACTTACCCTTGCCTTTATCTGCTGTAACATGTGCTAAGAAAGCCACATAGTTCTTCCGCAGATACTTCTGAGCTTTAAAACAAGACATGAGTTTGAGACCACCGGCAGGTTTCTCACCTTGAACCTGTAGGATCTCGCCTGTCGAAAGCGGCACACGAACAATCTTCTCAGAACAAACTATCTCAGCGTGATGCTTGGATAACCAATCCATACCCACAATGACGTCGAAGCTTCCAAGTTGCATAGGCGTGAGGTTAATAGGAAAAATATGATCGTTAAGGTTCAACTGGCAGTTGTGAAGAACAGAATCAAGAACAATGGGTTCACCACTAGCAACTTCTATTGTCAAAGGTTTACCTAGTTTTGTTCTAGACACGCGAAGTAATGGCTCAAAAGACAATGACACAAAACTCTTATCGGCACCCGAATCAAAAAGAACAGATGCAGGCTGATTATTAATAAAGAACATACCGTTCACCACATTATCGTCCGCCTGCGACTCTTGGGCATTCAAGTTAAAAGCTCGCCCTCGAGCCTGAGCCTGATTTTGGTTCTGATTCTGATTTTGGTTGGCTAACCTTGGGCACCGGTTCCTGTAGTGGGTCAGATCCCCACAATTGTAGCACGAACCAGGAGGAAAATGAGGTCGTGCAGCTTGACCTTGTTGCTGAGCAAGAGGCTGAGCAACTTGTTGTGCTTGGTTCTGAACTGCCTGGTTCTGGTTAACAGGAATGCGGCAGGTGGCAGCAAGGTGACCAGGCCTTCCGCAGTTGGTGCACTGACGACACTGGAGGTGTGGTTGATGATGGCCGTTACACCTGTTGCACAAAGGTGTATTGCCAAGATAAGGCTTCTTGGCTAGTGGTTGAGCAGGCTGATTTGGTGCAGCCTGAGCCTGTGCAGTAACAGCATAGTTTTGGGAAGCCTTCCGCTTCCTAGACCCTCCAGAATTCTTTCCCTTCTTGTTTTGACCTTTCTTGCTATCTTCCTTATCAGACACCTGCTTCTTACCCTTGTCACCCTTTTTGTGCAGCTTCCCCTTTCGAATCTGCGATTCAGTCAATGTCGCTGATAAGTCGATCGCCTGACGGAGTGTGGTAGGGTTGCTACCAGTAATGATGTCTTGTACCGAGTCAGGTAGGCCGTCGATGTATCTTTCGATAGCCTTGTCGAGTGTGGTAACCATAGTTGGGCAAAGCAGACTCAACTCTTCAAACCTATCAGTATAAGCCCTGTGCTCGCCACTGTCTTGTTTCAAGTCCTCAAACTCTTTCTCCAACGCTCGCTGTTCATGACGAGGACAGAATTCCCTCATCATAAGGGCCCTAAGTTCAGCCCAAGTTTGCGCTAGAGCAACTTCTGCACCCCGATCTCTCATAACCCCGCTCTACCATGTGAGAGCCCTCTTCTGAAACACGCTCGAAGAAAACTCGACCTTGTGATTATCCGGACACTGCACGTGGCGGAAAGTATTCTCAATGCTCTCAAACCATTGAAGAAGCCCAGTCGCTCCCTCAGAACCACTAAACTTGAGTGGTTTAGCCGAGTTAAAATCCTTGTATTTGCATGGAGCATTGTTGTTGTTGTTGGCTTGTTGCCATTGAGCAAAGAGATTTGGGAATTGAGCAGCCATCTGCTGCGCAATGATTTCTGCCAGTTCGGCAGTCGCTATTTGGTTTTCGCGTCGAGGAGGCATTCTAAAAGAGGAAAACATGAAAGGAAACGAGAGAGATGGTTGGATGAAAAGAATGAGATGAAACAAAATTAACAAACGCAAAGATGGTGGTCATTAGTCCGCATTACCAAGCAACAAACGACGCACAATGACTAATCAAAGTAAATGGATCAAAAATAATGTATCATGAAGACATGCTCGCCTATAAGTGAACACTCATCCCAAGAATTCCCAGGTAAGCACAACTGGTCTCGCGTTTGATGAGATGTATACGAAGTGCTTGCCTAGACAGAAAACCCAGAATACAGGCTTTCACTCTTCCAGTTTGCACGTGTTCACATTATTTAAAACCCAAAACGTTGACGAGATTTTGAAAATTTGAAGGCACAAGGCCAAAAATTTAGTCAAACTGAAAGGGTTCAAAACCTTACAAAAGGGGGTTCAAAACCTTGTAATAAATCATCCAAAAACAGAAGATTGTTTTTCAAAAATCATTTCGAAAAATTTGGTTTCTTGTTTTGATAATCACCTAAGGATAGGTGATGTACATGTTTTAAGATCTAAACACAAGATAACGTGTGTTAGGGTCCTAGAAAGGTTATAGTCTAGGTCAAAGCATTACTAATAACCTAATTCCCTATAACCATTGGCTCTGATACCAACTCTTCTGTCACACCCCGACCACGTATAACATACAAAACGTGGCGGAAAACGTCGGGGAGTGTTGTAACAGAATTAATTGTTTCATAACCATGGCATTCAAAGTTGTATTTTATTTATCAACAAGCGTATTACATTGTCTTAAACTGGAAATAACGAGTTTATAACATAATTAAACTAGTGCTATCTTCATTTTTAGTCTCTAAGGCACAGGTCCGCCCTAGTGTCACGATCATCATCCTACGGAAAAGCTCCTGAAAACACATGTGAAAATAGGTACGTCAGCATAAAAATGCCTGTGAGATACATAGGTTTTGTGAAAATAGGATTCATGACTTAAGTTTAAGAAAAAGCTGTTTATCAAAAGTCAGTCATGAACCTTGTAAATTGTTTTGTTTTGTAAATCATTTAAAAAACGATAAGATCAGATGATATGTATAAATAAGATCATAAAGTATGGTTAAATAAATAACCAAGTAAAATGAGTTTGTATAAGATAAGTTGTTTTGTAAAACAATGTCTTGTGAAAAGTATGTTATTTGTATAAAATGTCATATGTCTAAATTGAAATGATTTAAATAACGCTACAATATGTAATACCATACAAACACTTATATAGGAAGTACTAGCAGCGTATCCACCATGCTTGTATCATATTACACATGCCTCGTTACTTAAATCACTTAAACAAACCACCAATGTATAAAGTCTATGTTTAAACCAATAGTCAAAAGTCCTTGTATAAGCCATGTCAAATGTTTATAAGCCCAAACGTAGTCAAGTAATGTGTAACAAATGTTATGTATTATAAGTAAAGTATTGTCACATAATCCAAATGTAGAAATGTACAAAACAAAGTAATTTGAATATATCAAAAAGTTATGTTTCGCAAAGTAATACATGTTACATTGATACAAACATTTATGTGGTAAGTTAACGCATACATTCAAGCCTTGAGACAGTCGGATAACCCTTTCAGTTAAGGTTATCAAAAGAAATGTTTTCGGATTCAGTCATTCCTTACATCCAAACAAACCCGGGATGTCAGGAATGGGATTTGTCAAGTCCTATGGTACCAGTACTTACTACCGAGCGGCGTAGCTAATGTTAATGAACGTATAATAGTCTCGTTTGTGCAAACCAAATGTCATAGCAAAAGTGAACATGTTATATGAAAACAATGTACTAAGTATGCTAAGTTAACATACAAAGCAGAAAAGTCATGTAAATCAATGTGCTAGCATGCTATCAGTCAACATACATAGCAGAAATGTAAAGTAAAACAATGTACTAAGTATGCACACAATGGACATACATAGCATGAAACGTAATGAAATCATGTACTATAATGTACTAACAAACATAGCATGTATATGATGTGAAAACAGGAAAGCACGAAAGTAACAAGTAGGCACATGTGTTTCACCCCAAAACAGTTTGGAAAACAGTAAAAGAGGGGTCTATGTATTCACTTGGGATTGCTCAGGAGTCCTAAGATAACCACCAAGCAATGCTAGAGATCACGGATATCAAACGGCACCTATTATAGGTAACTACATTAATAAACCGGACCTAAATCGGAAGATCGGATAGAATGAGGGTTCGTAAACCAAACGAGTATGGAGACTCGTGTCATATGGTTTAACAAAGCCTACATACTAAATGAAACCTAACCTAAATGTTTACGACCCATTACGACCCGTTTAGGTAGCTTATGCTACTTTAACGCATCGTTCGCGTGAAACGCGTTCGGACCGCCTAACTAGTCCTATGACAAGTAATATATGCCTTAACATGTCTAATATGGTTGTCAAATCAGTTTAGATGTCAAAATTTATGTTACATATGCTTAAAATGAATTTTGGCGTCAAAAGGGCATTTTTGTAATTTACTTAAGGCATATAAACTACCTATCATACAACTACTTAAACGAAGCGACCATAAGGTATAACCTTGGAAGGTTATTCCCTATATGCTATGGTCACCTAATGTGCTTGGTCGGATCCTAATGATCGACCAAACGGGTCGGGTTCGAAAGTATACGCGACTGTTTAGATCGCTTACCTTACGACCCTATATAAGCACTAAACTAAAAGTGACGAGCTAAGCATGTTAAAACATGCTTAACTAAGTTTAGAAAACAGGTTTGGTATCACAACAAACGGTTGTGATACCTAAGAGTAGTTTGGTTACAAAATACGCAAGAATACGTATTCTGACCGAAACTACGGCTCGTCACTGAGCCTAGATAACGTGGTAATCAGTAGGTATAGTCACAAGGGACTATAACCATCGTGATTACAATCACGTTGCGAAGTTCAAACGAACTTCGCATTGACCATAAACTGGTCAATGTAGAAAGTCAAACAAATTTTGAATTTCGGACTCGAAAAGCAATAAAAGAACGAAGGAACACTTACAAAGGGTCCCCGAATGCTAATCTATATCAAAATAGCTCAGGTATGAAACAAAGGTTTCAACTTAGAGCACAAATGATCAGATTCTTGTGAGAAATGAAGTGAAATGGGTTGGGTATTTATAGTTTTCGATCCACCGTTAGGATCGTTTCTTGGAAAAGAGGGAATGATCTAGCCCGTACACTTGTTGCAATGTTGTGGTAACTGATTTTGGCCACCACAAGAGTTTAACAAGTGGCACTTGACCTTTGAAGAATGTTTAGGGGCAGATAACAGCAGCCAAAAACGATTTGCTGCATCTGGACATTGCTTGCGTACCGTAACAAATAACCCTTACGGTGCGCAAGGGCCAAGTTTGGCAAATTTACCATTTTGGTCCCTGCAGCCTAGAAACTTGTATTTTGATGCATATTTGACACTTTTAAGCCCCGTTAACCTCATTTCAAAGCTATAAAATGAATTTAAAGTATAGGGAACTCAAAACATGCTCAAAAATATTTCAGATGTCGGTTCGTTTAGCCGTACGATTGCGTTGTTCGGTTAATTACGACGGAATGCGCATAAGCGCGAAAAACGATCCCGCGTGACGAATGGATTTTTCTTATGCCAAACACTAAAATAAAATATTTTAATGCTTACATAAATTTTTGGATGTCCGGATGTATTCAGAACATGAGTTATGCGCGAAAGTGCAAACTTGTGCACTTTTTGACGCTTTTAGTCCCTGAATGTCCCAAAAGTATATTTTAGCACACCGAACCTCTCAAAGCTTATTTCTAAGTTATGTAAAGGTTATTTAAGGTATGTTAAGTATATGTTGGTGTTCCGGAGTATTTGTCGCGTTAAACTGAGTACGTTTACGCACCAGTTTGCGTATAACTCTCCAGAAAGTGATATAGAGTTTGAAATTACATAAAAGTCAAAACATGAAAAATGTAAAACACAACCAAACAAACATGGGGATCAAATAACATTGTTTTATTGATAATAGAACTGTTCACAATGATTATAAGCACGGATGTTACAACCTTGAACACACACATTAATGCACCAAACCAGCAAGACATCATGCTGTACGAACAGTTGTTACATGCCACTTAACTCGCACACTCGTAAAAAGGGGCCACAAGTTGACGGGTCGCACCTCACATGTCAGTCGCGCACTTAAATGTAGACCGCACACTTTGGTTGGGTTGTATATAGTTGAACTGGGCAATATGAACGGGTAACACTTGAGTCGCACACGAAACTGGGTGGGCCGCACTCTCATATGAATGACAAATTAATTGCTAAGTATTAATACGAAACATGCACGTATGATATTAACTTGTAAGGTGGATATACATAAGGCCAAATACTTGCTACAACTTGTGTGATAATACGTGCTATACTTGTTGTTACTTGTGCAATATGAATACAAACTGATCCTTTTTGGTAAACAATGATAGGACGTGTTTGACCGACTATTAAACAAGTAACTAATCTTACCGAGCAAACCAAGGTGAGTTCACACTCTTACCAGGGCATGGGATTCCCCGGTGGGTTGGGAATGGGATTGAATGATTACTTGTACTTACATCACTACTAGACTACTTATCACGGTCCTCGGATTGGGAAGGATGCCTGTGCCAAAATCTACGTAAAGCCTACGTACTGTCCTCGGTTTGGGAAGGACACTAGTGTTAAAACCTACGTAAATCCTACGTACCATTGTCCTCGGATGGGGAAGGACACCAGCGCTAAACCTACGTACTCGCTACGTACTGTCCTCGGTTGGGAAGGGCACTTAGGTAAAACCTACGTAAACTTATACTTACTATTGTCCTCGGTTGGGAATGGCACTTACGTAAAACCTACGTAAACTTATACTTACTACTATTCTCGGGTTGGGAAGGATACTTATGGATACAACTAGTCTAGTAACTTACAGAATGGGAAGCCCCCACTAATTGAACTTACAACATGGGAAGCCCCCACTAGATGAACATACAAATGGCCTAGTAATACACGGCATGGTTATAAACGAACTTACGATTTGTTAAACGATCTTATTACTGAACAACCTACTGTGAACTCGCTCAACTTTGTTGTTGACTCTCTGTTACATGCCTTGCAGGTCGTTAGGTATCTATGGAGCTTGCATGGGAGTGGAGAGGAGTCGTTGTGGGACATGGACGGCTGTGTGCCATGCTAAACATTTGAAACATATAAACTTATGTTGGGTTTACATACTCATGCTTCCGCTAAACACTTAACTATGTTATGGTTTTGAACACCTTTCGTATTGATGAATGACTTTTATTTATTACTTACAATGTTCAATATGATTGGTGGCTTGATCCTGGTCATGTCACGCCTCCAAGCGGCGATACTCCGCGTGTGGATTTTGGGGGTGTGACACCTTCAGTCTCAAGGCTTGAATGTAGACGTAAAACATTACCGCATAAATGTCTGTATCAGTAAAGCATTGTTTTATTTGCAAAACATAACTTTTGACTTAAACTATGATTTATTCAAATACATCGTTTTGTACATTTTTACTTATGGTTTGAGTTGATACTTTTCACTTGCCATACATAACATTTGATTATACATTAACATATATATATACATATGGGATTGTGTAAACACTTTTTATTCACCGTACATTATATTTGATTATACATGAACATTTTGACGTTGGTTTAAACAAGATACATTTTTGGTGGTTTATTTGGAAAGTGATTTAAATAACGAGGCGTGTGTAATATGATAAAAGCATGGTGGATAAGCCACTGGTACTTCCTATATATAAGTGCTTTTTTGATATTACATATCGTAGCGTTATCTAAATCATTTCGACAAAAACATGATACATTTTATACAATTGACATATTTTCAGAAGACATTGTTTTACAAATGACATTTTTTTACAAATTCATTTTTACTTGGTTATCTAATTAACCATGCATTGTTCTTTTATATCATCTGATTTTTATCGATTTCGTATGATTTATAAAAGAAAACTCTTTTATAAGGTTCATGGCTACTTTTTGTTAAACATTTCTTTTAACTTACAAGTCATGAATCCTGCATCAACAAAACCTATGTATCTCACAGGCATTTTTATGCTGACGTACCTATTTTCACATGTGTTTCAGGTGTTGTTGTTAGATGATCATGATGCAAACATAGGATTGGACGTGGCCTTAGTGACTTAAAACTAGGAAAGACAGTTCAATTCATGTTATGCTTCTTAAATTCCTAGTCAATGTAAACATTTTAATTCAATAAAACAAACTTCAATTACCATGTGTCTTGAAACAATGATTCTGTTACTCCACTCCCCGACATTTCCGCCACGATTTGTTGTTTTACGCGGTCGGGGTGTGACACTTGTCTTCATTTATTTGCTATTCCATAGCATCGCTAATTCACCAGCCGTTTATTTCTACGAGCACAAGACTCGGCATACACTTTTTAGACGTTAATTGTCAAATGGTATCAATATTACCATTTGATCCATTTTACTCTTTTTATTAGTTTAGGCTTACTTATAAAGTACCCGTTCGAAAGCTCATTTTATCTTAGTCTTTTCGTGACTAATTTACCGTTCCACCCAGTTTTACCATTACTATGGTTTTTAACATTTGTTTTTGGTTCCAACCCGTATCACTTCGCGTCGGAAACCATATTTCGAATATTATCTCTATTGTATTTATAACTTATAGAATAGATATGTATTCCAGAAAAAGGTGTAAGTTTCACTTACCTTGCATCCATGCCACGCTTTTCTTTCCGTACTTGCTCCGTTTGACCCGCTTCATCCACAAGCTTCCACCTAGCTTGTTAGGCGTCAAACTATCATCATATTTCGTAAGATGGTTAGTTTAGTCATTGTTAGTCATGACTATTCCATCTTACGTATTTTCTATCAAAATTAGCATTCGATCTTTTTAGTGGTCGGTTTGACTTTTAAAAAGTCATTTGCCTATTAGTATATAAAATGCACATTCAAGTTTATCAACTAGTTTTGGCATTTCTCAAATCACTCGGTAGGCGTTCTTTTAAGCCACCGTTTAACAAATCTTTTAACCCGGTTCAATAGATTTCCAATACTTCAACTAGTTCAAGTGATTACTAAATCTAACTTATTTATTCATTTTCACAAGAACTAAGGGTTCCCCTCTATTAGTGAGACCCATTTCATTATACTATTTAACATTCATCCGAACGCCTAATAAAATCAAGTTCTTCATATGAACAAGTATATGACACAATTTCATACATCTATTTACATGAATCAAAATTACCAAATTTTATCATAACATACTATAACCCATTTCAATTCATGCATAAGCTTTCATACAAACTTATAATTGGTTCAAATATCTCGCTTCAACTATGAAATATGATGATTTTTAAACACCAATATATCATCCTCCTCACTAATTAGTCAAACCCACTTCCTCGTTTACTTGTTAATCTCTTACAAGTAATATTACACCAAGTTTCTCATAATTTCATCATAACTAACGAAATTAAACATACCTAAACATTCAATTTCAATTTTGGATCATAATCCAACAATCTATTTGCAAGTAACCTACTTGTCTCAAAATTAAACTTTAACCGATCTAGGTTTTATGACATACCTTAAGATCCCCATAACTAGGTGATCGTTTATACGCGTTTATGCTTCGATTCGGTCTCGAATTGATCCTCAAATTGGAAGATTTTTTTGAGTTAGGGTTTCACCCCCTTTCTCCTGCTCCTGGTCGATCGACCACACACACCCATGTGTGTGTTTTTGTATTATTATATTTTTATAAGCTTTTAATTAAACATCTTTCCGATTGCCCACTTTTAGTCCCTCAAAGTTTAAGGGTTTTATAAATGGGTTAGTTATTACAAGTTCCTTCATTGTTTTAAGGCATATATTTAATTAGGTTGATATCCCTAGTTACTTGGTGGGTTTCGGGGAAGTTATAATCCGTGTTATTTTAAGTCTCGTTAACTCGGGCCTCTCGTAACTTTATTTTCTCATAAACATTCTTTCACCCCTTTTTATTTAACATTAGATTTATTTATTTAAAATCCTAATATTCACCGGGTAAATTTTACCACTAACGGTACTTTACCCGTCTTTTAGTATTAACGTGGTTTGATTACCAAACCCGTTTTCGGGGTGTTACAGAGGTTTCGCCCCCGAAACCTTATTTACATAGTTCTTTTAATTTAAACTAAACGAACTTAGTTTCGTTTTTATGATATTCGTTCTTTCGGTGTCTTTTATGTGTAAGTCCTCACGGACCGAGGCTTTCACCTCTTGTTTCTTATCCTTATCGCCTATTTAACCGATTTGTTATTTGACTATTCAGTCGTGTTAGTAGTCAACGTGTTTACTTCCTGTTAATCCTATATTAACAAGCGCTTTGCACAATTCATGACACTGTCTTGCCTCTGCATCGCTTTACCGGCTAGACTAATTAGTCACCGTCACTTCATACCCTGTCACCTGGGTATACTATGTTGCCATCTCCGGCCTTATGTGTGTTTACGGTTTCCTGAGCCAACTCATACTACTTATGTTTGTTTAAACGTTGCTTTTGACTAAAACTGACTTTTAGTTTAACATTTTTTTCTCGTTGTCTTACGTCTTTCTCTCATATCTAGGAATGTTACTTCTGAGGATTTGTTCCTTTCCATTATCCTTTAATGCGGAGAATTTCAACTAGTTCCCACGCTTAACCAAAATGACCCGTAGGTTCTTTCACTTAGCCCCATAGGCTATTTATTTAGATTTTCACCTTTTTACCCTTTTAAGGTGGGACCCCGTCAATTCGTTTCTTTCTATTTGTGACCCGAAGGTCTTTTTGGTCCCGTAGACCTTAACATTATTTATAATCCCGTAGGTTATGATGATCTCGTTGATCATCTTTCATTCGAGTCATTATTTAACTGTGTGTGTGTGTGTGTATATATATATAACGTCAAGGTACCCTTCTTATGTTTAGTATCATTTATTTTATTTTTTTTTGTTTTTTGCTTTTGTATTTCATTTGACCTTGACCGTAGTCTAAGGCTACATTTGTTTTCTTTCGAATTATTCATCCGACTCTATGACTTCTTCCGTCATTTACACGTCGGTTTGTTCTTACGCTTACCGTTACCCGGTTCTTACCTATACTTCTTTATGACCCATTACCCAGGTTCTTTATCTTAATGTTTTTAACATTCTTGTTTTGCTAATTTGCGTTTTTCCTGCCTATATTACCAAGCGTTATTCTTAATTTAACGCGTTTGACTCGTTCGTGTGAAATTTCATCATTTGTGAACGTCAACCTTCATTCTTTATTCGACCCATTCAACTTTAAAATAGTTGAACGTAATTATCAAAATTTATGTTTGCAAATTCTCATCGTCTTTTAGTCATGACTCATAATCCAAGTCTTTTGACTTTCTATTTCGCGTTCCCGTCTCTTGGTTTACGCATACTTTAAAATCCTACCCATCCATCAGGTATCTTCACCGTAATCATTATCAAGTAACCATTCTAATATGGTTTTAGACTTCATTTTAATTTATTTGGTCATCTTAGCAAAATCCATCACTTTTATTCAATCAAGTTGTCACACCCCGACCGCGTAAAACAACAGATCGCGGCGGAAACATCGGGGCGTGTTGTAACAGAATTTATGTTTCATCACCATGGATACCAAAAGTGTTTCGTTTTATTAAACATTGAATAATTACATCATCTGGAAATCTAAATACACAATTTAAACGTAATCTATCATTGTTATTGAGTCACTAAGGCCTTGTCCAGTCCTATGTGAGCATACATCCTATCAATCGATATCTTTCAACAATACCTGAAACATATGTAAAAACGAGGTCAGCAAAGAAATGCTGGCGAATACATTGGTTTTGTTGAAAATAAGATTCATGACTTCTGTTTAAGAAAATGTTTAGTCATGAACCTTGTAATTTGCTTTGTCTTTGTAAATCATTTGAAAAATAATAAGTTCAGATAATATACATAAATAAGAGAATAATGCATGATTAACTGAATAACCATGTAAAATGAGTTTGCATAAGATAAGTTGTTTGTAAATAAATGTCTTGTGAAAAGTATGTTACTTGTATAAAATGTTCTATGTCTCAAACTGAAATGATTCAAATAACGCTACGATATGTAATACCATACAAACACTTATATATAGGAAGTACCAGCGGCGTATCCACCATGCTTGTATCATATTACACACGCATCGTTACTTAATCACTTAATCAAACCAAACCACCAAAGTAATGTTCATGTCCAATGTAAATCATGTCATGTATAATCAATGTCAAAAGTATTTGTATCAAATGTAAACCATGTAATGTGTAACCAAAATGATATGTATGGCTAGTGGAATGCATCAACTAAACCATAGGAGAAACGCACAAAACAAAGTATTGAAGTAAAACTTGGTTTAAATCATTACTATGTTTCGTGGAATGCATGATCAAATGTAAATCATGTCCAAATGTTTACCCAATCGTTAAACCATCTTGTTTTAATCGTTCTAATCGTTCTTGTTTTAATTGTTCAAATCGTTCTTGTTTTTATTGTGAAACTACTTAATGGTCGATTCTCTAAAAACATTCAAACCTTCTTGACGCGTTCCTCGTTCCAACTCGCTCTCGTTCTCGTTCTTAATAAACCCTTACCAAAGAGTAAATTAATAATTTCGTTCTTAACAAACCCTTACCAAAGGATAAGTTAATAATTACAGGTTCAGTCGCTACCCACAACCCCCACACATAACAATGGGTGCAGTAAATAACGGGATTTGTCAGATCCTATGGTACCATAACCTAATACTGGTCGGCCTGATCATTGCTAATGAATGTCATTGGTTATGTAACTACAACCAACAAGTTCGTTCACATTATTGAAATTTGTAATTAGTTTTTGAAATCATTGTATTCGTTCTTGAAATCATTGTTAGCGTTCTTGAAATAATTGTTATTGTTCTTGAAACCACATTGTAATTGTTCTTGAAACTATTGATAAAACATTTAGTACATATGAGTCACCCCAAAACATTTGGAAAACAGTAAAAGAGGGGAATAATGTACTCGCCTGATAATGCTTGGAGGTCTTGAACAACAACCAAACAAAGCTAGAGGGAGCACGGAATCAGTCGGCAATCTAAAACTATATAAATAAACCGGACTTAAATCGGGAGATCGGATAGGATGAGGCTTGGCAAACCAAATGAGTATTGGAACTCATATGATATGGTTTAACAAGGCCTACATACTACAATGAGACTAACCTAAGTGCTTTCGACCCATTGCGACCCATTAAGGTAACTTATGCTACTTTAACGCGTCGTGCGCGTGAAACGCGTTCGGACCGTCTAACTAGTCCTATGACAAGTGTTATATGCCTAAACATGTTACATAATCAGTTATGTGACAAAAGTTTAGGTTACATATGCTTAATTACCAAATTATACATGAAAAGGGTATTCTGGTAATTTACCTAAGGCATATAAACTACCTATCATACAACTACTTAAACGATGTGACCATAGGGTATAACCTTGGAAGGTTATTCCCTACCTACCATGGTCACCTAACGTATTTGGTCGGATCCTAATGATCGACCAAACTGGGTCGGGTTCGAGGTATAAGCGATTTATTAGATCGCTTACCCTACGACCCTAGACAACGTGGTAATCAGTAGGCATAGTCCCAAGGGACTATAACCATCGTGATTACAATCACGTTGCGAAGTTCAAACGAACTTCGCATTGACCATTACTGGTCAACGCTGAAAGTCAAACAAAGTTTGACTTTCTGACTCGAAAAGCAGTAAAATAAGGAAAAGAACGAAAGAATACTTACGAAGGGTCCCCGAATGCTAATCCCGATCCAAGAACTCAGGTATGAAACAATGGTTTTAACTTAGAGCTCTCAAATCAGAATTCTTGTAAGAAATGAGGTTGGGGTGATGGGGTATTTATAGTTTTCGGGTAACCGTTAGGATCGTTTCATGGAAAACGTGCCATGATCCAAGGCGTACACTTGTCGGAAACTCATGGTGGCTAAAAACCATCCTTATCAGCTGACTAGACAATTGGGAATGTGTGGTGGAGGATTAAACAGCTGCAACCTGCTGTTTAATACACTTAACCTGGTCAGAAGGGGCCATGCGGCCCGCTTCAGGATGTCCTTAAACTAATGCGGGCCGCCTGGGCATGTCAGATCAGAAACAACTTTCAAAAATGACAGTTTAGGTCCCTGCACGTGTTTAAGGCCATTCCTGACACTTCTAAGGCCCGTCAAGCCAACTTTAAGGCCCTAAAATGTTGCCTAAACATTGTGGACATGAAACATGCTCAAAAATATGTTGGACATTGGTTCGTTTGGCCGTACGAACGCGATG
Source organism: Helianthus tuberosus (assembly GCA_030545235.1). Classification (NCBI taxonomy): domain Eukaryota; kingdom Viridiplantae; phylum Streptophyta; class Magnoliopsida; order Asterales; family Asteraceae; genus Helianthus; species Helianthus tuberosus. The sequence goes on from CM060370.1 coordinate 100,873,357, forward strand.
TTCGCTTAATTACGACGGAATGCGCACAAGCGCGAAAAACGATCCAAATGATGTGACGAATGGATTTTTGGCAAGCCAAACACTAAAGCATAATATAGTCATGCTTACATAAATTTTTGGATGTCCGGATGTATTCAGAACGTAAGTTATGCGCGAAAATGCAAACTTGTGCACTTTTTGACACTTTTAGTCCCTGAATGACACAAAAGTTTATTTTAGCATACCGAACACCTCAAAGCCTATCTCTAAGCTATGTAAAGGATATTTATGGTATGTTTAACTTATGGTCATGTTCCGGAATGTCTGTTACAGTTCAAATTGGCATACTTTCGCAGTTTGTCAACTTTAGTCCCTCTAAGCGATTTAACTTGATTTTGCCATACCAAAGCCTTCAAAACTTATTTCTAAGTTATGTAAAGGTTATTTAAGGTATGTTAAGCCTATTTCACTATTCCGGAGTGTTCGTTGCATTAAACTGGTTATATTTACGCATCAGTGCGCGTATAACCTTCCAGAAAGCGATTTAGAGTTTGAAATTGAACAGAAATTGATATGTGCAAATGATACACATATTTTTACAAATCCCAAGTATGAAATACAATATTTCATGGGTTTGGTATTTGTTTGATGGCCGTGGAGGCACAGGTGTTACAGTCTCCCCTACTTTAGGAAATTTCGTCCCGAAATTTATTTAGAGGAAACTTGTGAGAGCTTGAAAGCATGAAGTTGAAAAGAATCGAACAACATTGGTTTGGGTTCTGAACTTCTAGTAACTTTAATAACATCATGATTGCAATGTAAGAGGGATACTTATATACAAATATATGAAGCGTCATTGGTGCGTCCACCGTACCTCCATTACATCGTTCTCATTTTGTTATTGTTGTCACTATCGGTTCTTACACATAATAAACCTTACTGGGTTTCTGTGCACTAAATTTCATAATTATGTACGCGTCCATAATCAGACAATTCCTTGCACAGTTCACACAGTCTATTTTATAATGTGTAGGGTAAAACCAAATGAACATTCCTATGATGAGTGTGACTAGACCGCCATAGAGTCCTTTTAATTAAATCAATAAATGATCTAAATAGACTATCAAGGAGTCTGTCCAGCTACATCACTAGATGTCGTTCCTTAACCAAATTGTGAATCAATCTTTTTTACTAGACCACTAAAAGGGTCTCTTATCGAACAATGGAGTGGTACCATATAACCCAAGGGTCTTAACTACAACGTAGAAGCCCATAAAGATTAAGGTAGTACCTTTTGAATATCCTACTATGAATCCCTCATATGAAGATATGAAATATTCTATGAGAATTTGAAAATCGTATCACACAAAAACATAGAGGAGAACACCCAAACACATAACATATAATCGCATAATCGTTCAATTTGTTTAATTGTTTAATTTGTTATCGTTGGACACGGGTATTTAAAGCATACTAGGGATCAAATCCTTAATTGCGGTAATTTGGATTGATCCATATGAATACCCTGCTTGTTGACTACATGACCCAAGAACTGAACTTCTTTAAGCCAAAATTTCCCCTTGGAGGATTTTGCGAAAAGTTTGTTCCTTCTTTAAGGGTTCCAGTGTCAATGAAAGTGTTGATCGTTACCAGCTCGGGATATGAATAGATCAAGATGTCATTAATAACAATGACGAACTGATCCAAATAAGGCTTGTAGACTCTATTTATTAAGTCCTTGAAGATGGCTGGAGTATTTGTCAACCTAAAAGGCATGACTGTAAACTCGTCATGGCTATACTTCGTGCAGAATACCGTTTTGGGAATATCTTCTTCGAGAATACAAAGTTGATGATACCCAAAACGCAAATCGATCTTGGAAAAGCATGAAACGCTAAGCAGTTGATCGCAGAAATCGTTGATTTAAGGTAGGGGGATATCGATTCTTGATGGTAAGCTTACTAGGCTTACGTTAATCGATATACATTCGAAAAGATCCATTTTTCTTTTCACAAGGAGAACAGGAGTTTCTCCAAGGTGAAAAGTTCGGACGGATGAATCCTTTATCAGACAACCCTTGAAGCTGTTTTGATAATTCTTGCATCTTGAACGGTGCAAGACGATAAGATACTTTAGATTTAAAAGAAACAAGTGTTTGAGGTTCTTAGGGAGATCTCAAGTGATCGTAAAAATGACAGAACCACACGAGTAGTTTTGTCTTTGTGTTGACATCACAAGGTTGAATCAAACATTCATACAATTGCATTAGTTAGAAAATAAAACCACAAATTTTTATTTATATAACAACCGCATTGTCTTTAAATGTTACAAGATACCAACCAGAGGAAAAACAAAATACTAATTGTTCACTCCTTCATCATTGAGTGCCTCATTGATGTTAAACACTCGACCACGTGCTGGATTCACATTGACGTTGACATTCGCATTTGGGTTTGCGTTAGCATTTGCATTCACCAGTCTTGGGCAGTTGTGGCGGAAGTGACCAATCTCTCCGCAGTTGAAACATGAACCCAGTGGGAATCTCGCAACATTCCCTTGAACCGGAGCTTGAACCTGAGCAGCCTGATTCTGTCCCAAACGACAAACCTTGGCCAAATGCCCAAGTTTACCACACGTCGTGCATTGCCAGCAAGCTTGTTGTACTACGTGATGACCGTTGCAGCGTGCACAATAAGGTGCGGTACCGGCATATGCTTTCTTTGCAGGTGGCTGAGCTGGTGGGTTCCGCGGGTTCTGAGCAGTCTGTGCTGTAACAGCAAAGTTCTGGGCACCCTTCCGCTTCTTCGATTTCTTTGACGTCTCACCTTCCTTTCCCTTCTCGTTTTGACCTTTCTTGCTATCCTCCTTGTCAGACCCCTGCTTCTTACCCTTGTCACCCTTCCTGTGTAACTTGTTCTTCCGAATCTGTGACTCAGTCAATGTCGCTGATAACTCGATCGCCTGACGGAGTGTGGCAGGGTTACTACCAGTAAGGATGTCTTGTACCGAGTCAGGTAGGCCGTCGATGTACCTTTCGATAGCTATGTCAAGTGGGGTAACCATTGTCGGGCAAAGCAGACTCAACTCCTCAAATCTATCAGTATACGCCCTGTGCTCACCACTATCTTGCTTCAACTCATCAAATTCCTTCTCCAAAGCTCGCTGCTCGTGACGAGGACAGAATTCCCTCATCATAAGGGCCCTAAGTTCAGCCCACGTCTGTGCTAGAGCAACTTCTGCACCACGATCCCTCATAATCCCGTTCCACCATGTGAGAGCCCTCTTCTGAAACACACTTGAAGAAAACTCGACCTTGCGATTGCCAGGACACTACACGTGGCGAAAAGTATTCTCAATGCTCTCGAACCATTGAAGAAGCCCAGTCGCTCCTTCAGAACCACTAAACTTGAGTGGTTTAGCCTGGTTAAAATCCTTGTATTTGCATGGAACATTGTTGTTGTTGTTGGCTTGGATCCATTGAGCAAAGAGGTTTGGGAATTGAGCAGCCATTTGTTGCGCAATAATTTCTGCCAGCTCGGCAGTCTCTATCTGGTTTTCGCGTCGAGGAGGCATTGTCTAAAAGAGGAAACATGAAAGGAAACGAGTGAGAGAATTAGACGAAAAGAATGAGATGAACAAATCTGATGAAAGCAAGGGTAGTGGTCATTTGTTTGTTACCACAAGGTAAACAAACGACACACAGTGATTAATCAAAGTAAATGGGTCAAAAATAATGTATCGCGAAGACATGCTCGCCTATAAGTGAACACTCATCCCAAGAATTCCCAGGTAAGCACAACTGGTCTCGCGTCTGATGAGATGTATACGAAGTGCTTGCCTAGACAGAAAACCCAGAATACAGGCATTCACCCTTCCAGTTTGCACGTGTTCACATTATTTAAAACCCAAAACCATGACGAGAATTTGAAAATTCAAAGGGGTTCAAAACCATATAACAGAGGGTTCAAAACCTTACAATAGAGGGTTCAAAACCTAGAAATCAATCATCCTAGAACAGATGATTAGTTTTCAAAGCGGTTTTGAAATTTATGTTCTTGTTGTGGTTGTCGCCTAAGGATAGGTGACAGTATTGTTTTATGACTAAACACAAGTAAACTCGCGTTAGGGTCCTAAGAAGGTTATAGACTAGGTCAAAGCATTACTAATAACCTAATTCACTATAACCATTGGCTCTGATACCATCTTTCTGTCACACCCCGACCGCGTAAAACAACAGATCGCGGCGGAAACATCGGGGCGTGTTGTAACAGAATTTATGTTTCATCACCATGGATACCAAAAGTGTTTCGTTTTATTAAACATTGAATAATTACATCATCTGGAAATCTAAATACACAATTTAAACGTAATCTATCATTGTTATTGAGTCACTAAGGCCTTGTCCAGTCCTATGTGAGCATACATCCTATCAATCGATATCTTTCAACAATACCTGAAACATATGTAAAAACGAGGTCAGCAAAGAAATGCTGGCGAATACATTGGTTTTGTTGAAAATAAGATTCATGACTTCTGTTTAAGAAAATGTTTAGTCATGAACCTTGTAATTTGCTTTGTCTTTGTAAATCATTTGAAAAATAATAAGTTCAGATAATATACATAAATAAGAGAATAATGCATGATTAACTGAATAACCATGTAAAATGAGTTTGCATAAGATAAGTTGTTTGTAAATAAATGTCTTGTGAAAAGTATGTTACTTGTATAAAATGTTCTATGTCTCAAACTGAAATGATTCAAATAACGCTACGATATGTAATACCATACAAACACTTATATATAGGAAGTACCAGCGGCGTATCCACCATGCTTGTATCATATTACACACGCATCGTTACTTAATCACTTAATCAAACCAAACCACCAAAGTAATGTTCATGTCCAATGTAAATCATGTCATGTATAATCAATGTCAAAAGTATTTGTATCAAATGTAAACCATGTAATGTGTAACCAAAATGATATGTATGGCTAGTGGAATGCATCAACTAAACCATAGGAGAAACGCACAAAACAAAGTATTGAAGTAAAACTTGGTTTAAATCATTACTATGTTTCGTGGAATGCATGATCAAATGTAAATCATGTCCAAATGTTTACCCAATCGTTAAACCATCTTGTTTTAATCGTTCTAATCGTTCTTGTTTTAATTGTTCAAATCGTTCTTGTTTTTATTGTGAAACTACTTAATGGTCGATTCTCTAAAAACATTCAAACCTTCTTGACGCGTTCCTCGTTCCAACTCGCTCTCGTTCTCGTTCTTAATAAACCCTTACCAAAGAGTAAATTAATAATTTCGTTCTTAACAAACCCTTACCAAAGGATAAGTTAATAATTACAGGTTCAGTCGCTACCCACAACCCCCACACATAACAATGGGTGCAGTAAATAACGGGATTTGTCAGATCCTATGGTACCATAACCTAATACTGGTCGGCCTGATCATTGCTAATGAATGTCATTGGTTATGTAACTACAACCAACAAGTTCGTTCACATTATTGAAATTTGTAATTAGTTTTTGAAATCATTGTATTCGTTCTTGAAATCATTGTTAGCGTTCTTGAAATAATTGTTATTGTTCTTGAAACCACATTGTAATTGTTCTTGAAACTATTGATAAAACATTTAGTACATATGAGTCACCCCAAAACATTTGGAAAACAGTAAAAGAGGGGAATAATGTACTCGCCTGATAATGCTTGGAGGTCTTGAACAACAACCAAACAAAGCTAGAGGGAGCACGGAATCAGTCGGCAATCTAAAACTATATAAATAAACCGGACTTAAATCGGGAGATCGGATAGGATGAGGCTTGGCAAACCAAATGAGTATTGGAACTCATATGATATGGTTTAACAAGGCCTACATACTACAATGAAACTAACCTAAGTGCTTTCGACCCATTGCGACCCATTAAGGTAACTTATGCTACTTTAACGCGTCGTGCGCGTGAAACGCGTTCGGACCGTCTAACTAGTCCTATGACAAGTGTTATATGCCTAAACATGTTACATAATCAGTTATGTGACAAAAGTTTAGGTTACATATGCTTAATTACCAAATTATACATGAAAAGGGTATTCTGGTAATTTACCTAAGGCATATAAACTACCTATCATACAACTACTTAAACGATGTGACCATAGGGTATAACCTTGGAAGGTTATTCCCTACCTACCATGGTCACCTAACGTATTTGGTCGGATCCTAATGATCGACCAAACTGGGTCGGGTTCGAGGTATAAGCGATTTATTAGATCGCTTACCCTACGACCCTAGACAACGTGGTAATCAGTAGGCATAGTCCCAAGGGACTATAACCATCGTGATTACAATCACGTTGCGAAGTTCAAACGAACTTCGCATTGACCATTACTGGTCAACGCTGAAAGTCAAACAAAGTTTGACTTTCTGACTCGAAAAGCAGTAAAATAAGGAAAAGAACGAAAGAATACTTACGAAGGGTCCCCGAATGCTAATCCCGATCCAAGAACTCAGGTATGAAACAATGGTTTCAACTTAGAGCTCTCAAATCAGAATTCTTGTAAGAAATGAGGTTGGGGTGATGGGGTATTTATAGTTTTCGGGTAACCGTTAGGATCGTTTCATGGAAAACGTGCCATGATCCAAGGCGTACACTTGTCGGAAACTCATGGTGGCTAAAAACCATCCTTATCAGCTGACTAGACAATTGGGAATGTGTGGTGGAGGATTAAACAGCTGCAACCTGCTGTTTAATACACTTAACCTGGTCAGAAGGGGCCATGCGGCCCGCTTCAGGATGTCCTTAAACTAATGCGGGCCGCCTGGGCATGTCAGATCAGAAACAACTTTCAAAAATGACAGTTTAGGTCCCTGCACGTGTTTAAGGCCATTCCCGACACTTCTAAGGCCCGTCAAGCCAACTTTAAGGCCCTAAAATGTTGCCTAAACATTGTGGACATGAAACATGCTCAAAAATATGTTGGACATTGGTTCGTTTGGCCGTACGAACGCGATGTTCGCTTAATTACGACGGAATGCGCACAAGCGCGAAAAACGATCCAAATGACGTGACGAATGGATTTTTGGCAAGCCAAACACTAAAGCATAATATAGTCATGCTTACATAAATTTTTGGATGTCCGGATGTATTCAGAACGTAAGTTATGCGCGAAAATGCAAACTTGTGCACTTTTTGACACTTTTAGTCCCTGAATGACACAAAAGTTTATTTTAGCATACCGAACACCTCAAAGCCTATCTCTAAGCTATGTAAAGGATATTTATGGTATGTTTAACTTATGGTCATGTTCCGGAATGTCTGTTACAGTTCAAATTGGCATACTTTCGCAGTTTGTCAACTTTAGTCCCTGTAAGCGATTTAACTTGATTTTGCCATACCAAAGCCTTCAAAACTTATTTCTAAGTTATGTAAAGGTTATTTAAGGTATGTTAAGCCTATTTCACTATTCCGGAGTGTTCGTTGCATTAAACTGGTTATATTTACGCATCAGTGCGCGTATAACCTTCCAGAAAGCGATTTAGAGTTTGAAATTGAACAGAAATTGATATGTGCAAATGATACACATATTTTTACAAATCCCAAGTATGAAATACAATATTTCATTGGTTTGGTATTTGTTTGATGGCCGTGGAGGCACAGGTGTTACACAAGTCCTTTATTCTTTATTTAATTTGTTTGACTTGTCCATGTGAATTTCATCACTTGTGACAGTCAAACTTTTATTCCTATGCCTTAGCATTCCTATTGGTCGGTCTGTATTTTCATTTACTTGATCTTTGTCCCTTCTCTCGGGCTCTTTATTCTAACGTAATACGCTCCCGTCATCCGACTTGCGTTTACGTTTACTATGAAACATCTTACTTGTTTGACTCATTTGGGCACCTTTTTAATTCGTCCCATTCACCCCGTCCTTACTACATTGGACATAAATGTGTCCATCATAAGAAGTTCATGACATCATGTGTTCACTACTTACTTGGCCAGAGTAAGCGATCAACACATGACCTTTTTATAATTTTCACATTACACCCCATGTAAGTAACACCTCTATCCTTTCTATATTATGGATTTCAATTAGCAAAACTTTATTCTTTTGCTATTAACCAATTATTAGTTCTACCCTTTTCATTCTTGAACATATAAAATGTTTTCCTTTTTACCAAACTATTATATCATCACATTCGTTAATGTGATCGCTACTTTTCTCATTAGTATTATATTGAGGGTTTTCCACTTGGATAATTACCCCGTCCAAGTTTCCATATGAACTAATCCTGTTATTTCTTTGTTATTCATCATCGTGAATAACACATGTTTCTATTAAATTTCTATTGGAAACATCAACCTGAATAGATATCCTATTCAGGTTTTCCAAGTTTTATCATATACATGCAACCGTCATTCCCTACGTGTTTGTTGCATATTATTACTATTTATGCAATAAATCTAAAAACGTGCACCTGGTAATTGCTTGCCCTAACGGGCTTTCCTTGCTATTAACTTTACTCGCGACTGTTACGCGATTTAGGTCCTTGGCGAGTATGCTCTGCTCGTCATACTTCGGATCGCTCCTCCGTCATATCCGAAATTTGTTCAACTCTCGTCACCTTCATGTGCGAATGTCCTTCAATTAAAACATTCACAAAAGTTAGTAATGTCGACATCAATAATCACCCGTATTATAATACGAGGCTTTCTGGTATATGTGTCAACGCACGTAGTTTCGTTAACTATATCAATCATTTTAATTGGGGTAACTTGTATTACACGATAACCCTATGTGTTGTTTTCAACACTTTAACATGCTAAACCATTACTATATACATGTGCTTACCGGATTTGCGATCAAACCTCGAACCGAACACACTTTACTCTTTAACCATGAGCTCTGATTACCAACTTGTAACACCCTTACTATTAAATAATGATTTTCGTATAAATTACGAAAAATAAACATGTAACTATATGCACATATTGTTGAATAATACGGGTAAATTAAAACTTTTACAATTTGAAAATAATACAATTTAATATGTACGGATTCGTCGTTTAGAATGATCACGAAACAACGTGCGGAAGCTTTAATCTCGTGTGTTCGGTTCTTCATCGAGCTTGATCTTTATCCGTGTGTATAACACGATCACCTAAATTCAAAACCAACATAAAAGTTAGTTTTGATAAGTTTAATACATGTTAAAACTAGTTTCATGAGTCAAAACAACAAAATTCAAACAATTTTCAGAATTTAGGGGCGTCGCGCGACGCCACGCCCCATTTTCAACAGAATGTTGCTTGTTTGCTGCTGCAGTTGCCCAGCTATAGTTTTAATCGAAAAACGAACTTCAAAGTGTCATAACTTTTTATCTACTTATCCGTTTTACGCGATTCTTTTTCCTACGCGTTCGTAATTTAATTCTCCATCTTATGGAGTTAAAACCTGTTATTCGACTACTTCAAAAATTTAAATTTCAAGCTCTCGGCTTGAAATTTCTTTTTAGCACTTTTGACCCGTTTCTTAATTCATTAAACCAACATGTTTGTTATACCAAAATTCTTATGAACATCATATTTCAGTTGTTTCCTATGACAAAAGATTCAAATCACGGGTTATTAGGCATCATTAACCCATCTATGATTATGTGCTTATTTTGACCCGTTAAGGGTATTTAAGCGCTTTTACGCACAATTAAGGGTATTTAAGCGCTTTTACGCACAAACCACCCTCAATCATTTCTAGCATTATATTTTCATATTACTTGTCAAATGAACTTGCACCACAATTGTCCTTATGGTGGGTAATGAATATCAATTGTTTATTCCGAATTTATCCCCTTTCGGTTGTTATTTTACGACAAGAAGCTATTTTGAGGCATTTGATCCGGAAAGGATTCATGCCTACGCTTCAACACTTAACTAAACTTTACCTTATCATAATACATGTTTTTAAATGACTCTTAATAGTCGTTTATCAAATTTACCCATCAAGGGTGTTTTCATCAGTTTTAGTCCCTCTTTTACGACGAAGGACCTTTACTATTTATTTGACCAAAATCGCTTGCTTAACTATCAACATATTTATGCGTACCTGACTCGGGTCAACTTTTTGACCCGTTTCAATACCTTGTCTTCATTTATTTGCCATTCCATAGCATCGCTAATTCACAAGCCGTTTATTCTTGCGAGCACAAGACTCAGCATACACTTTTTAGACGTTAATTGTCAAATGGTATCAATATTACCATTTGATCCATTTTACTCTTTTTATTAGTTTAGGCTTACTTATAAAGTAGTCGTTCGAAAGCTCATTTTATCTTAGTCTTTTCGTGACTAATTTACTGTTCCACCCCGTTTTACCATTACTATGGTTTTTAACATTTGTTTTTGGTTCCGACCCGTATCACTTCGCGTCGGAAACCATATTTCGAATATTATCTCTATTGTATTTATAACTTATAGAATAGATACGTATTCCACAAAAAGGTGTAAGTTTCACTTACCTTGCATCCATGCCATGCTTTTCTTTCCGTACTTGATCTGTTTGACCCGCTTCATCCACAAGTTTCCACCTAGCTTGTTAGGCGTCAAACTATCATCATATTTCGTAAGATGGTTAGTTTAGTCATTGTCAGTCATGACTCTTCCATCTTACGTATTTTCTATCAAAATTATCATTCGATCTTATTAATGGTCGGTTTGACTTTTAAAAAGTCAATTGCCTATTAGTATATAAAATGCACATTCAAGTTTATCGACTAGTTTTGGCATTTCTCAAATCACCCGGTAGGCGTTCTTTTAAGCCATCGTTTAACAAATCTTTTAACCCGGTTCAATATATTTCCAATACTTCAACTAGTTCAAGTGATTACTAAATCTAACTTATTTATTCATTTTCACAAGAACTAAGGGTTCCCCTCTATTAGTGAGACCCATTTCATTATACTATTTAGCATTCATCCGAACGCCTAATAAAATCAAGTTCTTCATATGAACAAGTATATGACACAATTTCATACATCTATTTACATGAATCAAAATTACCAAATTTTATCATAACATACTATAACCCATTTCAATTCATGCATAAGCTTTCATCCGAACTTATAATTGGTTCAAATATCTCGCTTCAACTATGAATTATGATGATTTTTAAACACCAATATATCATCCTCCTCGCTAATTTGTCAAACACACTTCCTAGTTTACTTGTTAATCTCTTACAAGTAATATTACACCAAGTTTCTCATAATTTCATCATAACTAACGAAATTAAACATACCTAAACATTCAATTTCAATTTTGGATCATAATCCAACAATCTATTTGCAAGTAACATACTTGTCTCAAAAATCAACTTTAACCAATCTAGGTTTTATGACATACCTTATGATCCCCATAACTAGGTGATCGTTTATACGCGTTTATGCTTCGATTTAGTCTTGAATTGATCCTCAAATTGGAAGATTTTGTTGAGTTAGGGTTTCACCCCCTTTCTCCTGCTCTTGTTCGATAGACCACACACACCCATGTGTGTGTTTTTGTATTATTATATTTTTTATAAGCTTTTAATTAAACATCTTTCCAATTGCCCACTTTTAGTCCCTCAAAGTTTAAGGGTTTTTTAAATGGGTTAGTTATTACAATTTCCTTCATTGTTTTAAGGCATATATTTAACTAGGTTGATATCCCTAGTTACTTGGTGGGTTTCGGGGAAGTTATAACCCGTGTTATTTTAAGTCCCGTTAACTCGGGCCTCTCGTAACTTTATTTTCTAATAAACATTCTTTCACCCCTTTTTGTTTAACATTAGATTTATTTATTTAAAAATCCTAATATTCACCGGGTAAATTTTACCACTAACGGTACTATACTCGTCTTTTAGTATTAACGTGGTTTGATTACCAAACCGTTTTTGGGTGTTACAACATTCAAAGGATATATGAGTGTGTGAATAACATGAATGTGTATGAGTATGATTCCGAATATAATTAAACATCTAGTATATTTCGGTTTCGCATATAAAACACGTATTCGAGATTGATTAAGTATCATGTATTTATGCATAAATAAATGTGAATAAAAATGTATTTCCATTATGATCAAAGTCTCGAGATTACATAGTTTGTAAATGAAATACGAATACAAGTTTCATAAAATAGAAATACGAATACAACTTTCTAAACACGGAAAGTACAGAAAATGTGAAGCGTTACATTTCAAACGTCGAATTTCTATCTTTTAGACATGTTATCTTGTTGTAAAACCTTGTTGTCGTTGTTTTGGATGTTGGATATTATGTCTGGTTCGATAAGTCAACGCTACCGACCGGGTCTTGACCCGTAAGGATTACACCTTGGGCAACGAACTAAAATCTACTTAACTAGTTTAACTGGTAATTACGAACGATGCGCGGGCATTAACTGAGAGATATATACATGGACCGAGTGAGACAAGAAAGCTCCTCTCGCCACTTGTCATGCATGCATCCGTGCTACGCCACTTGTCGCGCATGCACTCTTGCATCGCCACTTGTTGCTCATGACCTTGGCAAACATGCATGAGTCTCCATCTACTATTTATTTGAGGTTTTGGGACTTGTTTTTGTGTGGTTGAAAGAACTAAAAACACTCTCAAAAGGAATACCCACAACCGGCCGCCGGCCACCGCCACCGCCACCGGTTCCGCCATGCCGCTACTCACTGCCGGCCACCTCCACCGGTTCCGCCGCTGCCGCCGCTCGCTGCCGGCCACTCCGCCGCTACACGGGTTCATACTCGTGTTTTGTTAGTTTGTATCACTAGCACTTGTTCGTTGAACCTCGGTGTCTTAACCGGTTAGTCATTAACCGAGGTTTATCTTTCTCATCGGTAGTTAAATACACTATGCTCGTATTTGCATTTAACTGGATCCTGTCGGATTTCATTTTGTTGATCACTTGTTTATATTTCCGTTGCGTTTTATTAATTAACTCGCTTAATTAATTAACTATTATTTATTAAACCGAGTTTTTGATAAATAAAATTTTAACCGATCACCATGGAAACCCAACAGTGGTATCAGAGCCTTGATTACAACATACGAGTTGGTACCGGTCCTTTTAACCGGAATTAGAACACAAACTTTATTTATTTAAAGTTTCTGATCTAAGTATTTTTAAGGGCACTTTTATTTTGGTCAATATTTTATTTATTTTGCTTTACCAAAACATTGCCCGGTTTATTTTGTGATTGTTGTGAAATATGTAAATCCGGCCCAACCTTGTTTTGTAGTTGTATATTTTATTCGGTTTTGTTATTATAGTTTTTGGCCACCTAGATGGTTCAAAGTTGCAATAGATAGTGTTCATTCCTTTATTGTATTTTTTTATAAATATTGAAATAAACGAAGACCCGGAGACAAAACCGAGGACGCTAAATAGGAGTCATGAAGTCAGTGGGAGTTGCTCGAGACGACTGGATGCACTCAAGTCCATCCTTGTGGTTGTTTGTGTGTTGTGACCCTGTGACCCGTTTGATCTTGCTATTAGGCTCTAGCAAGATCAAACATTTTCTTGGCCATATAGATTTACATATTTGTCTTGCTATTGTGGTTGCTTTTATCTTATAAATTGTTATAACATAACCAACCTATATACCAACATGATTTTAAAAGGAGTTTTAAAATATTAAAACAATCACATTAAAACAAGTTCTAAATTATTTTTACAACTTGTTAAAATTTTGTTATAAAACAAAGGTTGTTTTTTAAACGAACAATAACCAATTAAGTTTTGCAAATTAAACTAGTTTTAATTTTCCAAAACTATTAACCTAATAGATTTCTATTAACTTAAAATTGGTTATTCCAAGTAGCGACAAACTTAGTTTTATAGGTTATCTAAAACTAATTGTCCCGAGAGGTGAAAGGGTCCTTTTGGTTATGTCGCAAATTTAATATCTAAATTAAAACCGACTATAACGACTATTTGGTAAAAATTAAAATTAATGGTCTGTGCCATCCTACTGCTAGTAACACTTGGGGCATAATGCGAACCATCAGTGTTGGAGCCACAACATGACACTCGGTGTCTAGCTTTTCCTTCCAAGGTGCAAGGGCTTTCGTCGACACATCTGACCCTTCCACATGTGACCGTTTTAGGACGACTATTACTTTTCTTCTCGTGTTGCATGCCCCAGCTGTCTCGAGAACAAAAGTGGTATAGATGAGGCCAAACATATCAATGCAAGGACAATAGGTTATCCTCGCACCCTCATAAACCCCGGGGGTTGTGCTTTTCTCACAATTGACAATCGTTGTCAGTCCGCTTAAACCTCTTGCTAATGTTGCATGCCACAGCTGCCTTTAGAAAGAGCTTCTAACCGGATTCTCATTCCTTATCGTCTCACCTCACGAAATAAGGAGATATACATCGAAAATACTAATTAAAATCACCTTGCTTATATAACAGATGTCTAATGAAAAACAACTCTTTCATTCTCAAGTCTATACTTGAAAAGAAAAATTGAATAACACCAACTTTCTCGAATGGCACCGCAATCTGAGAATAGTTCTCAAGATGGAGAAAAAACTATATATATCTTAGATGGCCTAGTCCCTACCGAGCCTGAAAGTAACACTGCTACTGCTCGCAAGGCACTGGAAAAACATAACGAGGATGTCGTTGAGGTAGCCTGCCTTATGAAAGCCACCATGTCTCTTGAACTTCAGAAGAACATGGAAGATAAGGATGCTTATGACATGATCCAGCAACTGAAAGGCATGTTCCAGAAACAAGCCCGACAGGAGCGATATGACACCATGAAACAGCTCATAAGCTATAAAATGCTGGAAGGATCATGTATCAGTACTCATGTGCTTAAGATGAAAGGATACATTGACCAGATGAACAAACTTGGTTATTCTACAAAACTAACCAAGTTCTAATGGTCAAGTCTGGTGGTGTTAAGAAGCCCAATAACAAGAAAAGGATTCATAAGAGCAAAGGCAAGAGAAAAATTGTTGTTGTTGCCAGAAATGCCACCAACAACAAGCATGTTGCAAAAGCAAAACCACACCCTCCTAAGGAGCGTCAGTGCTTTGAATGCAACCAAATGGGGCACTAGAAGGGAAACTGCCCGCAGTATCTAGCCAAGCTGAAGACGAACAAGGCCAATAACATTGGCACTTCTTCTGATATTCTCATTTATGTTATCGAACTTTTTACCGTTTCTAGCAACACATGGGTATTTGATACCGGATGTGGTTACCACATCGTTAATGTCTTGCAGGAGGCTGAAAAGTGGAAGAAACTGAAACAAGGCCACATGAAACTCATAGTTGGTAATGGAAAGAGTGTTCCAGTTCTGGCAACTGGAACATTTTTGTTTTTCATGTTCCCCTAGCCTTGTAGTTACTTTAAATAACTGTTTGTATGTACCTGGTTAGACCAGAAGCATTATTTTAGTTTCTTCACTATTTGAACAAGGATTCAAGTACATTTTAATGGTTTTTCTATTTTAGCCTACTTGAATGATGTCTTTTATTTTAAGCCTAAACCTCGAAATGGTATTTATGAGATTGATGTTCAAACAGGTAATAACATACATCATCTTTCGATGATTGCGAATATAAAATGGCTCCAGTCCGAGGGGATTCTTGAATTGTTGGTGCAGTCATCTGTCGACTACGTCTTAATATCGAGTCTCGATCTCGTTGCGGGTCCGATCGGGTATGACATCACGAGTGACATCACCAAGGTGACATCACAAGTGATGTCATGATACAAGAAATGGCCGTTTACATTATCTTACTCAAAAGTCAAATACATGTGTTGGTTTTGATTGGACCACTAGGAGGTCCAATGAGAAGCATTGGTTTGAAGGTCCAATGAGGTTCATTATGGAGGTTCACTTTAAAGACATTATGGAGGATCGCTTATTTGGAATCATGGTGGTTCGCTTATACGGCTATTTGGAGGTTCGCTTTTACGGCATCTATGTGGATCGCTTTTATGGTAATGCTCTATGAGCGGTCCAGAATTAGTATAAATAGGCTTATTGTCAATTCATTTGTAACATAGTTCAGATCTGATACCGAGGTATTGCCGGTGTTTCTTGTAAACAAAATCATTGTAAAATCAATATACAAGAGGATTAAAGTGTGATACAAGCTGTGTACACGTCCGTTTCCTTGTTTCCGCCTCTGAAACGGAGTTGAGCTCTTCCGAACGACTCGTTTAGGTCGAAATTCGATCCTACAATTGGTATCAGAGCCAAGGAGGAGGAGATCTCGCATATACAGCTCGTTTTCATTATTTTTTCTGTTTCTACACCTTTCTTTTTAAAAAAAACAGAACTTTTTACGGTCAAAATCGCTTAAAATTCACACAGTGTGTGCGTAATCATGAATTAACAAAACCTGGAAGTTTTCAGAACTTAAATCGGCCTAAAATTGGTTCAAATTGAGTTTTCGCTTGCATTCGGTTCGGGTTTTGCTGACGTCATCGAGATCCGCTCTTAGATCACAGTCTGGTTCGCTTTTCTGGTCGTGTTTGGTTCGCTTATTTGTTCACGTTTAAGTCTGGTTCGCTCAAATGGTAAAAGTCTGGTCCGCTTTTGTGACATGCTTGGTCCGCTTTTTCGAACATCAATTGAGATTCGCTCTTTGTGACACTTGAGATCCGCGTTTAGTGCAATTTGTGGTCCGCTTATAAGACTAGTGAGTTCGCTTTTTGAGGACAATTGAAAAATTATCATATTCACCGTTTGAAAAAAAAAATTTACTTCGATAAGTTCATTGAGTTATGTGAAAAGGATGACAGGTCATTGGTATTAGGATCTCGTAAATTGAAGTTCAAATTGTTTGGTTTGATAAAACTTGTCGGTAATTGCATTGTGAAGAGTAATTGTTGTCTGTTAAATACTGTCTTGAAAATATAAGTTCACGTGATTTGTCAGGATACATGTGATGGCTTTCTAAAATTGCATGTGAACATAAAAAAAAACAAAAGTGTCAGTCAACTATAATTCTCGATCATATAAATCAAATTGTATTGAAAAAGATATAACATGTGTTGACGGTTATATAGATGTTGGTCAAATGAGATTTAAGAAATATTAAATTGATTCGATTTGTTTTGATATTTTGTTTGATAATATTTGATTGATTCTGTTTGATATACATGTGATAGTGTTTTGATATAATTGTGATCAAATATAAGTGTGTAGACAAATCATTTTGTGTTGTTATAATCGGTTTGTCAACTCATATATTCGGTTCAAAGTTCATCTCATGTGATCAGATTGCAAGTATTACAAAAACGGTTCAAATTTGTTGTTTGGAAATCGTCAAGTCTCAAAGGTTATTCAAGTTTGCACGGATTGATCAAGATTGTTTGAACAGTCAGTTTGTTTAGTGTGGTCAGTTAGAGTGAAATTGTCAGTTTGTACGGTTCGGAGTTCAAAAGTTTCAAAGAGTCAAGTCACTTGATTCGGGTCCTAGAAGTCCGCACAGTTGGTCAACGTTCAGTCCGCACAGAAAATCATTAGTTCGAGTACTAGTTTGTTTCAGTTAATTGATAAGTCTTTAAACTGATTGTTGTTTGTTCTGTTAGGATTGTCAGGTACTAACCGAGGTATTTCCCGAAGCATCATCTGCGTTTTGAGACATGGCTGAAGAGTTCTACAATGCGTTCGCGACACTCGTTGCCCCTGTAACTCCTGCTGAAGCGTTGTATAATGAGAATGAGACAGGCACTCATCAAAAACCGCCGAAACTCATGTATATTGAAGATTTTCAGGGTTGGAAGAACCGATTCGAGAACTGGGTTCAAGCTTACAGATTCGAAGCATGGTGTTCTTTACTGAAAGATTACGAGAAGCCAAAGAATGAACGTGGTTTGGAAAAGGGTTTCAATGATTTTACAGAAGCTGATAAGTTAAAGTACACTAGTGAGAAGATGATGATCAGCATCCTTCAGCAAGCTGTTAAAGAAGACATCTTTGTCTTACTTCAACATAACGGAACTGCTAGATCCATCTGGGAAGCTTTGATTCAGAAATTCAGAGGGAGTGCGGATATGATCAAAAACAAGAAGGCATTATTGAAGAAATCATTTGACATGTTTACTGCATTTGATCATGAAACAACCAAACAGACTATAGATAGATACTGTCATTTAGTTTTGGAAATGGGTAGGTTGGATATCAAGGAAGAGGACGATGAGTGGGTTGACAAACTAGCTGAGGCGTTACCACAACACAAGTGGGGAACATATTTGATGGTTGTGAAACTTATGAGAAAGTCTGAGAGTATGAATTTGGCTCAGTTTATTCAGAAAATAGAAGAGCAGGAGCTGGATATTCAAAAGACAGCTATCATGACCAATCCAAATGCAAAGCAAGATGTCAGTCTGTACTATCGAGGGAACAAGTTTGAGACCACTCCTAATCAAAGTCCAAAGATTAGTACCGCATTCAGTGCTGATGGTTCTGCAAGTCCAAATGCAAGTACTACAACTCAAAGTGGTGGATCTACTTCATCATTCTCAAGCTTTGATCCAAACAACAATACACCTAGCCCTCAAAATCAAAATTCTACAAATCTGCAGTGCAATGTGACACTGAACATCCAGAATGGTCAAGCTCTTTCTCCTGAGGTGGCAAAGCAACACATGGCATCTCTTGTCGCCATGTTAGAGTCGTATGAAAGCCTGATTGCCGGAAGAATTGGTAATCCGATGCTTACAAAAGAAGATTACGACCAAATTGATGCAGAAGAGCTTGAGCTGATGGATGTGAAGTGGTGCTTAGCTAGTGCCTGCAGGAGAGCTGAAAAATTTCAACAAATTACTGGCAGAGACGAGTTCCGAGGAATGGCTGCTTCTCCACTTGGTTTTGACAAGTCAAAAGTTACCTGTTTCCGATGTAAAGGAAAAGGTCACTTTAAACGAGAATGTAAAAACCAAGAGTCAACTAGAAGTCAAGAAAAGAGCAATTATTATCAGAAATCAATCTTTCATCAAATCGATCAAAAACCTCAACAAAAGGAACCACAAACTGCTCATGGGAGAATGATTGAAGAAGCCAATAGGAAAGCTTATTATGGGATAATTGATCAGAATGATGAGGTTGTTGAAAAGGGATTTAGCTGGGACAAGTATATACCTAGTGAAACTAAATCTAATGTGGCACTTGTTACCAGGATTCTGGATCAAAATAAAGATTGTCAGAAAAGAATTCCGATATTTCCAGATCTTGGAAGTGATGTTGATACGGATGATGAGGAAGAGTATCTTAACAAATGTAGAAAAAGCATTGATCCTGACAGTTTTAATTTTTTCTATGCAGATAAAGTTGAGATACTGAATCAGAAGAAGATTGCTCGATTGCAGAGAGAGCTAGAAGCAGCAAAGCTACTCGCTGATGAAAAGGCGAAAACTGAAGCTGTAAAAACAAAAGATGAAGCAACTGCTGAGATTGCAATAGAGAAGATTGTTGAAGTAGAGAAAGTAGTGGAGAAAATTGTCGAAATCGAGAAACTTGTGGAAGTTGAGAAAATTGTTGAAAAGATAGTAGAAGTTGAAAAGACTGTCGAAGTCGAAAAGATAATTGAAAAAGTAGTTGAAGTTACAAAGCCTTGTGAGAAATGTTCAGAATTTTGCAAAGTTTGTGAAGAAAAAGACAAAAAGATTGCTGAGCTAGAGAAAATGAAAGAAGATTTACTGTTTGATGTGAAGTATGTGAAAGAGTCATACGACGTATTGAACAGGACAGTTGACAGTTTAAAAAGAGCAAATGCAGAATTTGAAAAGGCAAATGACAAGATGAGTGCAACTTTAATGACAAAGCAAAGCGTCATCCATGACTATATTGAAGACTGTGCTAACTTGAAGAAGGAGTTGGAACTTGAGAAAATTGAGAGTGAAAGGATCAACAGATTACTTTTGAGTTATACTACTTGTGATTATCTGATTGATCGTGTTTATCCTACTGTTGCAGGTCTTGAAACGTTCAAGAAGAAAGAAAAAGAAGAGGATACTGGTAAGAAACCAAGTGTCAAGTATAACAGATGTCCGCCTCCTATCTTTGAGAGTTATTCCCCCAGGAAACCAAACGAGGAACAAGTAGACAAGGCTCTAAACATCAAATTAAAGTCTAAAATCACTGATGAATTACCAGACAATATTGATGTTACATTCACAGCGTCTGACACTGATCATGAGTCCGAGTTAGTTAAAAGAGTTGTCGATCAGGTGTTGGATATGGATGAAGAGTCAAAGTCGGAGTCTAAGTCTAATAGTTTGAGTTCGTCTGAGAAAAGTCCAAGTTCGCCGGTTAAGAGGGTTTACAATAAAGGATTCTTGTTATCAAAATCTAATTTGAATGACGAATCAATCAAAGTAGCGTATACATTGAATGATTCAGACAAATTATATTCTGATGAGGAATTTCCAATAAGAAGTGTTAAAACTGAAATGATCAAACAGGTTTTCAAATTAACAGAAATTAATATTTCTGAAATAAAAGATTTAAATCTTGCTGAAAAACCTAAAAAGTACACTTCAAGAGTTCAACAGAGATTGAACAAGAAAAAGGGTTACAGTTCTGGTTCAGGTTATCGAAAGAAACCGAACCATAACCGTAATTACAAAAAGAATGGATTAGGTTTTAATTCTTCAGAAAATTATAAAAATCTGAAAACTTATAAATCAAAAACAAAATTTGTTTCAGGAGGAAGTTCAGAGGATAAACAGAAGAAACCGTTCTGGAAGCAGTCAAACCAGGAGTTTCTTGCTGAAGTGAAGAAGAATGTGAGAAGGTTTGCTGAAAGAGTTGACAGAAGAACCTGTTTCAAATGTCAAGAAGTTGGACATATAGCTTGGAATTGCCCCAAGACCAACTATCAAAAACAGGAAGTTTCTTCTAACTTTGGTTTGAGAAAGACTTGTGTTGATAAGAAAGAACAACCTGTGAAAAATGTTAAAAAGTTTGAAAATTCTACTTCTGAGGAAGGAGAAAGTTCAAAATGTTTTTACAAAAGAAAAGGTGATATGAACAAGCAAAAATGGGTGGTTAAATCTGAGGGTAATTCTGACAATGAATCTGATTCCATAAAATCAGAGGAGTCATGTGTTGAGAAAAAGGTTGATAATTCCGTTCCTGAGATGAACGAGGAAAACTTTCCGTCATTGACAAAAGAAAATTTGATGAAAAAAGTGGGAAAGGTAGAGATTTCAAATCAATTCTTCGCTGATAAGGGAGAATTTGATGTTGAGAAGGCTTTTAATGGCAAAGTTAAACATATTTTTGGTAAGATGGTTGACAGGAAAGTGAAGGATGCTAAAGAATTTTACAAGTCAAGATGTTGGTGGGACAGATGTTTGCCACCAAAATCACCCAAGGCTGGTCAGGCTTGGGTGACAGCTTTTTCACCATAAATTCCGGACTTGCCGGAGCTCCCAGGTTGGTAAGAGTGGAGCATGAATCGGCATCTTTCTTAGCATATAATCCTACAAGTGGTACAGTTGGTAAAGTACAGGTGGTATATTTAAATTGTTATATTTTGATTTACAAGTGGTTATGGTTGGTGAAATGAACCTGTAAGTGGTTGAAAGAGGTTTTCATTGACAAGTGGTTAATCAAGGTCATTAAGTTGAACTTGATTGGACCATATTTACAACTGGTATTTTGGAGAACAATGTGATGAACCCCTAACCTACAAATGGTTTGAAAATCAACAAAACTAATTTTCCGGAAAAACCATTTGATTAAAACAAACTTAAGTGTTTTGAAATCACAATGGGAAAATAGTTTGTTGTGAGGGGGAGTTCTGATTGTTTATGCCGAGTGGATGGCGATTTGAAGTGATTTGATATCGGTTGTCTCTTTATTGTATAGTTTGTTTTCAAATTTCCTAAAATGTGTTTGCATTTTAGGGGGAGTAAAAATTTTCAGAAAATCCAAAACCATTAGAAAATTTGAAAAAGTCAAAAACATGATAAAATGAAAAATGAGTTTTGTTGTATAAAAGAGGAAATGATAGTACATCAGTGGACGATCACGACATGCTAAAGAAATGGAAAGTTAAATAGTGATAAACGGTCTCACTGTGGATGTGTCAGTAGGTTTTTACACATTTAGTAAATTGTGACGAGATATAAACATAAATTTCAAACTTGCTTGTTCTGTGGGTTAACACAAACTTGGATATATAGGTAACCCCTGAAATCTTGTTTGAAAGGTCCCTTATTCTGAGATACTAGGTCTTTATGCTCAGTGATATCTGGGGTATTATCCCGGGACTTCTGCTGAAAGAAATTTCTGACCTAGTCCCCGGATAATGCTTTCTGCAAATGCTTGGAACATAGCATCGCCCTCAGCAAGCTGATGAAACAATAAAATTGATAGTCGCTGCTGTTGTAATGCAAAAGATCCTCTAAAGGGGACCCACCAAAAGTTGAAGCCGTCATCTCTCTGCGTATCGAAAGATCGACCTGAGCTCTCACGGCCCTCGTACTATAATTTATTCCCCTGACAGATATCATCTGTGGTATACTCACCTGTAAGACTAAATATTGGGATCTGGATACGGGAGTATATTCAAGTAGTGGGACACACGAATAAGTTCAAGAGCTTAAAACATTAACCTCGTATCTCGGATCAATTGAACTTTGTGTGAAAATTTAAGTGGATCAATATACTGACAATCTAGGTGAATTGTTTAGAACTTAAAATGAAATGAAGCTTAACGGTGTTGGTGATTTGTCTCAATAACTGATATGATTCTCTTGCACGAACTCACAAAAATATTGTTTGTAAATATTTCTTTACTGCATTGTATTCTTTTCAAAAATCCAAAAAGATTTTAGTGTGTTTTAGCATAAAATTTTGATAAAATACAAAAAGATTTTCGATAACTGATGTTGAAAAGCTGATATTTAAAATCTCAAAGGCTAAACAAGACGAACAGATGGTTTGGGAGAGTGTGTTGGTTTTTGAAAACAAAAATGATATATATCTTCAAGTGGTTCTTCAATTTGTAAAATCAATTTTTGTTGGTGTACTGTCTGCAAATGATTCATTAGATCTTTACATGTTATCATCAGAAAATTTATATTTGGGAAGAGAATGTACAGGTTTTGAAGATCAGGTTCCGATACCTGAAGTCTTTATGATTACAACATGCCAGACTGCGATCCCAGCATATCAAAAGGGGGAGTCTGAAGACATCCAAGTAAAGATTGTTCATGGAGAGTTTATTGGTGATGATGTAAAGAGAAGAGAAAGATTTGAGGATGCTTACACTGTTAAAGACTGAAGTCGTTGAAGACTCGACACTTAAGACTCGTCAACATCTGAGGGGGAGTCTGTTGGTGCAGTCATCTGTCGACTACGTCTTAATATCGAGTCTCGATCTCGTTGCGGGTCCGATCGGGTATGACATCACGAGTGACATCACCAAGGTGACATCACAAGTGATGTCATGATACAAGAAATGGCCGTTTACATTATCTTACTCAAAAGTCAAATACATGTGTTGGTTTTGATTGGACCACTAGGAGGTCCAATGAGAAGCATTGGTTTGAAGGTCCAATGAGGTTCATTATGGAGGTTCACTTTAAAGACATTATGGAGGATCGCTTATTTGGAATCATGGTGGTTCGCTTATACGGCTATTTGGAGGTTCGCTTTTACGGCATCTATGTGGATCGCTTTTATGGTAATGCTCTATGAGCGGTCCAGAATTAGTATAAATAGGCTTATTGTCAATTCATTTGTAACGTTGTTCAGATCTGATACCGAGGTATTGCCGGTGTTCCTTGTCAATGTAAACACTGTAAAATCAATATACAAGAGATTTAAAGTGTGATTCTAGCTGTGTACACGTCCGTTTCTTTGTTTCCGCCTCTGAAACGGATTTGAGCTCTTCCGAACGATTCGTTTAGGTCGGAATTCGATCCTACATGAATCCACTGGACAGGACTCCTTTGATGATTGCGAATCTTGCTTAGGTGGCAAACTCACAAAGCACCCCTTTACCAATGATTGGTGAACGGGCCAATGGTCTTCTAGGACTCCTTCACACTAATGTACATAGCCCTTTCAGAACCATGACTAGAAATCCAGCTTGATAGAAAGATAAATGTACTTCGATCAGATCAAGGTGGTGAGTACCTCAGCTTAGAATTTCTCGATCATCTAAAGGAACGTGGAATAGTTTCACAACCCACTCCACCAGGCACACCCCAACTTAATGGCGTGTGTGAAAGTAGAAATCGAACCCTACTAAATATGACCCGATCGATGATTTGTAAAACAAATTTGCCTCACTCCTTTTGGGATTTTGCTCTTATGACTGCTGCTCGACTCGTGATGTGTGTAAAATGCAACATATAAATTACATCAATTAAGGCATAAAACTAACCCTTTTTAGTACTAATGTTGGAAAAAGTGTGCTTTTGTCTTCCTTTTGTATTTTCAGGACTAAATGAGTGTAAATGAACAAAAGGAACAAAAATGCAGCAAAATCTAACATAAATACAAGGAAAGGAATAAACGTGGCATGCCCGACCCCTCGACAGCATCATCCCAAGTAAAAACAAAGAAACAGAAGGCTGACCACGGCCCCGTGCCCAGAAGACACGGGGGCGTGGCCAGTTGTCTGTAGAAAGGACAAAGCTATAGAAGCTTCTATTCCCGACACGGGGGCGTGCCCAGCTCAACACGGGGCAGTGGTCAACGCTAAGATTCGCAGAATCCAAGCAAATCTTGATAGTACATATACGCTTCTGCACACGAGGCCGTGCCCAGCGGACACGGGGGCGTGTGGAGCTAATGCAGACAAATTGCAATTAATAAAGAAAGAGAAAAAGGATGGACACAGGGCCGTGTCTGGGCTTCTGTGCAGGCTATAAATAGAGGTGTTTGGTTCACTTCAAAAGCATCCCTTGGCAAACCACCTCTCTCCAACTTCACCCACACTCCACCACCATCATAACACCCACATCCACCACCATCATCCATCATCCACCTAGAGTGTGTGTAGTAGTCTCGGGATCCAAGATTGATAGAAAGAGTTCTTGACAATCAAAGGCCATGTTTGCCTAAGTCTCTTACATCACTTGGTGAAGACAAGAATTTAGTTTAATACTTTTGATTTTTAATCTTTTCGCACTTTTTATTTGGTTTTGTATTAATGACTTTAATAACTAGTTTCTTATGTTGAAGGTGAAACTTCCTTATCATTTGTCCGTGGTGTCTTTGCGTTACTTTACTGTCTATATAAAATAAAAGATTAACACCATTCATATCTCTACGGTCTATATAGAGATATGTTGGCTACCTGGTCAGGGGTTAAGGGAATGGATTGGTAAGGTTCTTGCCTAGTTCAGTGTATAGATCCTGCAAGGACCTGGGTCAAGCTTACTAGGACCTCCTTCAATACCAACTGGTATTGGATGGCGGGGGTGCGAATGGCTTGATCCCCTTATATGTAAACTACTATTAATAAATTAATGCGGCTACTTGGGATTGTATCCCTGCTGACTCAAACCACTTAGCCGAGGGTAACATCACCTTCAAAAGAGGGGACTACCACTTTACGCATTAATAACTTAATTAATTATCTTTCAATATTCCGACCCTCTAGGATTGTATCCTTGCTGACTCAAACTACTGGGTTGAGGGTAACGTCACCTTCAAAAGAGGGGCCTACTACTATAACTAAGATAATCTCTTAAAAAGTGCAAAAGTTCGGAAATCATCAAAGGTTACACTAAAGGCGAGTCGGATCCAAGTGATTCATCTTGTCTATCTGTTTTTATTTTATTTTTTCAGCATTTTTAGTTTTTATTTTCATGTTTAAAACCTTTTCTAAAAATTTTGATTTGATTAGACGTTGAGGATAAACCGGTACTAAAAGCTCTTGTGTCCTTGGACGACCTCGGTATCTTACCAACGCTATACTACGCTCACGATGGGTGCACTTGCCCATATGTGTGTTTAGTGTTAGTAGAATATCGTTTTTTATAAATTTAAAACTTGACTAAAGTGTTAAAAAGGGCTTAAAATATAACTAAAAACATATTACGCTACACGCACATCAAGTTTTTGGCGCCGTTGCCGGGGACACAAGGATTTTAAGAAAGCTTAAAATCGACGGCCTAATCAGTTTTTCAAAACCTTTTTAATCGGGCGCACATTTTCTGCATTTTAGTTAGTTTTTGATACAGAGTCTGAACACGGGGCCGTGTTCACTGAACACGGGGCCGTGTTCACTGAACACGCGGCCGTGTTGCATATTTTTTTCAAAACTCTTTGATACAGAGTCTGAACACGGGGCCGTGCTCACTGAACATGCCCCCGTGCTTCACAAAACCAGTCACTTTCATTAAAACGCCCAGATACAAAACCTGAACACGGGGCCGTGCTCACTGAACACGGGGCCGTGTCAAGCCTCTGTTTCCGTTTTTATTTTTGTTTTCTGGTCCCGAGACTCTGTTGTGGTCTGCTGAGTGATTCTTATGGATCAATACTCAGGAGATTACAACTACCACTATGAGGAGGATAATTATAGGGAAGACTATTGCACCATTTGTGGTAACCCTCACTCGGTACAATATTGTGACCTCTTTGAACCATCCGCTCCATACAACTACTATGAGGAGCCCACGTACGAGCCATCAACTTCATACACACCCTATGAAGACCCAAGGTATGAACCTTCTCCCTCATACTCATATTTTCATGAACCAAGGTATGGGCCTTCATAGTCATACTTTGAGGAACCAAGATATGATCCTTCACTTTCATATGCTTACTATGAGGAACCATGGCGTGAACAACCCACCTCATATGAGTATTATGAAGAACCAAGTTACGACCCTTATCCATCATATACTTACAATGAGGAACAATGGTATGAACCATCTACCTCATATGAGTACTATGAGGAACCAAGGATCGAACTTCCGAATTCAAGCTTTGATAATACTTATTCAACTCACTTTGACGAACCACCAACTATCTCACCCGTAGCCAAAAAGATAATAGAACACCTTAAAACTATCAAGCGCTATATAAAAGAAGCCCGCGCAAGGGAAGAGGAATCCCGCGCAAGGGAAGAATTAACTTGTAATAAAGAAGAGATAGTTGAAAAGGTAAAAATAGAAGAAGAAGTAAGTGAAAAGCCGACACATGAGTTAAACAACGAAAAAGGTGAGTCTGACAACGCTAAAATTCAAAAAGAGCCTAATTTTAAAGAAATTAATCTCTTGTCACCTTCTTTCGAAAATCATTGTTTAGTACCCACTCATGCTAAGTTTTTAAAAGAGTTAAACACTAACACTAAAATTGACGAAACAGTAAGCATTAAGTTAACAAATGATCAGACTACGCTAATAAAAGAAGATCCATTTGAAATTAACATCACACCGGTTCCATGTTTCTTTCAAAATTCCTTTATTACTAATATTACTATTGGTAAAGATCTTTGTGTTAATATAATGCCAAACTACATTTTTGAAAAATTAAGTATTAGTGATTTTTCTCCACTTCAAATACTCATTTTTCTATCTAATCGGAAAACAGTAAAGTCAATAGGGATAGTTGAAGATGTGTTAGTCCAAACAAATCAAATGGTAATCCCAACCGACTTCATCATCCTTGATGACGCTCCATTGGTATTGGGACGACCTTTTGTGAAAACTTATGAAGCTTTGAAAAATCGGAAGAAAAACAATTTACCTGTTCAAATAAGGGCATTCAAAACAAGTGTCGATCTTGAGCGTTCAATGAAATATCTATTCGGCAATAATGACCCCCTAATTGAAGATGAAGAGGAACCATCCGATACAAGAGAAGAATTTGACCACTTTGTTGAAGAAGAGGTCGCCATAGAACAAACCTTTTTGGTTCTTGATCAAAATGAGCAACCAAATAAGGAGTCTCCTAAAGACCCACTTCTTGAGCTCAAAGAATTTCCAAAAGGTTTGGAATATGCCTTTCTCGACAAAGATGGTAAATTACCTGTAATTATTTCGTCAAAATTAACTAGTGTAGAAAAAGAAAAATTAATCACACTTTTGAAAAAAACACAAAAACGCGATCGCTTGGAAGCTTGTAGATATTAAAGGAATAAGTCCTTCCATGTGCACGCACAAAATTCTAATGAATGATGACTACAAATCGGTAATACAACCACAACGAAGAGTAAATCCAAACGTCCAAGAAGTGGTTAAAAATGAAGTCATCAAATTACTTGACGCCGGACTCATTTACCCAATCTCCGATAGTCCTTGGGTAAGTCCCGTCCAAGTAGTTCCTAAGAAAGGAGGTATGATGGTAGTAACTAATGAGAAAAATGAATTAATACCAACAAGAATCGTCACAGGATTGAAAGTATGTATAGATTACCGTCGATTAAATGAGGCAACAAGGAAAGATCACTTTCCTTTACCTTTTATCGATAAAATGTTAGAAAGATTATGGTGTGACTTTCTTAATACCATTGCATTCAATCATAACAACAACTATATGATAAAACCATAGATTTGTCATCCATTAAATAAGTTTGAAAACATCACCACATCATTGTTTAAACATAGACTTCAAATACAAGTTTTACAAACCATACGAATTGTTTAAGAGTTCACTAAGGACTCATCAAAGGATATTAATTAAAACCAAGGTTTGGAAGATGTGTCTCATCCAGGAATAAGACACCCAACCCAAACCTCAAAACCATGGATGACATCTTTATTCCTAACGCAGCATGAAACTTCCAACGCCCGCCAGATCCACTTACTAATTCCCTGAAATACATGTATTTTGAAAAACATCAAAAAAAGTTGAGCGAGTTCGTGTGTTTGTTTGTGTGTATGAATAAACCTTTGAAATCACTGTAAGTATGTATGTGAGTTTATACATCCCGGTATGAAAGCAACAAGGAAAAACAGATCACCAATGGTTTGCAAGGCCATTGATATGTGTGACGTGATGCAGGAAGCTCAAACCTAGCAGATTTGCACCGGGCTTCCGACTGTAAGACATAGTCTACCCATGGGCCAACCCTGGTCCAACATGGGCGGGGCTCGCTACACCCAAATAGATCTATCACTCATATCCCTCGGTCCTACAACGAGGATTGATGGCCTTAAGCGTTATACCCACCACTCACATGATCTAGGTGTACCCTTCCTTAGCTAACCATACCAAATATTAATGTTTGTAAACAGTTGTAACATGTACTTCACCCCCGAAGATATAAAACTGAAAACAGTTAAAGAAAAGGGGGAACACGAAACTCACAGTCTTGCGTCTTCAACAATCGTAACTCGAACTTCTCCGGTGAACACGACTACCTACAACGTGCTAATGTCTATTAGAAGAACGGGCCGTGCCTTGATTTAGTATTAATGTCTTTGAGTTACGTTTCTTTGAGATTATTCCGAGTTATATAACTATTTGTTAAAATAATTAATATTTTAACTTAAATTATATTTACAAATTTTGGAATAATTGTTAAACAATATATATTAACTTAATACTTCCCAAGTATTGATACTTGTATTTCCTTCCCAAGTATGGGTGTATTTGTATTCCTGTATTTGTATATTTTTGCCATGTATTGGTGTCGTATTCCGGTGTGTAGTTATACGTGTGTGAAGACGTATTTTGTTGTATTCATTAAGTATTCATATACTTAAATTTATATTAAACTTTCCGGAATATTATTTCTAAATAAAGTCCACCAATATATATATATATTTCCAAAATATATATTTAAGAAATATTACTTAGAAAAATTGTTCATAATTTTTCACTTCGCAAAAATATTTGTATTTCCATATAAGTTCCATGAATAATATATTTTCAAGTCTAACTTTAGAAAATATATATAAACTTATTTTTACCCAAAATAATGTATTTCAAGTTTACTCAAGAAAATATATATTTTTCCCAAAAATAATATATCTTCTAAAAATTCCAAGTAAATATATATATATATATATATATATATATATATATATATATATATATATATATATTTTTATTCACCAAAAATCATATATTTCCTTCTTGTCAAAATATGATATAACTTTGTGATAATCATAAAAATCATATTTTCATTTCCTTGTGTCCAAAATATTATTTACCAAAATATACTTGTGAATTAAGTTCCGGAATATTTTGTAAGTTAAATTTCTTGTTCGTTTTCGCCAATATTTTGTGTGTAACTTGTATATTTATTCCTTGATATTTTGATAATATTTTGGATTGTAATCCTTGGTATTTTGATGTGTTACATTATTTCATGCCCTAAAATAATATAACTAATACACAAAGTATACGAATAATCACACACATTGTGTCTTCAAAATATATATTTCCAAATACATACTTAGGCACTTTTATTTATGAAAACCAACCTCCAATATTTGTATTTTTGTAACCAAAAATTATGGCAAAGTTTATGTAACCGTTTATTGTTGAAAATACACTTGTAAGTGTATGTTTATAAATATTTTTCTGAGTGTTTATATTTTTAGAAAATTTTGCCATAGTTTCCCCTAAAAATGGAGGTTTCCATGCTTTCAAGCATAACATTTTATTTTGTAAAAATCATCACAATCAATCCATAATCAACACTAAACAACCTTTACTTACCAATCTTGCCAAAATCATGTCTAATCTACCATTTCATGAACTTGAAAGTTTGTGAAAATTTGTAGTAAATTGGTAGTGTGTTTAGTAACTTTAGTTACCCTCTAAAGTGTGGTTGTTTATTTAAAAACATCATTCTTGAAGAATTTAGATGTTTACAACTTGTAATCATGTTTTACAAAAATGTTTCTTTATGAAATTTTCTTGTTACACAAGTGTTCCTACACTTGTTTATCCACCAAAAATAGTGTTTGTATATGTAAGAACCAAGTTTTAACAAAACTTATATTTCTAGCTTGGTTTCTTTAGAATAATCCATGAAATATTTAGATCTACATGATTAACAAGTTACTTGATCTTCATTTTCCAAGAAAATCATTTATTCATTCAAGTTCATGGTTCATGTGTTGATGATCCATCATCCTACAACAATTTCTATTCTCACATCTTGCTAGATTATGTTTTTTAATCATGATCTAGCAAGATCATATGATGATCAACATCATTTCTACAAACAATCAATGATCAACAAGCATAACAACTCATATTGTTGGTGCATCCGTCTGTCGACTTCGTCTTGTATCGAGTCTTATATGTTTGTAAATAGATCAGGGCACGTTATACGAGAAAAATGTCAAATATAGAGTGAGAGGCAATTTCAAACGGAATTAGAAGTTGTAATTTCGTTTGAAATCACCATGTCATGTTCAAACGAAATTAGTGATTTCGCTTGAATGTGATTTCGCTTGAGGCAGTTTCAAGCGGAATTACCTCACCTATATATATGTGTCTGCTGATTTCGTTTGAAGTAGTTCTGAGATTTCCGGTTTGAGAGCCGAAGTGCTGCCGAAGTGTCTACTCGCTGTAATTCTTTGTCAAATCAATCAAAAGACAGTTTAAAGTGATATTCTAGCTGAATTGAACTTGATACGTCTGTTTCCGCCTTTCGTATTGAGAAAAACTCTTCTGATCGACTCGTTTGGGTCTGAAAACGATCCTAGAAGTGGTATCAGAGCGCAGGAGGAAGAGTTTTTACCAATTCAGCTGCTATTTCTGATTTCTACACCTTCTTTTTCAAAATTTATAACTTTTCACGGTTAAAATCGAATAATTTTCTCACATTACACGCGCAATAGTGTTTTAACAAATCCTTGAGAAAATTGGTCTTAAATCTGATCTAAAATTGGTAAAATTGATAATTTCGCTTGAAAAACAGCTTGAGATGATGATGTCAGCAACATTTCACACGGAATTAGACCTTAATTTCGCTTGAAACTAGTATTTCGCTTGAGTGATTCCGTTTGAAATCAGTTATTCCACTCCAAATTGTGATTCCGTTTGAACATTTCACACGAAATTAGTGATTCCGTTTGAAAGGGTGTTAGTTCACACGGAATTAGGTATTTCGTTTGAAATGGTATTCCGCTTGAAAGGGTATTTCGCTTCAAAGGGTTATTTTGTTTGGAAGTTGTTGATTTCGTTTGAAAGGATTATCTCGCACCAAAGGTTATTCCGTTTGAAAACAGTGATTGTGATTTTTTTTTAAAACCAAAACATGGAAGAGGAATTTTATAACACATTTGCTACTACACCGACTACTCCGGCTAGTGTTACTCAGAACTTAACCATGGAAAATGAAACGGGCACTATGCAAAAACCACCTAAGCTTATGAATATCGAAGAGTACAAAGGATGGGAAGAACGATTTGAAAATTGGGTGCAAGAAAATTATTTGGATGCTTGGGAGTGTGTTGAAACAAAGTATATTAGACCAATGAATGATGATGAAGAGGAGATTGCTATTAAAGATTTAAGCGCTGATGATAGAAAGAAATACAAAAATGAGAAAATGATGATTAGTCTATTGCATCAAGCTGTGAAGGAAGATATCTTGGTTTTATTGCAACACAATGAAAGTGCATACTCTATCTGGAAAGCATTAAAATCAAAGTTTGTTGGAAGTAAAGAAATGATCAAAAACAAAAAGTCACTTTTGAAAAAGGAATTTGATCTATTTCGTGGTTTGAGAACTGAGAGCATCAAGCAGATCATCGAAAGATATTGCAATCTGTTAGTTCAAATGAAGAGAGTGAGCATCAATAAAGATAATGAAGAGTTGATAGAAAAATTGGCTCATGCTTTGCCACATGAAACTTGGGGCACATATCTGATGATGTTGAGAAATAAGAAAGATTTTAGTAATTTGACACTAAACAAATTCATTGAAAAGCTTGAAGCTCAAGAGATGGAACAGAGAAAAATCTCAAGAATGAAACATTTTGATGGTGAACAAGATATCGGTCTTTATTACAAAGGAGGTATGATTGACAAGACCAACATGTCACCAAAAGTTGAAACTGCATTCAATGCTAAGAGTTCGTCTAGAGGTTCATCTAAAGGATCAAACAGCAAAACAAGTTTTTCTTCATATCCATCATTTGATCCAAATTTTTCAGCAACCAAGAATGGAAAGAAGCTTCAATGCAACATTGTGTTGAATCTTGAGAATGATGAAAATTTTTCGGAAGAGGTTGCAAAAAGTCATATGTCTTTGTTGGGAACTGTGCTGGAATCATATGGAGGTCTTGTAGCAGGAAAGATCGGAAATCCAATGTTGACAAAAGAGGATTACGATCAGATTGATGCAGAAGAGATGGAATTGATGGATATAAAATGGTGTTTGGCGAGTGTTTTGAGAAGAGCCGAAAAGTTTAAACAAATTACGGGAAGAGATGATTTCCGTGACGCAAATGTTTCTACTTTAGGATTTGATAAGTCTAAAGTTACTTGTTTTCGTTGCAGGGAAAAAGGACATTTCAAGAGAGAGTGCACAAATCGCGAAGCAAGTGGAGTTCAAAATCCGTTCAACAACAATGATTACTATCGAAAAGCAATTTATCATCAAGTTGCTCAACAACAACAAGAACCACAAACTGCACATGCTAGGAAGACAATCGAAGATTCATCAAAGAGAGCTTGTATGGTGAATCAAGATGATAAAAAATCAACAAAAAATTTCAGTTGGGATAAATATGTTTCAGCTGATAGTAAAGCATGTCTGATAAACCAAGAGGATGAAAAATTGCCAGAAGGGTTTAGCTGGGCAAACTTCAGTTGGGATGATTATGATCCTAACAAAACTTCAAATCACAAAGCTTTTGTTGCTAGAGTTGATGAAGACAGTGATAATGATAATGATTATTATGCAAGAAGAATGGAAAAGCATTTGAAAATGATGGAAGAGTTTGACAGTGATGATGAAAAAGCTAGAAAGAAAAAGAAGAAAGTTAAAAAACGCGTTAGCAGTGATGATGAAGAAGTTCCTGTGATAAGGAAGAAATTAAAAGATATTCCTGTTTTCAAAGTTGAAGCAGAAGCTGATGCACAAAAGGTTCCTGTGATATGTGAGAACTGTGAAGCAGTAAAGAAGCAAAACAGTACTTTGATTCATAACATGAACAGATTGAAAGAATCTTATGATGTTTTGAATAAAGCAATGAATCAGTACAATCAAACCAGCAGTGAACAAGCAACAACAATGAAGAAACTTCAAGGAGCTTTCATGATAAAGCAGAAAAGTGTTAACAGTTACATTAAAAAATGTGTTGTGCTTGAACAGAAACTGGAAACTCAAAGGATTGAAACTGAAAGAGTTAATAGATTGTTAAAAAGTTACTCATGTACTTCTTATGTTATTGACAGGATTTATCCAACCGTTGAAGGCATGAAGATATTTGATGAAGAGGATGTATCTGAAGACAAGAGTTCTGAAAAAGAAAAAGGATACTGAAGTGACGATTTCTGGTAAGAAACAAAGTGCCAGTTACAACAAGTGTCCACCCCCGCTTGAAAATGGATATTCTCCTAGAAATCCAAATTCAGAAAGAGTCAAAAAGGCAACTAATTTACAGTGGGAGTCTGAGTCTTCAGAAAATTTGCCAGACAATATTGATGTTACTTTCACATCGTCTGACACTGATCATGAGTCCGAATTAATAAAGAAAGTGGTCGATCAGGTGTTGGATAATGATGAAACCGAGGAGTCAAAGTTGGAGTCAAACTCAGAGTCAAAGTCTAACAAGTCAAGTTCAACAGTCAAAAAGGAGAAAAGGGTTTACAATAAAGAATTCCTGTTATCAAAATCTAATTTGAATGATGAACAAATCAAAGTGGCATATACTTTGAATGATTCAGACAAATTATATTCTGATGAGGAATTTCCAATAAGAGGTGTTAAACCAGAAATGATAAAAAATGTTTTCAAATTAACAGAAATTAATATTTCTGAAATAAAAGATGTAAATTTTTCTGAAAATCTTAAACCTTACACCACAAGAGTACAACAAAGAGAAAACAAGAAAAAGGGTTACAGTTCTGGTTCAGGTTATCGAAAGAAACCAAACCATAACGGTAATTTCAAAAGAAAAGGTCTTGGATTTATTCCACCGAAAAATTATAAAAATGAGAAAACTTATAAAAAAAACTGTGTTTGTTGCAGGAACATCAACTGAAGAAGAAAAGGAACAATTGTTCAGAAATCAATCAAACAAAGAATTCCTTGCTATGAAGCAAGAAGCAATGAAGAAGGAAGTTGTTCAGAAAAAGGAAACGAGAACCTGTTTTCAATGCAAAACAGTTGGTCATATTGTCAGGAATTGTCCAAAGGCAATCCAACCAAAACAGGGAGTTTCTGATAAAATGAAAGAAAAGATGGTTGATAATGAACCACTAACCAAACAATTCAAAGTTTTCAAAAATTCAAAGTTTGAGGTTTGTGAGTGTTCAAAAAGGTTTTACAAGAGAAAAGCAAATCTTGAAAATCAAAAATGGGTTGTTAAGAAATCTGATGATAGTTCTAGCAATGATTCTGATTCGTCAAAATCAGAGGAGCTATCTTCTGGCAATGAATCTGATTCCATAAAGTCAGAGGAGCCACATGTTGTTTCAAAAGATGAGAAATCAGTACCGACAATGGATGATGTCAATTTTCCACCATTACGAGCTGAGAATTTTAAACAAAAAGTTGGTAAAATTGAGATTTCAAATCAATTTTTCTCTGAAAAGAAAGAATTTGATGTTGAAAAAGTCTTTAGCTCCAAAGTTCAAAATATTTTTGGTAAAATGGTTGACAGGAAGGTCAAAGGAGTAAAGGAATTTTATGAGAAGAAAACGAAGAAATCAGGTAATAATGGGTCGTCCCAGGTTTATGACTGGGATGGAACCTATTATGATCAGTAAAATCCGGACTTGCCGGAGCTCCCAGGTTGGTAAGAGTGGAGCAGGAATCGGCATCCTTCTTGAGAAATTCACGAAAGTGATTTCGACTTACAAGTGGTAAATCAGGGACATTAAGTTGTACTTGATTTTCTACAAGTGGTGTTGGTTGATTACACTTAAAATTGTTAAATATTTATAGTGGTTAAAGAAGAAAACAGTGTGATGAGATCCCCTATCCTATAAGAGGTTTTGTGAAATCAACAAAACTAATTTTCTGGAAAAACCATTTTTGATTTATACAAACTTAATTGTTTTGAAATCATAATGGGAAAATGTTTTGTTGTAAGGGGGAGTTCTGATTATTTATACTAAGTGGATGGCGAATTGAAGTGATTCGATATCAGTTGTCATTTTACTTTGTATAGTTTGTTTTCAAATTTCTTTATATGATTTTGAATTTTAGGGGGAGTAAGAATTTTCAGAAAATCCAAAAACATTTGAAAATTTGAAAAATACAAAAACATGATAAAATCAAAAATGAGTTTTGTTGTAAAAAAAGGAAATGATAGTACATCAGTGGACAATCACAGCATGCTAAAGAATTGGAAAGTCAAAATGTGATAAACGGTCTCACTGATGATGTGTCAATAGGTTTTTACACATTTAGTAGATTGTAACGAGATATAAACCTAAATTTCAAACTTGCTTATATCGTGGGGAACATCTCTCGGATATATGGGTAACCCCCGAAATCTTGTTTGAAAGGTCCCTCTTTCTAAGATACTAGGTCTTTATGCTCAGTGATATCTGGGGTATTATCCCGGGACTTCTGATTTTGCGGAAGCAATGGCCTAGTCCCCGGAGAATACTTTAATGTTGCTTGAAATATAGCCCACCCTCAGCATAAAAAATGATGAAAATTGCAAAATGCTAATCATGTGCTGTTGAAGAAAAGATTCTATAAAGGGAACTCACCAAAAGTCGAAGCCCTCATCTCTCTGCTGAACGGAAGTTCTGACATGAGCTCTCACGGTCTTCGCAATTAACCCCTTACAGATATCAACTAGGTATACTCACCTGTAAGACTGAATATTGGGATCTGGATATGGGAGTATATTCTGAGGTGGGACACGCGAATAAGTTTAAGTGCTTAAAACATTAATCTCGTATCTCGAAACAATTGAACTTTATGTGAAAATTTAAGTGGATCAGTATACTGACAATCTAAGTGAATCGTTTAGAACTTAAAATGTTTTAAGCTTAACGGTGTTGATGATTTGTCTTAAAAAACTGATATGATCCTCTTACACAAACTCACAAAAATATTGGTTGTAAATATTTCTTTACTGCATTTCTTTTATATCAAAAATTCAAAAAGATTTTAGTGTGTTTTAGCATAAAATTTTGAAAAATCCAAAAAGATTTTCGACAACTGGTGTTGAAGAGCTGATTTTCAAAATTCCGAATGCTAAACATGATGAACAGGGTTGGGAGAGTGTGTGTGTAAAGAAGTTTTATAAGTGATTCATCAGGGTTTAACATTGTAAAATCATTTTTTTAATGATTACCTACAAGTGATCATCAGAAACGTTTTAAATGTTAAATCGTTTTTGAGATTAATATTTGCAAATGGTAATTTCTAAATTTGTCAGATGTTAAAATTGTGAAATTTATTGTGAGGTAGAGTTTGTGCAGGTAGGCCAGGTTACAATCCTGGAACTGCTGATGCTGATGAACTTAAGGAATCAAGAGATCTGATCAAGAGAATTAGAAGACTCAAGATCCAGATTGTGATTCTGGAATTGAAGATTAGATCAACATTCGAGGGGGAGATAAGTTGATAAAGAGAAGAGAGAGATGGAGAATATTTACATTGTTAGATACTTCAGAAGAGAGGTCGAGAAGACTGATAAAGACTGAAGATGTGAAGACTTGACACCGAAGACTTCGTCAACATCCGAGGGGGAGTCTGTTGGTGCATCCGTTTGTCGACTTCGTCTTGTATCGAGTCTTATATGTTTGTAAATATATCAGGGCACGTTATACGAGAAAAATGTCAAATATAGAGTGAGAGGCAATTTCAAACGGAATTAGAAGTTGTAATTTCGTTTGAAATCACCATGTCACATTCAAACGAAATAAGTGATTTCGCTTGAATGTGATTTCGCTTGAGGCAGTTTCAAGCGGAATTACCTCACCTATATATATGTGTCAGCAGATTTCGTTTGAAGTAGTTCTGAGATTTTCGGTTTGAGAGCCGAAGTGCTGCCGAAGTGTCTACTCGCTGTAATTCTTTGTCAAATCAATCAAAAGACAGTTTAAAGTGATATTCTAGATGAATTGAACTTGATACGTCTGTTTCCGCCTTTCATATTGAGAAAAACTCTTCTGATCGACTCGTTTGGGTCTGAAAACGATCCTACACATATTCATCAAGATTACTTCGCATTTTAAGCTTATGTTCATATTTACTTCTCATGATCTTTAGTGTTCTTCAAGATTAGATACTTGTAACATCTTTTAACCTACTAAAATAGAAGTAATATGGAGTGTACAAGGATCTTACCACTAGCTCAAGGCAAGGAATGAATCAAGTGTAGAAATCAAGAGGATAAAAGCAAACAAGAGGGGTCCTTCAAGATCCAAAGCCACCAAGCTCCTTTGTATGAACTTTAACACCCTTGTATGTGCTTAGAATGGATGAAGATGAATGATTGAAGGTGATGGTGGGTGTGGTGAGTTACGGCTGAGAGCACCAAGGAGAGGAGAAGGTTTTGTGTGTGTTTTAGTAGGTGTAAGAATGAGATGGTGATCCTTCATGTGTACTTATAATCCATGCTCTCAAATTAACTCTAGGATTTTATGTCATGAAAAGCACAACCAAGATCTAATTAACAAATGGAATAAAATCAAAGTGTGGGGGCCAAGTATGGGCCGTCCACTAGGTAGGGGGTCTAGCTTAGGTTTGAACCATTTAGTTATAATCTAGTTCAATCTTAAGTATCGGTCACGTGTTTCAGTTATTAGATATTTTTAGGAGGTGTTATGATGTTCGGGGATCATAACTAGCTTGGAAACATTAAAACAGTGCTTCTAGTGTAAATTTGATGTTTCGGGTAGTGTCCGGTTGTTTGGTTAGTTACTGATTCGTTAAAGTGCTAAAACTTGCAGTTTAGTGTTCTTTATGTACCCTTTTGGGACACTTTTTATTCCCGACACTTAGGAAAGCATTCAGGACCATTTTATCATATTTCTGCATAATATAAGTATGTTAAAATGCTGATTTATGCTGATTTTTGCTGAATTCAGCACTTTGGGTGAGTTTTAGGCACTTTCCGACACTTAAACTATCACCTAGAAAAGCAATTTTGTGGTCCTTACTTCCCTACACTCTATACTAGTGTAGTATTTAGTTTCTGGCTCATTCTGGGTCTCAAAACACTGTCTGTCTATGTGCTGAGTTTTGTCAGCATTTGCTGATTTATCCGTTCACTGTGCTAACTGTGCTTTGTACATCATTTATGTCAATATGTTTGCATGCAGTAATAATATGACATTATGCAATATGTGATGCATATGTAAATATAGTGAAGTAATCAGAAAGCAGTTAATTGTAATTCAGCACAGTCATTAAGCACTAATCATGGTTAATTAATTGTACGGATACCTGGATTTTTGACAGTTGTCACATTCTCCCCCTGTTAAGAAAATTTCGTCCCAAAATTTTAAGCTTTACTACTAGCTGCAGGGGTGTTGGGGAATAAATGTGGGTATTATGCTTTCATGTGGTCCTCACGCTCCCAAGTAAACTCTGGGCCGAGACGTGCATTACATCGAACCTTAACAAGTTTAACACTACTCCTTCTAGTTTTGTTAACTTTCCAATCCGTGACCTCAACGGGTTCTTCTGTGAAGTGGAGTGTGTCATCAATGTGAACTTCGTCAGCAGGAATAACCACCGTTTCCTGTGTTGGACTCTTTTTCAGATTAGATGCATGAAATGTATCATGAACACCATTTAGTTCCGCAGGTAGTTCCAACTTATAAGCCACAGTGCCAATCCTTTCCAGGATTCTGAACGGTCCAATATATCGTGGGTTTAACTTTCCACGCTTCCCAAAGCGTGCCACACCCTTCCACGGTGAAACTTTTAACAGAACCATATCTCCCACTTCAAATTCAAAAGGTTTTCTTCTTTGGTCCGCATAGCTCTTTTGTCGATCGCGAGCCGCCTTAATGCGCTCTCGGATCTGTATGATCTTATCTATCGTTTCTTGAACCAACTCGGGACCAACTAGCTCTCTATCGCCCGCATCTGCCCAGCATAACGGCAATCGACATTTGCGTCTGTAAAGAGCTTCAAACGGTGCAGCTTGAATGCTTGTATGGTAGCTGTTGTTATAGGAGAACTCAACCAAAGGTAGGTGAGTGTCCCCACTGCCACCCAAGTCCATTACACAAGCTCGTAACATATCTTCAAGCGTCTAAATTGTTCTCTCGCTCTGACCATCCGTCTATGGATGAAAGGCAGTACTCAAATTCAGCTGAGAACCAAACGCTTCCTGGAAAGATTGCCAAATCCTTGACACAAATCTTCCGTCTCTGTCGGAAATAATCGAGATAGGCACTCCATGACATGCTACTATCTCCCTTAGGTACAGCTCAGCTAGCTTACCCGTGTTATCCTTTTCCCTGATCGGCAGAAAGTGCGCATATTTTGTCAGACGGTCTACGATTACCCAAATCGTGTCATGACCTCTGGGTGTCTTTGGTAACTTGGTTATAAAATCCATTGAAATCTGCTCCCATTTCCACATGGGTATCTCAGGTTGTTGCAGGAGACTTGAAGGCTTCTGATACTCAGCCTTTACTTTGGCGCAAGTTAAGCACTTTCCAACGTAAGTTCAACATCACCTTTCAGTCTTGGCCACCAGTAGAAATCCTTCAAATCTTGGTACATCTTGTCCGATCCTGGGTGGATCGAGTACCTCGACTTATGAGCTTCATCGAAAATAACGTTTCTAAGACCACCAAAGAGGGGAACCTAAATTAGTTTCATGAAACACAATGTTCCTTACTCATTGGGTATCAGCTTCTTCTCCATCCCACGGAGATATTCATTCTTAAGATTCTCTTTCTTAAGAGAGCTTCTCTTTGTGTAGCACGAATACGCAATGAGAGGTCTGTCTATATAATCATCTCCAAAGCCCTAACCCTTATGGGCTTAATCCTCTCTTCTCGACTCAAGGCATCTGCTACCACATTCGCCTTCCCTGGGTGATATTTAATTTCGCAATCATAATCGTTTAACAGCTCCACCCATCATCGTTGTCTCATATTAAGCTCTTTCTGATCGAATATATGTTATAGGCTTTTGCGATCCATAAAGATCGTGCATCGAGTGCCATACAAATAATGTCGCCAAATCTTCAAGGCAAACACCACAGCGCCTAGTTCCAAATCATGTGTAGTGTAGTTCTTCTCATGAACTTTCAACTGGTGCGAAGCATAAGCGATAACCTTCTGTCGCTGCATCAGCACACAGCCTAATCCCTGACGTGAGGCGTCGTAGTATACCACGAAATCATCGGTGCCTTCGGGTGGGGATTAAATAGGTGCATCGCAAAGCTTGTTCTTCAACAACTGAAAAGCTTCCTCTTGCTTATCTCCCCATTCATACTTCTTATCCTTCTGAGTAAGGGAGGTCAGCGGTTGAGCGATTTTAGAAAAATCCTCAATGAATCTGCGATAATATCCTGCCAAACCCAAAAATTGTCGAATCTCGATTGGCGTTTTTGGAGTTTCCCAATTCTTAATCGCCTCGATATTGGTGGGATCCACATGGATTCCATCTTCGTTCACTACATGACCAAGGAATTGCACCTCACGCAACCAGAACTCGCACTTCGAGAACTTTGCGTATAGCTTTTCCTTCTTGAGCAACTCTAAAATGGTTCTAAGGTGTTGTTCGTGCTCTTCATTCGTCCTTGAATAGATCAAAATATCATCGATAAATACAATCACGAATTTATCGAGATATGGCTTGCAAACTCTATTCATCAAATCCATAAACACTGCTAGCGCGTTTGTCAAACCAAACGGCATCACTAGAAACTCATAATGTCCATAACGAGTTCTAAAAGCTTTCTTCGGTATACTCTCTTCTTGAATTCTCAACTGGTGATATCCTGATCGAAGATCGATCTTGGAGTAGTAACTTGAACCTTGTAATTGATCGAAGAGATCATCAATCCTCGGCAAAGGATACCGATTCTTGATGGTTAACTTGTTTAGCTCTCGGTAGTCGATACACATGCGAAAACTACCGTCCTTCTTCTTGATGAACAAAACTGGAGCTCCCCAAGGCGAGAAGCTTGGTCTTATAAATCCCTTGTCTAACACCTCCTGAAGCTGTGTCGACAGCTCTTGCATTTCGGAAGGTGCAAGTCGGTAAGGTGCCTTGGCCACAGGTGCGGCACCTGGAACCAAGTCAATATGAAATTCAACTTGTCGCTGAGGCGGCAATCTTGGCAAGTCTTTGGGGAAGACTTCAGGATATTCTCTCACAACTGGGATATCTTCCAACTTCGGCTCCTCGGCTTCTTTGTCCACAACGTGCGCCAAGAAGGCAACACATCCTTTCTGCAAACATTTTTGGGCCTTCAAACAACTGATAATCCTTAGAGGCGTATCATGCTTCTCCCCATGCACTACAATCGTCTCTCCATTTGCCAATGGGATGCGGATTATCTTCTCATGACATACAATCTCCGCCCGGTTACTCGATAACCAATCCATTCCAACTACCACATCAAAGCTTCCCAACTCGACTGGTAGAAGATCAAGCGTAAACTCACGCTCTCCAAGTTCTATTACGCAACCTCTAATGACCTCATTTGCTTCTACTAGCTTTCCATTAGCTAGTTCTATTGAATACGAAATATCTAACTTACTGGAAACTAACCCAAGTACGTTCCTAAATTCTAGGGATACAAAGCTATAATCGGCACTAGTATCAAACAGTACAGATGCAAAGTGTTGGTTGATAGGGAACGTACCCGTGACTACGTTCGGATCCTGGCGAGCTTCCCTAGCTCCAATGTTAAAGACTCTTCCCTGAGCTTGGTTGTTCTTTGGGAAATCACGCTTGAAATGCCCCACATCTCTTCAACTAAAGCATCTTTGCTTGTTTCCAGTACCACCCTGATTGTTGTTTGCTCCACGGTTTCCACTACCAACTTGGTTTCCAGAACCACCACGATTCGCATTACCACCATTTCCTCCTTGATTGTTTTTATTCCCATTACCGTTTCCACCACGGTTTCCACTGCCACTACCATTACCTCTCTGGCCACCATTTCCACAGCCATTACCGGCCCATCATGTCTCCTTCAAATGGCCATTCTTTCCACAGTTTTCGCACTTCCTATACCTACATGGGTCGGCATGATAGAGCTGGCACACGTCACACTTAGGCAAGGTGCCCATGTAACCTTTCCCTTTATTCTCAGAACTCGTAGCACCAGTCTTGACCTCGGCTGGTGGGTTCGCATCTCTCTTCTTGTTGCTACCGTTGTTGTTCCCTTGGGTACCTTTCTTGAAGTTCGAGAACTTCCTTTTGTTTTCACCTGACTACTCAACATGAGTCTCCTTCTTCTTTCCATCAAAGATTGAGAACTTGTTCAACCTAATTGATTCTTCAGTCAATGCCACACTCAGATCAATGGCCTCAGTGATCGTTGGAGGCTTCGATGTCATCACCATGCTCATGATTTGGGGTGCCAATCCCAAAATAAAACGTTCGATTCGCTTGAACTCCGGTTCAACCATGTAGGGGACAACGCGAGACAGGTCATGGAATATTTGCACATACTCAGCAATCTTCGGACCATCCATCTTTAGATTCCAGAATTCAGTTTCCAGCTTCTGAATCTCAGCCCTTGAGCAGTATTTCTTACGCATCACTTCCTTCAACTCGTCTCAAGTCATGGCATATGCAGCTTCTTCTCCTAGAGTCTGAACCTGAAGGTTCCACCAGGATAGAGCTCCGTCTAAGAACAGTCCCGAAATGTAAGTGACCTGGTGCACTGGCGCACACTTGCTCATTCGCAGAACATAATCGGTTTTCTCAGCCCATCTAACGAAAGCTACAGCACCTCCAGTGCCCTCAAAGTTCAAAGGCTTGCAGTCTAGGAACTGCTTGTAAGTACAGCCTGCACAGGCAACATCATTCACAGTAAGCATTAGCAAACACTCACATGGAAATGTCCAAACGTAACGTAATGTGTCTTAGGTGACTTAAACATTACCAGTT
Source organism: Helianthus tuberosus (assembly GCA_030545235.1). Classification (NCBI taxonomy): domain Eukaryota; kingdom Viridiplantae; phylum Streptophyta; class Magnoliopsida; order Asterales; family Asteraceae; genus Helianthus; species Helianthus tuberosus. The sequence goes on from CM060370.1 coordinate 100,917,535, forward strand.
GGGGGATTATTTCCATTGTTACCACAACTATGCTCTGAGCGAAAGGCTTCATGTGTGTAATCTGATTGTTTATAATGAGAATGAGGTTTGATGAATGGATGGAGTTCACGTAGCCATAGGCTTGGTTAGTGAGTAGATGTCATCCCGGGCTAGGAATCAGTCCACCGAAGAAGGCGAAGTAGCGAGTCTGGGGGCGCTATCGGCCATGTTCACTGATAAGCTTTGTTTGCTTCCTTTTTCCGATACCGTGGAAGAAAGTGCGATTGCTTGTGAAATCCGTTCTTGCAGTTCTGCCTCAGTTGTGGGCAACTGATTGTTTCTTCGAGGAGGCATATTTTAATAAGAAGGTTGTATTGTTCAGGTCTTAATTAGTATGTTAAGTATGTATATGTAATATCATTTATCAACGCAAGTAAGCATATAACATCACATCCATATCACCAATGTGTAATTCAACAACGTATATAATGAGAACTTTACGATTGAGCTTTCATTAATCATCGACCACAACTACCGTTATATGTTCTACAAATGTATCGTATCATATCAAAAGGGACTACAGGGTCACACCACCCTTGTCCAAAATGTCTATCAGTCTACAACAGTCATATGATCAAAAAGTGGACTCCAAAAGGCTTCAATAGCTCAACTCAATAGCGATGCTCTCATCAAGAACAAGCTACCTACATAAAACCAAAAACCAGCTATGCTGCTCCATGGTGAGAAATCAGACATCGAAATATGGATAGGGCAAAAGAGGAGCAGGTGGAGTCGCAAAAGGTGATGGACATGAACAAGGTGGAGGACGTGGAATCCTCTCAAGCTCCATAACTCTACGAAACAGGATCTCTTGCTGAAGTTGCAATGACAAGAGTAACTCAACCCTCGTGTAACCAGCAAAGTGCGAAGGATGGTAGGGATCAGAAACAGGCATGGTGTACGGTGGAAACCATATGAGTGGCTCGCCTAGTGGTGAAGAAGTAAAATGAGCAGTAGGTGTATACTGAGGCATGTGAGGAAAAGCTGCGGTCACATGTGGGTCATGGCTAGGCTGCTGGCTAGAAGGGCCTTCACCTGGACGGGGTGCGGGTATGTCCTGCAAGAAAGTGATAGGTAAGTCGGCACAGTGTACATCTGACTCATCCGGATGAAAAGGGGCAACATCAACAGGTGCATGTGTATGTGGGGGGTGACTAGCTCAATAAAAGGAGGTACATCCTCATCATCATCTATCCACCCATTGCTAGTGAAAGCGTATCGGGGGTCAAGCTGACTGGCAAAAGCAACAGGGTCAGCGGGTGCAGGGACTGGATCTGGTATAAGTGGTGCAACATCAGGTATGCCAAATGGGATAGGATCAAAATCAGGCAGAGGCTCAGGAGCTGGCATCGGCTCAGGATCAGTAGGTATCAGCTCAAGATCAGCAGCTGCATCAACAGGCTGATCGTCAGGGGCAAAGTCTAGCTCAAGGTCAAGCTCAAAGTCGTGTGGAGGAGTAGGTGCGGCAGACAGGGCCGTGTCAGTATCAAAATCAGTGGGGTAACGCTGCAGTCCTATTGCATGCAAGGTGGAGGATGACACAGACTCATAGGAATCTGGAACAGAATGATCAGAGGAAACCTCGATAATAGGAACCTCAACGAGTGGAACAACAATGACATCCTCAGCTAAAACACCATCACCCTGGGCATCATCAGGGGAACCATCAACAAAAAGATCGACATCATCATCAGACAAGTCATCAAAAGGCAAATCCTCGAAAGGAAAGGCCGCAAGAGGCAAAGGGGCGAGGATCGGTGCCACGGCATGCTCACCATCGGGATGTTCAAGGATGAGATGGCCCTGGATAGGAATAGGAGTAAGAAAGGGATCCTCGTCGGGGATACCATCAGCATATGGTAAATCATCGCCAAAGTCGGGCAGCGCAAAAGGCTTAAAGTCGTCGTCGTCGGACATCATCTCTGGGTCACTCTCACTATCGGAGGTAAAGGTCTCTGGCTCTGGGATGATCTCATCGTCAGAAACAATGGCCATGGGGTCGACAGTATCAGACAGTCTACTCTCAGACGAGGACATAGTGTCTGTAACAAAACAATCACAACATATGCACATATATCAACAACCATCATTAAGCATGTAAGTAATAGCAATGTAACCACGTATTCTTTCTAGTCTCCCAGACTAAACCACCTAGTCTCCCAGACTAAACCACCCAGTCTCCCAGACTGAACTACCCAGTCTCCCAGACTAAACCACCTAGTCTCCCGGATTAAACCTCCCAGTCTCCCAGACTGAACTACCTAGTCTCTCCGACTAAACTTCCTAGTTTCTCAAACTGAACCACCCAGTCTCTCAGACTGAACCATAAACATAAACTTTGAAATGTATTTCGTGTCTTTTGTTTGTAAAAATGTTTGTTTCCTGGATCTGGGCGTTTCATGTATGCAATGAAAACATGTTGTGAAAACATTTTCGTGAGAGCCCTAATGATTGTAGTCTAGACTCGAGAAGGAATCCTAGTTTGCTACAATCGAAGCTCTGATACCAAGCTGTCACACCCTGACTTTTGTGGAAGCGTGATTATGGTGTGACTTTCTTAATACCATTGCATTCAGTCATAACAACAACTATATGATAAAACCATAGATTTGTCATCCATTAAATAAGTTTGAAAACATCACCACATCATTGTTTAAACATAGACTTCAAATACAAGTTTTACAAACCATACGAATTGTTTAAGAGTTCACTAAGGACTCATCAAAGGATATTAATTAAAACCAGGGTTTAGAAGATGTGTCTCGTCCAGGAATAAGACACCCAACCCAAACCTCAAAACCATGGATGACATCTTTATTCCTAACGCAGCATGAAACTTCCAACGCCCGCCAGATCCACTTACTAATTCCCTGAAATACATGTATTTTGAAAAACATCAAAAAAAGTTGAGCGAGTTCGTGTGTTTGTTTGTGTGTATGAATAAACCTTTGAAATCACTGTAAGTATGTATGTGAGTTTATAAATCCCGGTATGAAAGCAACAAGGAAAAACATATCACCAATGGTTTGCAAGGCCATTGATATGTGTGACGTGATGCAGGAAGCACAAACCTAGCAGATTTGCACCGGGCTTCCAGCTGTAAGACATAGTCTACCCATGGGCCAACCCTGGTCCAACATGGGCGGGGCTCGCTACACCCAAATAGATCTATCACTCATATCCCTTGGTCATACAACGAGGATTGATGACCTTAAGCGTTATACCCACCACTCACATGATCTAGATGTACCCTTCCTTAGCTAACCATACCAAATAATAATGTTTGTAAACAGTTGTAACATGTACTTCACCCCCCGAAGATATAAAACTGAAAACAGTTAAAGAAAAGGGGGAACACGAAACTCACAGTCTTGCGTCTTCAACAATCGTAACTCAAACTTCTCCGGTGAACACGACTACCTACAACGTGCTAATGTCTATTAGACGAACGAGTCGTGCCTTGATTTAGTATTAATGTCTTTGAGTTACGTTTCTTTGAGATTATTCCGAGTTATATAACTATTTGTTAAAATAATTAATATTTTAACATAAAATATATTTACAAATTTTGGAATAATTGTTAAACAATATATATTAACTTAATACTTCCCAAGTATTGATACTTGTATTTCCTTCCCAAGGATGGGTGTATTTGTATTCCTGTATTTGTATATTTTTGCCATGTATTGGTGTCGTATTCCGGTGTGTAGTTATGCGTGTGTGAAGACGTATTTTGTTGTATTCATTAAGTATTCATATACTTAATTTTATATTAAACTTTTCGGAATATTATTCCTAAATAAATTCCACCATTATATATATTTCCAAAATATATATTTAAGAAATATTACTTAGAAAAATTGTTCATAATTTTTCACTTGGCAAAAATATTTGTATTTCCATATAAGTTCCAAGAATAATATATTTTCAAGTCTAACTTTAGAAAATATATATAAACTTATTTTTACCCAAAATAATGTATTTCAAGTTTACTCAAGAAAATATATATTTTTCCCAAAAATAATATATCTTCTAAAAATTCCAAGTAAATATATATATATATATATATATATATATATATATATATAGGTAGAGGATCCTGTAAAAAGTGCTGAAAGTGTGAGAAGTGTGAGAAGTGTATTATAACACTATATATAATACTATATAACACCATATAAACACCGTATAACAATATGTAACACCATATAACACTATATATCATTATATAACAAATATAACACTATAGGTTATCTGATAGCATGTCTATGATAGATGTATAGTGTTATATTTGTTATATAATGTTATATAGTGTTACATAGTGTTATATGGTATTATATGGTGTTACATATTGTTATACGGTGTTTATATGGTGTTATATAGTATTATATATAGTGTTATAATACACTTCTCACACTTTAGGCCCTTTTTATACTATCCTTACCCTATATATATTTATTTTATTCACCAAAAATCATATATTTCCTTCTTGTCAAAATATGATATAAATTTGTGATAATCATAAAAATCATATTTTCATTTCCTTGTGTCCAAAATATTATTTACCAAAATATACTTGTGAATTAAGTTCCGGAATATTTTGTAAGTTACATTTCTTGTTCGGTTTCGCCAATATTTTGTGTGTAACTTGTATATTTATTCCTTGATATTTTGGTAATATTTTGGATTGTAATCCTTGGTATTTTGATGTGTTACATTATTTCATGCCCTAAAATAATATAACTAATACACAAAGTATACAAATAATCACACACATTGTGTCTTCAAAATATATATATTTCCAAATACATACTTAATCACTTTTATTTATGAAAACCAACCTCCAATATTTGTATTTTTGTAACAAAAAATTATGGCAAAGTTTAAGTAACCATTTTTTGTTGAAAATACACTTGTAAGTGTATGTTTATAAATATTTTTCTGAGTGTTTATATTTTTAGAAAATTTTGCCATAGTTTCCCCTAAAAATGGAGGTTTCCATGCTTTCAAGCATATCATTTTCTTTTGTAAAAATCATCACAATCAATCCATAATCAACACTAAACAACCTTTACTTACCAATCTTGCCAAAATCATGTCTAATCTACCATTTAATGAACTTGAAAGTTTGTGAAAATTTGTAGTAATTTGGTAGTGATTTAGTAAGTTTAGTTACCCTCTAAAGTGTGGTTGTTTATATAAAAACATCATTCTTGAAGAATTTAGATGTTTACAACTTGTAATCATGTTTTACAAAAATGGTTCTTTATGAAATTTTCTTGTTACACAAGTCTTCCTACACTTGTTTATCCACCAAAAATAGTGTTTGTTTATGTAAGAACCAAGTTTTAACAAAACTTATATTTCTAGCTTGGTTTCTTTAGAATAATCCATGAAATATTTAGATCTACATGATTAACAAGTTACTTAATCTTCATTTTCCAAGAAAATCATTTATTCATTCAAGTTCATGGTTCATGTGTGGATGATCCATCATCCTACAACAATTTCTATTCTCACATCTTGCTAGATTATGTTTTTAATCATGATCTAGAAAGATCATATGATGATCAACGTCATTTCTACAAACAATCAATGATCAACAAGCATAACAACACATATTCATCAAGATTACTTCACATTTTAAGCTTATGTTCATATTTACTTCTCATGATCTTTAGTGTTCTTCAAGATTAGATACTTGTAACATCTTTTAACCTACTAAAATAGAAGTATGTTGGTGCACACATCTGTCGTCTTCGTCTTAATATCGAGTCTCGGGTTCGGTTTGGATCTTATCAAGCATGACATCACTAGTGACATCATCACATGACATCACTAGTGACATCATATTACAAATTCACGTGAATATACAAGTCTTGCATGGAACAGATTGTTTGCATGAGAGGTTCGCTTCAAGACAAAATGAAATTCATACCATCTATAAATAGGTTGTAGGCTTTTCATTTTGTAACAGTTTTCTCAGAGTTATACCGAAGTGCTGCCGGTTTCTCTTCTGAATGTAAAGGTTGTCAAATTAATATACAAGAAGATTAAAGTGTAAAACAAGCTGTTTCATTGTCCGTTTCTTAGTTTCCGCCTCTGAAATGGACTAGAACTCTTCCAAACGACTCGTTTAGGTCGGAATCCGATCCTACAATTGGTATCAGAGCTCTGGACGAGGAGTTCTTGCCAAAAACAGCCGGTTTTCACCACGATTTCTGTTTCTACACCATTCTTTTTCAAATCTAAAAATTTTTCGCGGTTAAAATTGGTTAAATTTCACACATATTGTGCGTTTACATGTATTAACAAATCCTGGAAAATTTCCGATTGAAAATCAACTTAAAAATGGATGAAAGTCATGGATTCGCTTGAATGTTGTTCGTGTTTGCTGATGTCATATGGCTCTCGCTTGAAATCAACATTTTAGATCTGATTTCGCTTGAGAGTTTGAAGCGAAACTGAAGATTTCGCTTGAAGTAAGAATTTGTTTGATGATTTCGCTTGAATAGTTGAAGCGAAACTAATCTGATTGCTTTTCGCTTGAAACGTGTGCTTTGCTTGAAAACTGAGTTTCCGCTTCAAACTGTTTTAAGACTTCGCTTCAATCTGCACTGAGTCTGCTTGAAATATCTTGAGTGTTTGCTTGAGTATTCATTTAGATCTGAATTACCTTGAATCTGCTGGATAGTGCACTGTATCGTATTTTTTGGTGAACAAGTTTGTGTTTAGTGTGGAAAATACATCGTGTTGTGAGAATATATCGGTTTATATAGTGCATGAGAAGTCTGATACATCGATCAAATAGATTTTAAAACATACTAAATTCAGTCAGTGTCTGCATGAAAAGGTGTTATCAATTAATGTTTGGAAACTGTTTGGCATGTGAATGACTTAAATGATGATTGTCGATACATGATGGTGAAGTGGACACTGTGTTAAAATAGAAATTAAAAGAGTGTTGTCAGCTTGCATGTGAACATAATGATCAGACTTAAAGTCATCAATATACATGTGAATTTTATCGATATGGGCATGTGAACATGTGATATTGTTTGTAAATTGTGCCGAGTTTGAATGTGATTATAGATGAAAAAGTAAATCGGTCCAATCAGAAGTTTATAAACATAGAAATTGTCGGCCACCATTTTGTAATACATGTGATTATAATTGAGAATTAGAAAACAATTCATGTGAATTTCTGAAGTCATCATTGATGTAATAGTTTTAACTGTTGTTGTCAGTTCACTAAGGTGTATAGACCCAATGATATTGTTTCACATTTAAAATTGTCGTTTTGTGTGGAATTAGTTCAAGATAGTTACTTTGAATATTGATATTATCGATTCATGTGTTGTGTTGTTTGAAGTACATGTATACGTATTAAAAAAAAACAAGTGACTTTTCATCGCTTCATTGGAAATCTTAAAAGCTCAAATTGTTTGTCAGTTGTTAGTTGTCAGTCAGGTCGGGTTGCGTGATTTCTGTCAGTTTGTACGGGTTGGAGTTCAAAAGATTTCAAAGGGTCAAGACGTTTGATTTCGATTCGGGTTCTAGAAATCCGCACAGTTGGTCAACGTTCAGTTCGCACATAAAATCATCAGTTCGAGTACCAGTTTGTTTCAGGTTCTACAGGTGTTTCATGAGGTGAATCATTTCGTTTGAAAGGGGATTTAATTTCATTTTAAGTGTTTCCGAATCATGGACTTAAATTTCTTTAGTATGACTAGTGAAACAATTAATAGAATAAATGTATTAAAGAAAGAATTTGACTCGTTTTCAAGCATGCCAGGTGAATCTACAAAGACTCTTATTGAAAGATATTGTCATCTTGTACGCACCATGTCACAGTTGAAAATTACAAAAACTCCAGCAGAATGGGTTGAAAAGCTTGCTGACACGTTACCGCAAAAAGAATGGGGTACATATTTGATGATATTGAAGAATTCCGGACAGTTTAAAAGGTTATCGATTGCACAGTTTATAGAGAAGTTGGAGGCACAAGATCTGGAGCAGCAGAAGATTGCTAGAATGAACAGTTCTACTCATCAACAAGATGACGAGAAAGTGATTGAAAGTTTTAGCTGGGACAAGTACATTCCAGCTGATTCAAATGTTGGAGCGTTTATTGCTCATATTATTCGAAAGCCGGAAATGCTGAAGGAATGGATGGAAGTGTTATCTGATGATGAGAAAAGTGAAGATGAAGGATCTGTTTCATCTGAAAACAGTTCGTCAGAGACAAGTGATAGTGATGAAGAAATTGAACAGATTAATATTGGAAAAACTCACTTATCTTCTGATAGTTTTGAATTTTATTTTGCAGAAAAATTGAAGAAACTGAAAGAGGAGAAAGCTGCAAAAGATTTGAAAAAGGTCAAAGTGGTTGAGAAGATTGTGGAAGTTGAAAAGATAGTTGAAGTTGAGAAGATCGTTGAAATCACAAAACCTTGTCTTACATGTTTAGAGTCTTGTAAACAGTGTATAGAAAAAGATGAAAGGTTTAGTGAGTTAGAAAAGTTGAAGGAAAAATTGTTGTTTGATGTAAAGAATTTGAAAAAGTCGTATGATGTATTGAACAGACATGTGAATGGTCTGGAGAAGACTAACTCTGAAAGAGAAAAAGCTTTGAAGATGCTGAATGCTACCATGATGACAAAGCAAAAAGAAATCAACATGTACATAGAAGAATGTGCAAAGAGGAAAAAGGAGTTGGATAGTGAAGCAGCTGAGAATGAAAGAATCAGAAGATTGCTGCAAAGTTACAAAGGTTGTGATTACATAATCGACAGAATTTATCCAACAGTTGAAGGATTTGAAGCTTTTAAAGATGAAGAAACAAAGATAAAGAAGAAAAAGGATACTGGTAAGAAACAGGGTGTATGTTATAATAAGTGTCCGCCTCCGATTTGGGAAGGTTACTCGCCTAGAAAACCTAACGAGGAAGAACTAAAACAGGCGGTCAATATTAAGCTAGAATCCGAGATAACTGATGTGTTACCAGACAATATTGATGTCACGTTCACAGCGTCCGACACAGATCATGAGTCCGAACTGATAAAACGAGTGGTCGATCAGGTGTTGGATAAGGATGAGGAGTCAGAGTCAAAGTCCGAGTCCGAAAGTTCGTGTCAGTCAGTCAGGAGTTCAAGTTCGTCTGAAAAGAGTTCTAAGTCGTCGGGAAAAGGGGTTTATAGTAAAGAATTTTTGTTGTCAAAATCCAATTTGAATGACGAAACATTTGAAGTTGCATATACTTTGAATGATTCTGACAAATTATATTTTGATAAAGAATTCCCAATTAGAAGTGTTCGGTTTGACATGATTAAAAAGGTTTTCAAAATGACAGAAATCAATATTTCTGAAATTAAAGATTTAAATCCTACTGGAAAACCTAAAAAATACACTTCAAGAGTTCAACAACGGTTAAACAAGAAAAAAGGTTACAATTCTGGTTCTGGTTTTCAAAAGAAACCAAACCACAATCGTAGCTACAAAAAGAAAGGAATTGGTTTTATTCCACCTAAAAACTATAAAAATGAAGAATATGTTAGAGATTATAAATCAAAAATTACATATGTTGCAGGAAATAGTCATGAAGAAGAAGCAAAGAGCTCATTCTGGAAACAGTCAACTCAGGAGTTTCTTGCTGAAAAGATGAAGCATGGAGCTTATCAGAAGAAAGAAACAAGAACCTGTTTCCGATGCAATGAAGCTGGTCATATTGCATGGAACTGTCCGAAAGCGACAAATACAAAACAGGGAGTTTCTAAAAAACTGAAAGAAGTTATTGTTGACAAAGCTGAACCACCAACTGAAAAGTTCAAAGTGTTTAAAAATTCTACATATGAAGTTGGTGAATGTTCAAAAAGATTTTACAAGAAAAGGGGAAATCTTGACAACCAAACTTGGGTTGTTAAGAAATCAGAGGTAAAATCTGGCGATGAATCTGATTCCACAAAGTCAGAGGAGCCACAGGTTGAGGTAAAAAGTGAAAACTCAGTAACTCTAATGGATGATGAGAACTTTCCACCATTGAGAGCTGAGAATTTTAAATCAAAGGTTGGAAAAGTTGATATTTCAAATCAGGGTTATTCTGAAAAGGATAACTTTGATGTTGAAAAAGCGTTTAATGGGAAAATAAAGAAATTTTTTGGAAAAATGATTGATGGGAAGGTTAAAGGGGTAAAAGAGTTTTATGCTACAAAGAAGGCAACTTATAGCCCAACCCCTAGTGAAGTTGAGAAGCTTACACCCAAGGCTGGTCAGGCTTGGGTGGATATTTTCTTTCACTGAAAAAAACCTGACTTGCCGGAGCTCCCAGGTTGGTAAGAGTGGAGCAGGAATCGGCATCATTCTTTATATTAGATTTTGATTGTGTTTATTTACAAGTGGTTGAAAGAGGTTTTCAACGTCAAGTGGTAAATCAAGGACATTAAATTGTACTTGATTTTCTACAAATGATTGAGGAACGATATGATGAACCCCTAACTTTACAAGTGGTAAAATCAACAAAACTTATTTTCCGGAAAAATCATTTTGGTTAAAACAAACTTAAGTGTTTTGAAATCATAATGAGAAAATAGTTTTGTGTAAGGGGGAGTTCTGATTGTTTATGCCAGGTGGATGGCGAATTGAGGTGATTTGATATCGGTTGTCAAGTTTTTGTACAATTTATTTTCAAATTTCCTAAAATGTGTTTGTATTTTAGGGGGAGTAGAAAATTTGAAAATCCAAAAACATTTGAAAATTTGAAAAAGCCAAAAACATGATAAAATGCAAAAATGAGTTTTGTTGTGAAAAGAGGAAATGATAGTACATCAGTAGACTGTCACAGCATGCTAAAGAAATGTAAAGTAAAAATGTGATAAACGATCTCACTGTGGATGTGTGAGTAGGTTTTTGCACATTTAGTAGATTGAGACGAGATATAAACCTAAATTCAAACTTGCTTGTTCTGTGGGTTAACACAAACTTGGATATATAGGTAACCCCTGAAATCTTGTTTGAAAGGTCCCTTATTCTGAGATACTAGGTCTTTATGCTCAGTGATATCTGGGGTATTATCCCGGGACTTCTGCTGAAAGAAATTTCTGACCTAGTCCCCGGATAATGCTTTCTGCAAATGCTTGAAACATAGCATCGCCCTCAGCAAGCTGATGAAACAATAAAATTGATAGTCGCTGTTGTTGTAATGCAAAAGATCCTCTAAAGGGGACACACCAAAAGTCGAAGCCGTCATCTCTCTGCGTATCGAAAGATCGACCTGAGCTCTCACGGCCCTCGTACTATAATTTATTCCCCTGACAGATATCATCTGTGGTATACTCACCTGTAAGACTGAATATTGGGATCTGGATACGGGAGTATATTCAAGTAGTGGGACACGCGAATAAGTTCAAGAGCTTAAAACATTAACCTCGTATCTCGGATCAATTGAACTTTGTGTGAAAATTTAAGTGGATCAATATACTGACAATCTAGGTGAATCGTTTAGAACTTAAAATGTTTAAAGCTTAACGGTGTTGGTGATTTGTCTCAAAAACTGATATGATCCTCTTACACAAACTCACAAAAATAGTGTCTGTAAATATTTCTTTACTGCATTTCTTTACATTCAAAAATCCAAAAAGATTTTCGACAACTGACGTTGAAAAGCTGAATTTCAAAATTCCAAGTGCTAAACATGACGAACAGGTTTGGGAGAATTTGATTGAAAAGTTTTTTCAGAGATAAAAAAATTCGTTAAATGATCATTGTTAATGTTAGATTGTATATTGATTGGAGAAGGATCTGTGTTGGTACATGAAATTTGATAAATTGTTAAATATTTTTTGTGAATCTTACTTTTGGGTAGAGGATGTGCAGGATAGCAGATAGAGATCCAGATTTCGATTCTGATCATGTGAAAGTCAGACTACGATCCCAGCATGTTTTGAGGGGGAGTCTGTTAGAGAAAGTTAGAGTGAAGGAAGCTCAAAGACTGATAAAGACAGAAGTTTGAGAAGACTCGACACTTAAGACTCGTCAACATCTGAGGGGGAGTCTGTTGGTGCACACATCTGTCGTCTTCGTCTTAATATCGAGTCTCGGGTTCGGTTTGGATCTTATCAAGCATGACATCACTAGTGACATCATCACATGACATCACTAGTGACATCATATTACAAATTCACGTGAATATACAAGTCTTGCATGGAACAGATTGTTTGCATGAGAGGTTCGCTTCAAGACAAAATGAAATTCATTTATCAATTTCGCTTCAAGAGTTCATGTGGATTTCGCTTGAGGATATTCCAAGCGAAATCATACCATCTATAAATAGGTTGTAGGCTTTTCATTTTGTAACAGTTTTCTCAGAGCTATACCGAAGTGCTGCCGGTTTCTCTTCTGAATGTAAAGGTTGTCAAATTAATATACAAGAAGATTAAAGTGTAAAACAAGCTGTTTCATTGTCCGTTTCTTAGTTTCCGCCTCTGAAATGGACTAGAACTCTTCCAAACGACTCGTTTAGGCCGGAATCCGATCCTACAAAGTAATATGGAGTGTACAAGGATCTTACCACTAGCTCAAGGCAAGGGATGAATCAAGTGTAGAAATCAAGAGGATAAAAGCAAACAAGAGGGGTCCTTCAAGATCCAAAGCCACCAAGCTCCTTTGTATGAACTTTAACACCCTTGTATGTGCTTAGAATGGATGAAGATGAATGATTGAAGGTGATGGTGGGTGTGGTGAGTTACAACCGAGAGCACCAAGGAGAGGAGAAGGTTTTGTGTGTGTTTTAGTAGGTGTAAGAATGAGATGGTGATCCTTCATGTCTACTTATAATCCATGCACTCAAATTAACTCTTGGATTTTATGTCAAAAAAAGCACAACCAAGATCTAATTAACAAATGAAATAAAATCAAAGTGTGGGGGCCAAGTATGGGCCGTCCACTAGGGGGGGGGGGTCTAGCTTAGGTTTGAACCATTTAGTTATAATCTAGTTCAATCTTAAGTATCGGTCACGTGTTTCAGTTATTAGATATTTTTAGGAGGTGTTATGATGTTAGGGGATCATAACTAGCTTGGAAACATTAAAACAGTGCTTCTAGTGTAAATTTGATGTTTCGGGTAGTGTCCGGCTGTTTGGTTAGATACTGATTCGTTAAAGTGCTAAACCTTGCAGTTTAGTGTTCTTTATGTACCCTTTTGTGACACATTTAATTCCTGACACTTAGGAAAGCATTCAGGACCATTTTATCATATTTCTGCATAATATAAGTATGTTAAAATGCTGATTTATGCTGAATTTTGCTAAATTCAGCACTTTGGGCGAGTTTTAGGCACTTTCCGGCACTTAAACTATCACCTAGAAAAGCAGTTTTGTGGTCCTTACTTCCCTACATTCTATACTAGTGTAGTACTTAGTTTCTGGCTCATTTTGGGTCTCAAAACACTATCTGTCTATGTGCTGAGTTTTGTCAGCATTTGCTGATTTATCCATTCACTGTGCTAACTGTGCTTTGTGCATCATTTATGTCAATATGTTTGCATGCAGTAATGATATGACATTATGCAATATGTGATGCACATGTAAATATAGTGTAGTAATCAGAAAGCAGTTAATTGTAATTCAGCACAGTCATTAAGCACTAATCATGGTTAATTAATTGTACGGATACCTGGATTTTTTACAGTTGTCACAGATCGAGCAAAAATAGATACTATTTCTCGATTACCACCCCCATCCTCCGTTAGAGCCATCAGAAGTTTCCTTGGGCATGCCGGATTTTATAGACGATTTATCAAAGACTTCTCGAAAATCTCAAGACCTCTAAAGAAATTACTTGAAAAAGATGCCCCTTTCATCTTTGACAAGGATTGCAACCGAGCATTTCTAACACTAAAAGAAATGCTAGTCAATGCACCTATCATGATAGCTGTCACACCCCGACCACGTGAAACATCAAATCGTGGCGGAAACGTCAGGGAGTGTTGTAACAGAATTAATTGTTTCACAACCATGGAAATTAAAGTTACGTTTTATTTATCAAACAAGAGAGTTACATTGTCTTAAAACAAGAAACAAAGAGTACATAACATAATTTAATTAGTTCTTGCTTCGTTTTAAGTCATTAAGGCACAGGTCCGCCTAAATGTGTCACGATCATCCTATGCAACAGCTCCTGAAAACACATGTGAAAATAGGTACGGCAGCATAAAAATGCCTGTGAGATACATAGGATTTGTGAAAATAGGATTCATGACTTGAGTTTAAAGAACTGTTTAACAAAAAGTAGTCATGAATCTTGTTGAGTGTTTTCTTTCATAAATCATTTGAAAAGCGATGAATAAATCAGATGATATATATATATATATATATATATAAGAATAAGGTATGGTTAAGTGAACAACCAAGTAAAATGAGTTTGTATAAATTAAGTTACTTGTAAAACGATGTCTATGTGAAAATGTATTGTAAATGTAATATGTCTAAACTGAAATGGTTTAAATAACGCTACGATATCCAATACCATAAAAGCACTTATATATAGGAAGTACCAGCGGCGTATCCACCATGTTTTTATCGTATTAAACGTCGCCTCGTTATATAAATCACTTACCCAAACAAACCACCAAGATGTAATGTTTAATTATTGTAGAAATGTTTATGTATGGTCAAATGTTTATTGTCAAATGTAAATCATGTAATGTGTAAACAATGTTATGTATGGTAAGTAAAATGAGACTACTTAAACCACAAGTAAAAATGTACAAAACAAAGTATTTGAATAAATCAAAATTTATGCTTTGTAGAATAATGCATGCTTTACTGATACAACATTTATGCGGTAAGTTAAACGTCTACATCCAAGCCTTGAGACAGTAGGATAAACCTTAGAACAGATCAAAGGTTATCAAAAAATGTTTTCGGATCCGGTCATTCCTTACGTCCAAATAAACCCAGGATTTCAGGAATGGGAGTTGTCAAGTCCTATGGTACCACTACCTACTACCAAGCGGCATGATCGGTGTTAATGAATGTATTAGTTTCGTTAAACAACCAAATGTTATACCAAATGTAAACATGTGATGTGAAAACAATGCACTAGGTATGCGCTAAATGAACATACATAGCGTAAGTTGTAATGTAAAACAATGTGTTAGCATGCTAAGTGAACATACATAGCAACAAATGTATGAAATCATGTACTATATGTGTACTAATGAACATAACAAGCATATGATATGAAAACATGGAAAGCACGAAAGTAACAAGTAGGCACATGTGTTTCACCCCAAAACAGTTTGAAAACAGTAAAAGAGGGGTCTATGTACTCACTTGAGATTGCCTAGAAGTCCTTGAGTAACAACCAAACAATGCTAGATATCACGGAAATCAAATGACACCTAATATAGGTAACTATGTTAATAAACCGGACCTAAATCGGAGGATCGGATAGAATGAGGGTTCGTAAACTAAACGAGTATGGGAACTCATGTAATATGTTTTAACAAAGCCTACATACTAAAATGAAACCTAATCTAAGTGCTTATGACCCATTACGACCCGTTTAGGTAGCTTATGCTACTTTAACGCGTCGTTCGCGTAAAACACGTTCGGAACGCCTAACTAGTCCTATGATAAGTAAAATATGCCTTAACATGTCTAATATTGTTGCCAAATCAGTTTAGATATCAAAAATTATGTTACATATGCTTAAAATGAATTTTGGCGTAAAAAGGGCATTTTGGTAATTTACCTAAGACATATAAACTACCTATCATACAACTAACTAACGTCGTGACCATAAGGTATAACCTCGGAAGGTTATTCCCTATACAACTATGGTCACCTAATGTGTTTGGTCAGATCCTAATGATCGACCAAACGGGTCGGGTTCGAAAGTCTAAGCGATTGTTTAGATCGCTTACCTTACGACCCTATATAAGCACTAAACCTAAAGTGACGAGCTAAACATGTTAGAACATGTTTAACGAGGTTAGAAAACAGGTTTGGTATCAAAACAAACGGTTTTGATACCTAAAAGTAGTTTGGTTACAAAATACGCAAGAATACGCATTTTGGCCGAAACTACGACTCGTCACTGAGCCTAGATAACGTGGTAATCAGTAGGTATAGTCACAAGGGACTATAACCATCGTGATTACGCTCACGTTGCGAAGTTCAACCGAACTTCATGTTGACCATAAACTGGTCAACGCAGAAAACGCTAAAATAACGAAAGAGAACTTACAACGGGTCCAAGAACGGAAGTTTTGATCCGAATATTCTCAGGTATGAAGTGATAAACACATCAACTTAGAGAACATTTCAGATTCAAAGGTGTGGGTTTTGAGTTGTGATCTTGAGGGGTATTTATAGATTTCTTAGGACCGTTAAGATCGTTCGTCAAAAACCGTGCTTTGATCTCATCCATACATGTGCATCCATGGTTTTACAAAACCATTGGAGCCTCTAGTAATGGCCCATAGTTTCAGAAATACCATTTTCAAGTGGGTTATGAGTGTATAACAGCTGTTAACAGGCTGTTAAACTGGTTTTGCTGATCTGGGAGGGCCTCGCATCCCGCGTAAGACATGTACAAATCTTACGCGCCCCGCCTGGGCAGTCTGATCAGCAACCAACTTTGCAAAATGACAGTTTCAGTCCCTGCACATGTTTAAGGCCATTTCCGACATGTTTAAGGCCCGTTAAGCCAACTTTAATGCCCTAAAATGATGCATAAACATTGTGGACATGAAACATGCTCAAAAATATGCCGGATGTCGGTTCGTTGGGTCGTACGATCGCGATGTTCACTTAATTACGACGGAATGCGCATAAGCGCGAAAAACGATCTAAACTACGCGACGAATGGAATTTTCTCATGCCAAATGCTAAAATAAAATATTCTAATGATTACATAAATTTTTTGGATGTCCGGATGTATTCAGGATGTATTCAGGATGTAAGTTATGTGCGAAAATGCAAAATTGTGCACTTTTTGACGCTTTTAGTCCCTGAATGACCCAAAAGTTTATTTTAGCACACCGAACCCCTCAAAGCCTATTTCTTAGCTGTGTAAAGGATATTTATGGTATGTTTAACTTATGGTCATGTTCCGGAATGTCTGTTACAGTATGAATCATCATACTTTCGCAGTTTGTCGAATTTAGTCCCTGAAAGCGGTTAAACTTGATTTTCCATACCAAAGCCTTCAAAACTTATTTCTAAGTTATGTAGAGGTTATTTAAGGTATGTTAGGCATATGTTGATGTTCCGGAGTGTTTGTCGCGTTAAACTGATTACGTTTACGCACCAGTTTGCGTATAACTCTCTAGAAAGCGATGTAGAGTTTAAAATTGAACGATAGTCAAAACATGAAAGATGTTAAACATAAATAAACAAACATTGGGATCAAATAACATTATTTTATTGATAACTGAACTGTTTACAATGATTACAAGCACAGGTGTCACAATAGCGCCTGATTGGAAATTACCCTTCGAAATCATGTGTGATGCAAGTGACTTTGCAGTTGGAGCTGTCTTGGGACAACGAAAAGATAAGCATTTTCACCCAATTTATTACGCTAGTAAAACACTTAATGATGCACAAGAAAATTACACTACAACAGGAAAAGAATTACTAGCCATGGTATTTGCTTTTGATAAATTTCATTCTTATCTTGTTCTTTCTAAACGATTGTTTATACAGACCACGTAGCCATTCGATATCTCTTTAAGAAACAGAATGCTATACCACGTTAATTAGATGGATTCTACTCCTCCGAAAATTTGACATTGAAATAAAAGACAAAAGAGGAGCAAAAAACACCGCTGCAGATCATCTTTCCCGCCTGGAAGATCCAGCTTTGGAGGCAACTAGGAACAAGCTAATCAATGAAAAATTCCCAACGGAGTCCCTAGAAATGGTGGAAAACCGAGAAGAACTATTGTACGCCAACTATGCTAACTACTTAGCTAGCGGTATAGTCGCAAAAGGACGGCCACATCATCAAAGAAAAAAATTCTTTGCTGATGTAAAGCATTACTTTTGGGAAGATCCTTATCTTTTCAAAATGTGTGCCGAACAACTTATCCGTCGATGCGTACATGGTAGTGAAGCAAGAAGAACTCTCCGCCATTGTCATTAAGGTCCATATGAAGGGCATCATGGTGCCGCTAGTACCGCACGAAAGGTATTTGATTCAGGATTTTATTGGCCAACCATTTACAAAGACGTCCAAAGTATTGTCAAAACATGTGATGCATGCCAACGATCAGGTAATATTTCTTCCAAAAACAAAATGCCACAAAATGGCATTCTTGTTTGTGAAATTTTTGATGTGTGGGGACTTGACTTTATGGGACCTTTCCCACCGTCAAAAGGAAACAAATATATACTTGTGGCAGTGAATTACTTGTCTAAATGGGCCGAGGCCGAAGCGCTTCCAACAAACGATGGAAGAGTTGTGGTAAGATTCCTGAAACGATTATTCTCTCGTTTTGGAACTCCAAAAGCATTAATAAGTGATAGAGGTACCCATTTTTGTAACCATCAACTCGAAAAAATCTTAACAAAGTATGGGGTCTATCACCGGGTCTCAACAGCATATCACCCTCAAACAAACGGACAAGCCGAAGTGACTAATCGAGGTTTAAAAAGAATACTTTAAAAATCGTAGGATTAAATAAAAAGGAATGGGCCGAGAAGTTTGACGACGCTTTATGGGCTTTTCAAACTGCATATAAAACAGTAATATGTACAACCCCATATAAGCTCGTCTATGGAAAAAGTTTTCAGAGATAGCACACAAAGCCTACTTGGTAATAAAAAACGTAAACTTAGACTTAGAAATGGCCGGTAAAAATTGATTTTGTCAATTAAATGAATTAGACGAATTAAGGAATCACGCATACTCTAACTCCGAAATTTATAAGGAAAGAATGAAAAATTTGCATGATAAACACATTAAACCAAATGAATTTCGGGTAGGAGATCAAGTTCTATTGTTTAATTTATGACTTCTATTATTTCCTGGTAAATTAAAGACGGTGGTCAGGACCTTTTTCCATCACCCACATTTTCCCACACGGTGCAATTGAAATTAAATCTCGAAATGGAATCCCATTCAAAGTCAATGGCCAACGGCTAAAACTCTATCAAGGATTTATTGAGGATGAGGAGGAGAAAATCTCGCTACAAGCAGCCGAAGATTAAACAAAGGTTTAAGCATCAACATCATATCTTGTAAGTGACGAACGACGTGAAAACTTCTAAATCGGTAAGATTTCTAAAACCAAGTTTCGGGAAACAGGGCACTCACACGAGCACTAAAATATATATATCTATATATATAGGGGAAGGTTCACTAGGGAACACTAAAAAAGCGGGGAACAGCGGGGAACCGACTCAAACGAACTTCGATTGGACTCATTCCAGTGGCGTTGGAACCGGCTCGTCGAACCCTAACTAAGATCTCTTAACCCTAAACCCTAAATCCTAACTCCTAAACTCTAAACTCTAAACCCTAAAGCTAAAAAATAAGGATAAACCTAAGCTAAACAGTAAAATGTAAACTATAAACCCTAAAAGCTAAACCCTAGAGGCTAAACCTAAAGCTAAACCCTAAACCCTAAAGCTAAACCCTAAACCCTAAAGCTAAATCCTAAGGCTAAACCCTAAGCTAAACCCTAAAAGCAAACCCTAATATATTTAGGGTTTAGGGGTTATGATTTAGGGTTTAGGGTTAAGAGATCCTAGTTAGGGTTCGACGAGCCGGTTCCAACGTCACTGGAATGAGTCCAATCGGAGTTCGTTTGAGTCGGTTCCCCACTGTTCCCCACTTTTTTAGTGTTCCCCAATGAACCTCACACTATATATATATATATAGGACAAAGATCCGTTAGGAACCACCCCTTATTGCGAGAACCGCGAGAACCAATGTGAACACAACCAAAAATGCCTAAAAATAGCTAAAAAACACACAAATTTTTTTTAAATATTTTTTATGCTAAAATCGCTACTTTAAGTAGCAAAAAAAAATTAAATTTTTTTTTGCTACTAAAAGTAGCGATTTTAACATAAAAATATTTAAAAAAAAAATTTAGATTTTTTTTTTATTTTTTTAGATTTTTTTAGGTTTTTTGGGGGTTTAGTTTTTAGCATTTTAGCTTGGGGGGGGTGGGGGTTAGGTTTTTTTTAGCTATTTTAGGTTGTGTTCACATTGGTTCTCGCGGTTCTCGCAATAAAGGTGGTTCTCGCATGAACCTTACCCTATATATATATACACACACATTTTAAATTTTGCCCGCCCATTGGGACGTGCCCAACAGACACGGGGTCGTGTTCGCGCAACTGTCGGGGATAAAACCCCTATTTTCCTTCAATTTTTCATTTCAACATGCCCTGTTTCCCTGCAAACTCTCTGGTTCCACCGGAATTTTCTGCATATTTCCACGTTTTTTCGACTTTCAACAACGTCAAGGTATGATTCTATCATCATAATTAGTTAGCTTACTCACTTGCACGTAGTTTAACGTCAAAAATTTGGGAAAAATTTAGGGTTCTTCAACTTGAACCAAATCAAACCTCAAATTTTTGCTTAGATCTGTTAGTAGTAGCTTAGATGCATGATATAGGAAGTAAATCAACTTGTATTGTTTGTAGATTTGCCCGATTTCTCATAAAAACCTCAAATCCTTGTTTTTGAACCGAAAAAGATGAAATTGAAGGGGTAAACGGTTTGTTTTGGGAAAAACAACACTTGGGGTTTCATTTTCAGGGAAAACCGCCCCTACTCAACCAAAAATTTTCAAGTTTTCGAGGCCGGGTCGAAAAATGGAGTTTTTGGGAAACAGACGCCTGAGCACGGGGCCGTGCTCAGCGAGCACGGGGGCGTGTCCAACTGATTCCTGGCAAACATGGGGAGTGTCCACTGAACACAGGGTCGTGTTCAGCTAACTGTTTTCAGTTTTCTTCAAAAATTTTACTGTTTCGAGCTAATTGTTTGGTGTTTTCTTTCAGAAGGCCAAGAAGTTTACTAGCATCAACTCAAATGAGTGGGCTGCTCAAGCACAGTTTGAGGTTCTCAAGACAACGCCCGAAGAAAACCCCCGACAAGCTTGCTTGGATACTCTAGAAGCGGTAGGCCAAATCGGCCGCTTCAACAACCTTGTTACCGGTCCACTAAGAGCAGCTCTCTGCACCAGGTTCCACTCCGTGCACGAGTATAACATGGAATTTTATAGCACACTTGCCTTCAAGGTAAAAGCAGAGCCATTTGACAATGAGGGAGTTGAATTTCGTTGTGCAGGGGAAACGTTCTGAATATCAATTGCACAATTTGGGGCTATCATCGGGTTATATGATGAGGAAGATGCTGGGAATAAGGAAAACACAGGTGGTCTCCGTGAACTCCCATCAAACCAACGTCAAGCAGCATGGGCTCAGATTAGTGAAGGACGCTATAACCCGAGCCAGACCAAGAGCACACAGTTGCGGGACCCTCTCTACCGCTACATCCATAGGGTCCTCAGCTACTCCCTCTACCAGAGACATGACAGTAGTGGTGTTGTAGGTTTACGTGATCTGATGGTCCTCCACTGCATTCACAACCGTATAAACCTCGATGTTCCATACTTGCTCCTACGCTACATGCACTAGAACCAGCTAGCCAATCCCCCGACCCCTATCTTCTTCGGAGGATGGGTTTACCTCCTCTTCAAGCGTTTTGTGCAAAGGATGCCAAGGTTCTTTAAAAAGGGGCCATGGTCGGGTAAGGTGGATCTCGTCATATGCCGCTTGATGGGGATTATAAACGAAGTGGGTGACGGAACTATTCGTTTTCAAACGGTTCAAGGGCATGTGTGGAACCCTCAAGAAGCTCTCGTCCTTCATGCTCCACAATCCGTCTTCCTCCCTAGTACCAGTATCAGCATCATGGTGATCCGGGCCAATCCTCCTCTCAAGGAGGTGGTTTTCCTAATTTTCAAAGTTTACATGATCTTTTGAAGGAAAACATCATGTGCACCCGCAACACCTACAATATGGCAAGTATCACGTACACCGGGGTCGGAGTTATAGAAAGGAACATCTCCGAAATGCAGGATGACATCAGCAACATCCGCGAGTACATGGCGGGCCAAGGAGGAGATGATAAGGACGACGACATGGATTGAGATGGAGGCGTTGGAGGTGATGTAACATGGTTGAAGGTCGTAACAGGTTAACCCCTTATCTCTAGCAAACAATTTCATGGTCTGCGTGCCACTTGTTGAACAATTTACTTTCCGTAACTCTTTTACTTTCCTGCATTTTTCTTTTTAGTTTGTGTTGTGGATGTTGAAACTATGGTAAGGTAGGATGTTTGTTATGTTGTGTGGTGTGGTATTTTTAAGTAAAACAGGCATATTGGAGGCTTGGAAGCACTAAGTATTAGTGCTACATAAGCTCGGAAACCAGAACTGAAAGCCAAAACCTATTTTTGGAGATTGCAGATTGTCAACACTCCCCCGTATCCACCACCCTGTTGCTGTTGTTTATTTAATTTCTGCCCAACACATGGTCGTGTTCATCCAGCACGCCCTCGTCTCCACCTTCTATAATTTTTCGTTACTGGCAATCTAACCACGGGGCCGTGCTCATCCAGCACGGGACCGTGTACAGATGCCCAGTAACACCGAAACCTTGTTTTTAACACCTTTTTACACATTCAATCAACCTAAAAACTTATTTTTGGGACACATTGAGGACAATGTGCAATTTAAGTGTGGGGGGGTGCTAAAACCTTGAATTTTGCAAGTCCTAATAACAAGTCTGACATAAAACTCTATTGGAACCGCTAATCACCCCAATTTTTTTCAAAAACTTTTCATTTTTTTTACTTGTCTTGGTTTAATTTGGGAATACCAAGTTCTAAAAAGGTTATATTTTTACAAATTTACAACCGATAGTGTTGTGATGAAAAGAGCCAACACAAGAAAATTATGAAAAGGCATGACAAATCTAGTTAAAATTTGATTATATATACTTGATCACATTATAAACCCATTCCCACAAAAAGTGAGTTTTTGAGCCTTTATTGAGCATAAAAGCATACATCTTTAAATTAAATGCTCATCATTCGTTTCTTGTGTGAATAGCCGCTTGGTTTCTTACGACTCTAGAACTTGCCATGACAATACATTCCCGGTCCTTACCAACTTAAACCCAAGTAAGTAAATGATGGAGGCATTAGGACTAACCCTTTTTTCTTTTCAACACCATTATTTTTCAATTTTTTTATCACCTACCCAAAATCCCCCTAGTTAACCCCTTTGAACCTAAACCTTTTCATTTCTAAACCTACAAAACAAACACCCTTTACCCACCAAAACCCTTTTTATTTTTTAAACCCTTTATTTTAGTAAAAAGCTCGGTTTTCATGTGACATTCCTTATAAAAAAATTGAATTCTAGTAACAAACAAACAAGTTCCTCAAAGAAACTTTGTTTGAAAATGCTTTTTTTGAATAAAAGTCACAAAAACAAAAAAGTTTTACGACGACCGATGCTTTTTACGCTTTTCGCCCTTTTTACTAACCACTAACCCAAAACCACCTACCTTTAACCCAAGCCTAACCCTTCCCCAAGTCCTCTTGATATTTACAAAGGTATATAATTAAAAAGGAGGAGGATTTATTGCTTGGTAAGCATATGGTAGAAGTAAGTTCCATGCCGGTCTCGAGTGTTTCACAAAAATACATCTTCGGCCGAGTGTTGAGTGATCTCCCGTGAGGTATGTGAACTTGTATATAAATGGAATTTTAAAGAGGCATGTTATGCCCAAATAAGTAATTTCTCTTATGAAACGTTCTAAATAAATCATAACGAATAGGATTGTAAATAGCATAGAAATAAAGCCTAATAAAAATCTTGGATTCTCGACACTCAGGACAAGCCCAAACCTTCTCTTCTACTCATTCCATTTGGGAGTGTAAGCCACATTATAAAGAGTTTTGCTTGAGGACAAGCAAAGATTCAAGTGTGGGGGTATTTGATGTGTGTAAAATGCAACATATAAATTACATCAATTAAGGCATAAAACTAACCCTTTTTTAGTACTAAGGTTGGAAAAAGTGTGTTTTTGTCTTTCTTTTGTATTTTCAGGACTAAATGAGCATAAATGAATAAAAGGAACAAAAATGCAGCAAAATCTAATATAAATACAAGGAAAGGAATAAACGTGGCATGCCCGACCCCTCGACAGCATCATCCCAAGCAAAAACAAAGAAACATAAGGCTGACCACTGCCTCGTGCCCAGAGGACACGGGGGCGTGGCCAGTTGTCTGCAGAAAGGACAAAGCTATAGAAGCTTCTATTCCTGACACGGGGGCATGCCCAGCTCAACACGGGGCCGTGGTCAACGCTAAGATTCGCAGAATCCAAGCAAATCTTGATAGTACAGATACGCTTCTGCACACGGGGTCATGCCCAGCGGACACGGGGGCGTGTGGAGCTAATGCAGACAAATTGCAATTAATGAGGAAAGAGAAAGATGATGGACATGGGGCTGTGCCCAATGGACACAGGGCCATGTCCGGGCTTTTGTGCAGGCTATAAATAGAGGTGCTTGGTTCACTTCAAAAGCATCCCTTGGAAAACCACCTCTCTCCCACTTTACCCACACTCCACCACCATCACAACACCCACATCCACCACCATCATCCATCATCCACCTAGAGTGTGTGTAGTCGTCTCGGGATCCAAGATTGATAGTAAGAGTTCTTGACAATTAAAGGCCATGTTTGCCTAAGTCTCTTACATCACTTGGTGAAGACAAGCATTTAGTGTAATACTTTTGATTTTTAATCTTTTCGCACTTTTTATTTGGTTTTGTATTAATGACTTTAATAACTAGTTTCTTATGTTGAAGGTGAAACTTCCTTTTCATTTGTCCGTGGTGTCTTGGCGTTATTTTATTGTCTATATAAAATAATAGATTTACACCATTCATATCTCTACGGTCTATATAGATATATGTTGGCTACCTGGTCGGGGGTTAAGGGAATGGTTTGGTAAGGTTCTTGCCTTGTTCAGTGTATAGATCCTGCAAGGACCTGGGTCAAGCTTACTAGGACCTCCTTCAATACCAACTGGTATTGGATGGCGGGGGTGCAAATGGCTTGATCCCCTCATATGTAAACTATTATTAATACATTAACCCGGCTACTTGGGATTGTATCCCTGCTGACTCAAACCACTTAGCCGAGGGTAACATCACCTTCAAAAGAGGGGCCTACCACTTTACGCATTAATAACTTAATTAATTATCTTTCAATATTCCGACCCTTTAGGATTGTATCCTTGCTGACTCAAACTACTGGGTTGAGGGTAACGTCACCTTCAAAAGAGGGGCCTACTACTATAACTAAGATAATCTCTTAAAAAGTGCAAAAGTGCGTAAATCATCAAAGGTTACACTAAGGCGAGTCGGATCCAAGTGATTCTTCTTGTCTATCTGTTTTTATTTTATTTTTATTTTTTCAGCATTTTTAGTTTTTATTTTCATATTTAAAACCTTTTCTAAAAATTTTGCTTTGATTAGACGTTGTGGATAAACCGGTACTAAAAGCTCTTGTGTCCATGGACGACCTCGGTATCTTACAAACGCTATACTACGCTCACGATTGGTGCACTTGCCCATATGTATGTTTAGTGTTAGTAGAATATCGTGTTTTATAAATTTAAAATTTGACTAAAGTGTTAAAAAGGGCTTAAAATATAACTAAAAACATATTACACTACACGCACATCAACTCGTAAATCTAGCGCCGACCAAAAGGGAAACAAAACCGCCATATGAGATATGGCATGGGCGTAAACCCAATTTGGAATACCTTAGAGTATGGGGATATGATGCATACATCACAAGTGATTCTGATGATAAGCTCGATCCTCGAGGCGAAAAGGTTATTTTCTTCGGACACTTTCTCGAGGAAGAGCTTCTTAATCGAGGAACTGGAACTAATGTGGTTGATCTTGAAGAAATTCAAGAACTAAAAACAACCGCTAATGTAGTGGAACCGTCTGATCAACGAATAATTGTTGCCAATGAACCAGACATATAAACAAGCATTCACAGAAGTAGTAGAATTCGCAAAGAATCTAATAGATATCTATGGTATCTAAAAGGTCCCGAATTCTTATTAGTAGCTGAGTCTAATGACGAACCTGCTAACTACAAATCTGCAATCTTAGATTCGGAATTTGAGAAATGGAAAGAAGCCATGAACGTCGAGATGCAATCTATGCATAACAATCAAGTATGGGACTTGGTTAAGCTACCCCCCGAATCTCGGGATATCTTCGAGCTTTTGTTCTTCGGCTTCTTTATCGACTACGTGAGCCAAGAAGGCAACACATCCTTTACGCATAAACTTTCGGGCCTTCAAACAACTGATAATCTATAGAGGCGTATCATGCTTTTCTCCGTGTACTACAATCGTCTCTTCATTCGCCATCGGGATGTAGATAATCTTCTCATGGCATACAATCTCAGCTCAATTACTTGAGAACCAATCCATTCCAACTACCACGTCAAAGCTTCCCAACTCAACTGGTAGATGGTCTATCGCGAACTCACGTTCTCCAAGCTCTATCACGCAGCCTCTAATCGCTTCGTTTGCTTCTACTAGCTTCCCATTAGCTAGTTCTATCGAGTACAGGATATCTAACTTACTTGCAACTAACCCAAGTATATTCTTAAACTCTAGAGATACGAAGCTAAAGTCGGCACCAGTATCAAATAGCACAGATGCAAAATGCTGATTAATAGGGAACGTACCAGTGACTACGTTCGGATCCTGACGAGCTTCCCTAGCTCCAATGTTGAAGACTCTTCCCTGGGCTTGGTTATTCTTTGGGCAATCCCGCTTGAAGTGCCCTACATCACCACAACCAAAACAACCTTGGTCGTGACCATTTCCATTTCCATTTCCGCCCTGGTTGTTGTTTCCTCTGCAGTTTCCGTTACCAGCTTGATTTCCAGAACCGCCATGATTTCCATTTCCACCGAAGTTTCCATTTCCTCCTTGATGGCGATTTCCAGTCTGATTCCCATTACCATTGCGGTTTCCATTACCGTTTCCACCAGATCCTCCATTCCTTTCTCCAGCACCGTACCAGCACGCCTCCCTGGCATGCCCTACCTTGCCACAGTTCTAACATTTCCCATACCTACATCGTCCTGTGTGAAGATGATAAATATCACACTTGGGCAGAGTACCCATGTATCCTTTTCCTTTGTTCTCAGAACTCACTGCACCAGTCCTGACCTCGGCTGGTTAATTAGCATCTCTACGCTTGTTAGTACCGCTGTTGTTTCCTTGGGTACTCTTCTTGAAATTGGAGAACTTCCTTTTGTTCTCTCCTAACGACTCGACATGAGTCTCCTTCTTCTTTTGCTCAGTGATCGAAAACTTTCCCAATCTAACGGCTTCCTCTGTCAGTGCCACGCTTAAGTCGATGGCTTCAGTAATTGTTGGAGGCTTAGAAACGGTCACCATGCTCAGTTTTGGGGTGCCAATCCCCAAATGAAACGTTTAACTCGCTTGAACTCTGGTTCTACCATGTAAGGGACAACACGAGACAAATCATGGAATCTCTGCACATATTCTGCTATCTTAGGACCATCCATTTTCAGATTCCAAAACTCGGTTTCCAACTTTTGAATTTCAGCCCTCGAACAGTACTTCTTACGCATCAGCTCTTTCAACTTATCCCACATCAATGCATATGTTGCAGCTTCACCCAAAGTTTGAACCTGAAGGTTCCACCACGACAGGGCTCCATCTAGGAATAGTCCAGAAATGTAGGTGACTTGATGCTCTGGCGCACATTTGCTCATCCGCGGCACAAAATCTGTTTTCTCAGCCCATCTCACAAACGCTACGGCACCTCCAGTACCATCAAAGTTCAGAGGCTTGCAGTCTAGAAACTGCTTGTAAGTACAACCTGTACAAGCAACATCATTCACAGATTGTAATTATCAAACGCACATGGAATGTCCAAACATATTGTAATGTGTCTTAGGTGACTTAAACAATACCGTGAGGTGGGTTATTCCCTGAGGTTCCTCCGCTGTGTTCGGAGCGTAGGGCCTCATGTTGTGCGATTTCCTGTGAAATCCGTTCATGTAGTTCTGCCTCTGTTGTGGGCAACTGAGTGTTCCTTCGAGGAGGCATCTTCTAAGGAGAAGATTGTATAGGTCAGGTCTTATTTGATAAATGATAAATAGTACGTATATAATAGCACTTATCATAGCAAGCAAGCATATAACATCTCAATCATAGCACAAACATGTAAATTACAACGTATTTAATGAGAACATGAAGATTGAGCTTTCATTAATCATCGACCACAAAATATTGTTACATGTTTTACAAGGTGTATCATATCAAAAGGGAACACAGGGTCACACTACCCTTGTCTAATAAGTCTACCAATCTACAAAAGTCGTACAATCAAAAGGTGGTCTCCAAAAGGCTTCACAAGCTAGGCTCAATAGTGGACCTCTCATCAAAAGCAATGCAACCTACATAAAATCAAAAACCAACTATGCTGATGGTGGTGGTGGAGGAGGAGGTGGAGGAAAGAAAAGCAAGTTGCACACATGCGCAAGCTCCTCCTCAAGCTCATATACATGACGCAGCAGATAACTGATCTGCTGCTCGACGGTGAGAAATCGAGCATCAAACTCTGGAAATGGAGTAAGAGGTGCAGGTGGATGTGAGAATGGAGACGAAGATGAATGAGGGGGAACAAAAGTAGGCTGGCAAGGGCATGGTAAAGGACACGGTGTCATCTCAAGCTCCAAAATCCTACGACTCATAATCTCATACTGGAGCTGAAGTGACAAGAGTAACTTATCCCGTGTATAGCCAACAAACTGAGAGGGATGATATGGATCTGAAATCGGCATGGAATACGGTGGGAACCATCGGAATGGCTCATCAAGTGGTGAAGAAGTAAATGGAGCAAAAGGTGTAGACTGGGGAATTTGTGGAAAAGCTGCTGAAACATGAGGGTCATGACTAGGCTACTGGCCTGAAGTACCTTCCCCTAGACGAGGTGCGGGTATGTCCTGCAAGAAGACGATAGGTAAATCAACACGATGAACATCAGACTCCACAGATGAAAAGGAGCAACATCAGCGGGTGCGGGTGCAGGTGGAGGGATAAATGGCTCAATAACAGGAGGGTCAACGGGTGAAGGAACTGGATCAGGTATGAGGGGTGCAATGTCTGGTATGCCAAAAGGAATAGGGTCATGATCAGGTAAGGGCTCAGGATCAGCAGGTGCAACATCAGGCTGATCGATAGGAACGAAAACTAGCTCAAGATCAAGCTCGGGGTCGTGTGGAGGAGATGGTGCAACTGACATGGCCGTATCATCATCAGAATCAGTGGCATAGCGTCGTAATCCAACTGCCTACAAGGCTGAGGATATCACAGACTCAAAGGAATCTGAGACAGAGTGTAAGCTAGTATCAGAGAAAATCTCAATAACAGGAATCTCGAGGGTGGAATAGCAACAACGTCCTCATCCAACTATCCATCACCATGGGCGTCATCGGGACGACCATCAATAAATAGATCATCATCATCATCAAACAGATCATCAAAAGGCCAATCCTTAGGAGGGATGACCACGAGAGGAACATGAGCAAGGATCGGTGCCACAATATGCTCACCATCGGGATGCCCGATGATAAGATGATCATGGACTGGAATGGGAATAACAAAAGGATCCTCGTCTGGAATACCATCAGCAAGCGGTACGCCATCTCCAAAATCAGGCAACGCAAACGGCTGAAAGTCATCGTCGTCGTCTGATAGCATATCTGGGTCGCTCTCAGTATCGGATGTAAAGATCTCTGGCTCTGGTGCGAACTCGTCGTCAGAAACAATAGCCATGGGGTCATCGGCGTCGGACAATCCGCTCTCGGATGAAGACATAGTGTCTGTAAAAGAACAATCACAACATATGCACATATATTAACCACTATCATTTAGCATGCAATCAAAAACAATGTTTCATGAAATCATATATCCTCGTTATTCCTCACAAATCCCTTTCTATACTTCCTAGTCTCCCAGACTAAACCACAAATGTGACCTTGCAATGAAAACATGTTGTAAAAATATTTTCGTGAGAGCCCTAATGATTGTAGTCTAGACTCGAGAAAGAATCCTAATTCGCTACAATCGAAGCTATGATACCAAACTGTCACACCCTGACTTTTGCGGAAGCGTGATTATGTGTGACTTGCTTAATATCATTGCATTCAACCATAACAAACAATTATATGATAAAACTAAAGATGTCCATCAATTAAGTTAAGTTTTAAAACATAACAACAACATTGTTTAAAAATCCAACACTGACTTCAAATCCGTCATACAAACCAAGCAAATTGTTTTAGAGTTCCACCAGGACTCGACAAAAGACATTAAATAAAACCAGACTTTGAATTATGTATCTTATCCAGGATAAGACACACAATCCAAACCCTTAGACTTCGGATGACACCTTTTATTTCCAATCATCACTTGAAAGATCCAAACGCCCGCCAGATCCATATTTAATTCCCTGAAATACATGTAGTTTGAAAACATCAACAAAAGTTGAGCGAGTTCATGTGTTTTGTATGTGCGCGCGAATAAACTTTTGTAATCATTGTAAGTATGCATGTTTTGTAACCCTGGTATGAAAGAGAATATGAACAGATCGATTAATGATTTGCAAGGTCATTAATGTGGGTGTAACGGTGTAGGAAGGCTCAATCCTTGCGTATTTCATACCGGGCATCCCGGCTGGAACAACATAGTCACCACATGCGGTCAACTCGCGGACCCATGGGTGGGGCTCGCAACACCCAAATAGATCTATCACTCATGCCCCTCGGTCCTTATAATAGGATTAATGGTCTCAAGTTAACGTCTACCCATTCACATGATCTAGCAGTTCATTTCTTGACTAACCATACCATTTGTAATCGTAATAATTTGTAACATGTATTTCACCCCCGAAGTTATAAAACCAAAAACAGTTAAAGGAAAAGGGGGACATGAACTCACAGTCTTGCGTTCTTCATAACCAACGGTAACTGAAAGCTTCTCCTGGTGTACATGACTACCTACAACGTACTACGGTTTATTAGACGAGCGGGTCGTGCCTTGAGTTTGTATTAATTAGTGTCCTTGAGTTACGTTTCTTTGTCTTTAATATTATTCCAAGTTATATAATTATTTGTTAAAATAATAGATATTTTAACTTAAATTATATTTATCAAATTTTGGAATAATAGTTAAAATAATATATTTTAACTTGTCACTTTTCAAGTATTTAAACACGTATATCCTTCCCAAGGATGGGCGTATTTGTATTTGTATTCTTATACTTGTATATTTTTGCCATGTATTGGTATCGTAATACATACGAGAATACATATTTTCTTGTAATGGTTAAGTATTGAGTTAATTACATAGTTAGTCCCTGTGGTTTGCACAAAGTAACATACTTAGGTACTAATAGTTTAAAATCACATTCTAAGGTATTAACTTTTCATTTTGTAACGTTTGGAGGTATTAGCGTTATTTGTAGGCTTAAAATCACATTCTATTAGTACCTAAATATGTTATTTTGTGCAAACTACAGGGACTAACTATGTTAATACCCTAGAAGTTAATACCTCTAAACGTTAGAAAATGAAAAGTTAATACCCTAGAATGTGATTTTAAACTATTAGTACCTAAGTATGTTATTTTGTGCAAACCACAGGGACTAACTATGTAATTAACTCGTTAAGTATTCTTATACTAAATTTTGTATTAACTTTTCCGGAATAATATCTTTAATAAAAATTCATCAATATATATTTCCAAAATATATATTTTAAGAAATATTACTTAGAAAAATTATTTCTAATTTTTCCTTGGCAAAATATTTATGAATCTCATACAAGTGTCAAAAATAGTTTATTTCCAAGTCTAACTTAGAAATTATATATATAAATTCATTTTTCATCCAAAAATAATTTATTTCAAGTTTATCTAAGAAAATACATTTTCTTCCAAAAATAATGTATCTCGTGTTTGTTTGAGAAAATATATTTTCTTCCAAAAATAATATATCTTCTAATAATTCCATGAAAATATATATATTTTTACTTGCCAAAAATAATATATTTTCTCCTTGTCAAAAATATGATATAATTTTGTAATAATTGTAAAAATCATATTTTCATTCACTTGGTGTCCAAAATACTAATTACCAAAATATACTTATGAATACATTTTCCGGAATATTTTGTAAGTTATATTTCTTTGTTCGGTTTCTCCAATATTGTGGGTACAATTTGTATATTCATATTCTTGTGATTTTGGTAATATTTTGGATTGTAATTTTTTTGGTATTTTGATGAGTTATATTATTTCAAGTCCTAAAATAATATAACTAATACATATAATATACAAATAATCACACACATGGTGCCTTCTAAATATTTATTTCCTAAATACATATTTAGTCACTTTTATTTATAAAAACCAACCTCCTATATTTATAATTTTTGTTACAAAAATTATGGCAAACTTTATGTAAAAATTCATGGTTTGAAATATACTTGTAAATATTTGTTTTGAAATATTTTTCTAAGTGTTTAATTTTTAGAAAAATTGTGCCATAGATTCCCCTAAAAATGGAGGTTTCCATGTCTTCATGGCATATCATTTTCTTTTGTAATTCAACACAATAAACAACAATTAAATCTATACTTACCAATTTGCCAAAATCAAGCATAAACTACTAACTCATGAACTTGAAAATTTATAAAAATGTGTAGTAACTTACTAGTGTATTTAGTAAGCTTTGTTACCCTTTAAAGTGTGGTTGTTTCTTTAAAAAACATTATTTTTAAAGAAATTAGTTCTTTACAACTTGTAATCACATTTTCTAAAAATGTTTTTTCTTGTTACATTTGTGTTTCTACACATGTTTAACCTCTAAAAACATGGTTGATTTCTTTAAGAACCAAGATTATGTAAACTTTGTATTTTTAACTTGGTTTCTTGAAAAATCATTCTTGAAATCTTAGATTTACAAGACTTACATGTTACTTTGATCATCATTTTACAAGAAATCAACTTATTCTTTCAAGTTCATGTTTTATGTGAGGATGATCTATGGATCTTTAACATTTACATCCTCTCATCTTGCTAGATTATGTTTTTAATCATTATCTAGCAAGATCATATGATGATCTACATCATTAACATGAGTAAACAATAATCAACAAGCATAACAACACATAAACATCAAGATTTCTTATGATTTTAAGCTTATGTTCATGTTTCATCTTTTTTATTCTTAGTGTTCTTCAAGATTAACATCATGTATCATTCTTTAACCACTTAAATAAGATATAAAATGAAGAGTATAGTGTTCTTACTACTAGCTCAAGGCTAGGGATGATCAATGGAAGAAATAGAGTGGATAAAAGAAATGGTGAAGGTCCTTCAACTTCTACAAGCTCCAAGCTTATTTGTGCACCTTCTAACTCCCTTGTATATGTGTGGAATGTGTAACACCTGTGTCATTTCAACCATCAAACATATGCCAAACCAATGAAATATTGTATTTCATACTTTGGACTTGTATAAATATGTGTATCTTTTGCACATATCAATTCTTGTTCGATTTCAAGCTCTAAATCGCTTTCTGGAAGGTTATACGCGCACTGATGCGTAAATATAACCAGTTTAATGCAACGAACACTCCGGAATAGTGAAATAGGCTTAACATACCTTAAATAACCTTTACATAACTTAGAAATAAGTTTTGGAAGGTTTGGTGTGGTGAAATCAAAGTTATATCGCTTACAGGGACTAAAGTTGACAAACTGCGAAAGTATGCCAATTTGAACTGTAACAGACATTCCGGATTATGACCATAAGTTAAACATACCATAAATATCCTTTACATAGCTTAGAAATAGGCTTTGAGGTGTTAGGTATGCTAAAATAAACTTTTGTGTCATTCAGGGACTAAAAGCGTCAAAAAGTGCACAAGTTTGCATTTTTACTCATAACTTACGTTCTGAATACATCCGGACTTCCAAAAATTTATGTAAGCATGACTACATTATATTTTAGTGTTCGCCATAAGAAAAATCCATTCGTCGCGTCATTTGGTTCGTTTTTCGCGCTTATGCGCATTCCGTCGTAATTAAGCGAACATCGCGTTCGTACGACCAAACGAACCATCATCCGGCATATTTTTGAGTATGTTTTGAGTTCCCTATACTTTAACTTCATTTTAGAGCCTTGAAATGAGGTTAACGGGGTTCAAACGCATCGAAAAAGGCCTTAAACACGTGCAGGGACCATTCCTGCCACTTTTGAAACTTTTCTGAAACTGGGGGGTCAGTGGCGTAGCGCGACTGCCTAGGCCCTCACCGTCGCGCTACGCGACTGCCTAGTCTGGGGCAGAAACATGCAGAAAACTCATTTTTCGCATTTTCGGGACCGGATTCGATGTATCGACAGCTGTTTACAGTTGTTATCCACTCCCAAATCCCTTGCCAAGTGTTGATTCCCTATGGTTAGTGGCAATTTAGGCACCATAACATTCCGACACTTGTACGGACATGATTAAGGCACGATTTTCGACAAACGATCCTAACGGTTCGGGTATTCCTATAAATACCCAACCCACACAACATCAAAACCCACTAGAATTCTGATTTTGAGAGCTCTAAGTTGAAACCATTGTTTCATACCTGAGTTCTTGGATCGGGATTAGCATTCGGGGACCCTTCGTAAGTATTCTTTCGTTCTTTTCCTTATTTTATTGCTTTTCGAGTCCGAAAGTCAAACTTTGTTTGACTTTCAGCGTTGACCAGTAATGGTCAATGCGAAGTTCGTTTGAACTTCGCAACGTGAGTGTAATCACGTTGGTTATAGTCTCTTGGGACTATGCCTACTGATTACCACGTTGTCTAGGGTCGTAGGGTAAGCGATCTGATAAATCGCTTATACCTCGAACCCGACCCAGTTTGGTCGATCATTAGGATCCGACCAAACACATTAGGTGACCATAGTAGGTAGGGAATAACCTTCCGAGGTTATACCCTATGGTCACATCGTTTAAGTAGTTGTATGATAGGTAGTTTATATGCCTTAGGTAAATTACCAGAATACCCTTTTCATGTATAATTGGTAATTAAGCATATGTAACCTAAACCTTTGTCACATAACTGATTATGTAATATGTTTAGGCATATAACACTTGTCATAGGGCTAGTTAGGCGGTCCGAACGCGTTTCACGCGAACGACGCGTTAAAGTAGCATAAGCTACCTAAACGGGTCGTAATGGGTCGTAGACACTTAGGTTAAGTTTCATTTAGTATGTAGGCTTTGATTAACCATATCACATGAGTTCCTACACTCATTTGGTTTACAAACCCTCATGCTACCCAGTCTTCCGATTTAGGTCCGGTTTATTAATGTAGTTACCTATATTAGGTGCCGTTTGATATTCCGCGATCTCTAGCATTGCTTGGTGGTTATCCTAGGACTTCTGAGCAATCTCAAGTGAGTACATAGACCCCTCTTTTACTGTTTTCCAAACTGTTTTGGGGTGGAACACATGTGCCTACTTGTTACTTTCATGCTTTCCTGTTTTAACATCATATACTGCTATGTTCGTTAGTACATTATAGTACATGATTTTATGACATTTCATGCTAGGTGTGCCCAATTGTGTGCATTACTTAGTACATCGTTTTACATGACATTTTGACATAGACATTCGACATAGACATTTCGGCATAGACATTTTAACATGATTGACATTTGATCATGCATTTCCCACAAAACAGAACTTTGATTTAAACCAAGTTTTACTTCAATACTTTGTTTTGTGCATATGGTTTAGTTGAGACATTTCACTTGCCATACATGACATTTTGACATAGACATTTGACATGGATATTTGACATAGACATTTGACATGGATATTTGACATAGACATTTTGATATGATTTACATCTTGACATGAACACTTTGACATATTACCCAATACATTTGACAATTGATTTAAACATAGACTTCTTACATTGGTTGGTTTGGTTTGATTAAGTGATTAAGTAACGATGCGTGTGTAATATGATACAAGCATGGTGGATACGCCGCTGGTACTTCCTATATATAAGTGTTTGTATGGTATTACATGTCGTAGCGTTATTTGAATCATTTCAGTTTGATACATATAACATTTTATACAAATAACATACTTTTCACAAGACATTGATTTATAAACATCTTATCTTATGCAAACATATTTTACTTGGTTATTCATTTAACCTTACATTTATTTATACTTATCATCTGATCTTATCGATTTTCAAATGATTTACAAAGCAAAGCAAATAACAAGGTTCATGACTAAACATTTTCTCAAACATAAGTCATGAAACCTATTTTCACAAAACCTATGTATCTCACAGGCATTTTTATGCTGACGTACCTATTTTCACATGTGTTTTTCAGGAACTGTTGCATAAGATGATCAAGATACACATAGGCAGACTTGGGCTTTAGTGACAATAAAAGATACAAGACTAGTTAATTATGTTGTATTTCCTTGTTTGTTAAGACATTGTAACACCTTTAATCAATAAAACGAAACTTCAATTGCCATGGATTTGAAACAATTAATTCTGTTACAACACTCCCCGACGTTTCCGCCACGTTTTGTATGTTCCACGTGGTCGGGGTGTGACAGAAAAGATGGTATCAGAGCCAATGGTTATAGGGAATTAGGTTATTAGTAATGCTTTGACCTAGTCTATAACTTTCTTAGGACCCTAACGCGAGTTTACTTGCGTTTAGTCATAAAACAATACCGTCACCTATCCTTAGGCGATGACCACAACAAGAACATAAATTTCAAAACCGCTTTGAAAACTAATCATCTGTTCTAGGATGATTGATTACTAGGTTTTGAACTCTCTATTATAAGGTTTTGAACCCTTTGAATTTTCAAAATCTCGTCAAGGTTTTGGGTTTTAAATAATGTGAACACGTGCAAACTGGAAGGGTGAATGCCTGTATTCTGGGTTTTCTGTCTAGGCAAGCAATTCGTATACATCTCATCAGACGCGAGACCAGTTGTGCTTACCTGGGAATTCTTGGGATGAGTGTTCACTTATAGGCGAGCATGTCTTCGCGATACATTATATTGACCCATTTACTTTGATTAGTCACTGTCTCATTTGTTTGCCTTTGGTAACAAACAAATGGTCACAATCTTCATGCGTTGTCATTTTCTCTCGACTATCTTTCCCTTGTTTCCTCCCATGTCTTCTATTTTCTTCAAGGTGCCTCTTCATCGCAACAACAATGTCCGAACCAGGTGCTGCAATTACCCAGCGAATAGGCGTCGTACTCCAGAGGACCGTTGACTTAGCTATCACCATGACTCGCCTCAGGGATGAAGCTGTATAAGGGAACTGCTCCTTGGTGCAATCAATGCCATCGTCATTATTCAAATCAAATACCATGTTACAAATGTACCCACGGTGGACGATGGAGACATTTGGTTAACATGTGTCGCTTTGCTGTTCAAAGCAAAGCAGTTGCAAACCCTGTTGCTACTTAACCTTCAAGTTCTGCTTCATATGTCGCCTTGGCATATCTAGCGCCTCAACCTCATGAACTTTCTACTTTGTGTATCGACTTAAGCACGCCTAGTGCAAGGTGTCGAAGCACCTCTCGTTACACAAATTTCAAAATCCATAAAGAATCTTTCTATCCTCATAATCAGATCCTTGTGGATGAATATCACTCAAATCGGAGCCCTTAATTGAATTATTCGTATGCCTTAATACGTACATTACCATTCAATAAGGACAAAGCCGAATTCTTATTTAGATCTTTCTATCTTCATAGTTAGATTCTAATGATTTAAGTGCCACATGGAATCCACGGATTGGATTCCTGGTGTGCTTTAAATATCCGTGTCCAAAGATAACAAATTAATAACCAAGTTAAACAATTATGTGATTATGTGCTTATGTGTTCCCTTTTTATGTTTTTGTGTGATCCAAATTCTTGTCATCCAAATCCTCGTAGAATCTTCCATATCTTTGTGTACTATATTAAATCCTCAATGGGCTTTTACGTTGTAGTTAAGTCCCTTGGATTATATTGTACCATTCCATAATTAGACCCCTGAGTGGTCTAGGTAAACAGATTGATCCAAAAATCTGGTTAGGAATATCATGTGATGATATAGCTGAAAGGACTCCTTGGTGGTCTAATTAAAAGGATCCTTTGTTGATCTAATTAAAAGGACCCTATGGTAGTCTAGTCACACTCATCACAGGTTTGATTATCCTCCCCACAAACATTTCAAGACAAGTTGTGTGGACTATGCAAGGAATTGCATAATTATGGATGCATACATAATTATGGAATTCAGTGCACAGAAACCACAGCGAATTTTGTCATGTGTCTAGAGTCTATTCTGTTCATTTTTGTTTCTGAAGATGTAAAATGGCTATTCCGTTCATTTTTGTTTCTGAAGATGTAAAATGGCTATTCCGTTCATTTTTGTTTCTGAAGATGTAAAATGACTATTCCGTTCATTTTTGTTTCTGAAGATGTAAAATGACTATTCCGTTCATTTTTGTTTCTGAAGATGTAAAATGACTATTCCGTTCATTTTTGTTTCTGAAGATGTAAAATGACTATTCTGTTCATTTTTGTTTCTGAGGATGTAAAATGACTATTCCGTTCATTTTTGTTTCTGACGATGTAAAATGACTATTCCGTTCATTTTTGTTTCTGAAGATGTAAAATGACTATTCTGTTCATTTTTGTTTCTGAAGATGTAAAATGACTATTCCGTTCATTTTTGTTTCTGAAGATGTAAAATGACTATTCTGTTCATTTTTGTTTCTGAAGATGTAAAATGACTATTCCGTTCATTTTTGTTTCTGAAGATGTAAAATGACTATTCCGTTCATTTTTGTTTCTGAAGATGTAAAATGACTATTCCGTTCATTTTTGTTTCTGAAGATGTAAAATGACTATTCCGTTAATTTTTGTTTCTGAAGATGTAAAATGACTATTCCGTTCATTTTTGTTTCTGAAGATGTAAAATGACTATTCCGTTCATTTTTGTTTCTGAAGATGTAAAATGACTATTCCGTTCATTTTTGTTTCTGAAGATGTAAAATGACTATTCCGTTCATTTTTGTTTCTGAAGATGTAAAATGACTATTCTGTTCATTTTTGTTTCTGAAGATGTAAAATGACTATTCTGTTCATTTTTGTTTCTGAAGATGTAAAATGACTATTCTGTTCATTTCTGTTTCTGAATAATGCCTGTTGAAAATAACTCCGTTCATTTTTCATTTCTGGAAAATGTTCATTAAAGAGAAATTACAGGATTATGTCTTGTTCATCTTTGATGGTTATTTAACACAAAGTCACAGATAAACTCCTATGAATTAATTTCGGGACGAAATTTCCTAAAGTAGGGGAGACTGTAACACCTGTGTCATTTCAACCATCAAACATATGCCAAACCAATGAAATATTGTATTTCATACTTTGGACTTGTATAAATATGTGTATCTTTTGCACATATCAATTCTTGTTCGATTTCAAGCTCTAAATCGCTTTCTGGAAGGTTATACGCGCACTGATGCGTAAATATAACCAGTTTAATGCAACGAACACTCCGGAATAGTGAAATAGGCTTAACATACCTTAAATAACCTTTACATAACTTAGAAATAAGTTTTGGAAGGTTTGGTGTGGTGAAATCAAAGTTATATCGCTTACAGGGACTAAAGTTGACAAACTGCGAAAGTATGCCAATTTGAACTGTAACAGACATTCTGGAATATGACCATAAGTTAAACATACCATAAATATCCTTTACATAGCTTAGAAATAGGCTTTGAGGTGTTAGGTATGCTAAAATAAACTTTTGTGTCATTCAGGGACTAAAAGCGTCAAAAAGTGCACAAGTTTGCATTTTTACTCATAACTTACGTTCTGAATACATCCGGACTTCCAAAAATTTATGTAAGCATGACTACATTATATTTTAGTGTTCGCCATAAGAAAAATCCATTCGTCGCGTCATTTGGTTCGTTTTTCGCGCTTATGCGCATTCCGTCGTAATTAAGCGAACATCGCGTTCGTACGACCAAACGAACCATCATCCGGCATATTTTTGAGTATGTTTTGAGTTCCCTATACTTTAACTTCATTTTAGAGCCTTGAAATGAGGTTAACGGGGTTCAAACGCATCGAAAAAGGCCTTAAACACGTGCAGGGACCATTCCTGCCACTTTTGAAACTTTTCTGAAACTGGGGGGTCAGTGGCGTAGCGCGACTGCCTAGGCCCTCACCGTCGCGCTACGCGACTGCCTAGTCTGGGGCAGAAACATGCAGAAAACTCATTTTTCGCATTTTCGGGACCGGATTCGATGTATCGACAGCTGTTTACAGTTGTTATCCACTCCCAAATCCCTTGCCAAGTGTTGATTCCCTATGGTTAGTGGCAATTTAGGCACCATAACATTCCGACACTTGTACGGACATGATTAAGGCACGATTTTCGACAAACGATCCTAACGGTTCGGGTATTCCTATAAATACCCAACCCACACAACATCAAAACCCACTAGAATTCTGATTTTGAGAGCTCTAAGTTGAAACCATTGTTTCATACCTGAGTTCTTGGATCGGGATTAGCATTCGGGGACCCTTCGTAAGTATTCTTTCGTTCTTTTCCTTATTTTATTGCTTTTCGAGTCCGAAAGTCAAACTTTGTTTGACTTTCAGCGTTGACCAGTAATGGTCAATGCGAAGTTCGTTTGAACTTCGCAACGTGAGTGTAATCACGTT
Organism: Helianthus tuberosus; assembly: GCA_030545235.1. NCBI lineage: Eukaryota > Viridiplantae > Streptophyta > Magnoliopsida > Asterales > Asteraceae > Helianthus > Helianthus tuberosus. The sequence goes on from CM060370.1 coordinate 100,958,535, forward strand.
GGTTATAGTCTCTTGGGACTATGCCTACTGATTACCACGTTGTCTAGGGTCGTAGGGTAAGCGATCTGATAAATCGCTTATACCTCGAACCCGACCCAGTTTGGTCGATCATTAGGATCCGACCAAACACATTAGGTGACCATAGTAGGTAGGGAATAACCTTCCGAGGTTATACCCTATGGTCACATCGTTTAAGTAGTTGTATGATAGGTAGTTTATATGCCTTAGGTAAATTACCAGAATACCCTTTTCATGTATAATTGGTAATTAAGCATATGTAACCTAAACCTTTGTCACATAACTGATTATGTAATATGTTTAGGCATATAACACTTGTCATAGGGCTAGTTAGGCGGTCCGAACGCGTTTCACGCGAACGACGCGTTAAAGTAGCATAAGCTACCTAAACGGGTCGTAATGGGTCGTAGACACTTAGGTTAAGTTTCATTTAGTATGTAGGCTTTGATTAACCATATCACATGAGTTCCTACACTCATTTGGTTTACAAACCCTCATGCTACCCAGTCTTCCGATTTAGGTCCGGTTTATTAATGTAGTTACCTATATTAGGTGCCGTTTGATATTCCGCGATCTCTAGCATTGCTTGGTGGTTATCCTAGGACTTCTGAGCAATCTCAAGTGAGTACATAGACCCCTCTTTTACTGTTTTCCAAACTGTTTTGGGGTGGAACACATGTGCCTACTTGTTACTTTCATGCTTTCCTGTTTTAACATCATATACTGCTATGTTCGTTAGTACATTATAGTACATGATTTTATGACATTTCATGCTAGGTGTGCCCAATTGTGTGCATTACTTAGTACATCGTTTTACATGACATTTTGACATAGACATTCGACATAGACATTTCGGCATAGACATTTTAACATGATTGACATTTGATCATGCATTTCCCACAAAACATAACTTTGATTTAAACCAAGTTTTACTTCAATACTTTGTTTTGTGCATATGGTTTAGTTGAGACATTTCACTTGCCATACATGACATTTTGACATAGACATTTGACATGGATATTTGACATAGACATTTGACATGGATATTTGACATAGACATTTTGATATGATTTACATCTTGACATGAACACTTTGACATATTACCCAATACATTTGACAATTGATTTAAACATAGACTTCTTACATTGGTTGGTTTGGTTTGATTAAGTGATTAAGTAATGATGCGTGTGTAATATGATACAAGCATGGTGGATACGCCGCTGGTACTTCCTATATATAAGTGTTTGTATGGTATTACATGTCGTAGCGTTATTTGAATCATTTCAGTTTGATACATATAACATTTTATACAAATAACATACTTTTCACAAGACATTGATTTATAAACATCTTATCTTATGCAAACATATTTTACTTGGTTATTCATTTAACCTTACATTTATTTATACTTATCATCTGATCTTATCGATTTTCAAATGATTTACAAAGCAAAGCAAATAACAAGGTTCATGACTAAACATTTTCTCAAACATAAGTCATGAAACCTATTTTCACAAAACCTATGTATCTCACATGCATTTTTATGCTGACGTACCTATTTTCACATGTGTTTTTCAGGAACTGTTGCATAAGATGATCAAGATACACATAGGCAGACTTGGGCTTTAGTGACAATAAAAGATACAAGACTAGTTAATTATGTTGTATTTCCTTGTTTGTTAAGACATTGTAACACCTTTAATCAATAAAACGAAACTTCAATTGCCATGGATTTGAAACAATTAATTCTGTTACAACACTCCCCGACGTTTCCGCCACGTTTTGTATGTTCCACGTGGTCGGGGTGTGACAGAATGTATGTAAGATGAATGATGATGATGATGGAGTGGGAGTGGTGTTCGGCCGAGACTAGAAGAGGGAGGAGGAAGAGAAGTGAAGTGTGGTGTGTGGTGAGTTATGAGAGTTATGTGCTTAAGGTTAAACTTATAAACTCCTAACTTCACAATTTCCTTTGGTTCATATGTCTTTAAAGCACCAACATGATCTAATATTTTAACAAAATAAAATCCAATGTGGGGCCCTTGTTTGGGGCCGTGAACTAGGTGGGGGGGGGGGGGGGGTATAGGCTTAGGTTTAACTAGTTAGTTAGTTAGTTAATAGTTAGATTTCAAGTATTAGTTAGGTTATATGGTTACTAGTTGTTATACTGTGTGTTATGATGTTCGGGGACCATAACTAGCTTGGTAATGTTAAAACAGTGATTCTAGTGAAAATTTGGTGTTTCGGGTAGTGTCCAGTTGTTCGGTTGGTTACCGGTTCGTTAAGGTGCTAAACTATGCAGTTTAGGGAGCTTTATGTTACCTTTTGTGACACTTTTGATTCCTGACACTTAGGAAAGCATTCAGGACCATTTAACCATATTTATGCATGATATTAGTGTGTTTAAATGCTGAATTTGCTGATTTTCTGCAGAATTCTGCAGTTTATGTGAGTTTTAGGCACTTTCCTGCACTTAAACTATCACTAGTAATGCAATTTTGTGATCCTTACTTTCCTACACACTATACTAGTGTAATACTTGGTTTCTTGCCCATTCTGTGTCTCAATACATTGTCTGTCTATGTACTGAACTCTGTCAACATTTTTCTGATTTGTCTGATAACTGGGCTAACTATGTTTCGTGCATCATTTGAATCAACAAAGTTTGCATGAAATAATGATATGACATTATGCAATATGTGATGCACATGTATGTATAAAGCAGTAATCATAAAGCAATTCAAATCATTAATTGTAATGCAGTACAGTCATTAAGCACTAATCATGGTTTAATAGTTGTACGGATACCTGAAATTTTGGCAGTTGTCACAAAGGAGGTGTTCCTATGACTAAAGGAACCGTGTTGAACAAATCTCGATCTCCTTCAACGCACATTGAAATTAAGCAAATGGAAGCAGTTCCATATATTTCAGCGATTGGTTCAATCATGTATATTGTGCTATGTACTAGACTTGACGTTTCGTATGCTTTAAGCATGACCAGTCGTTTTCAGCATAGTCCTGGCATTGCCCATTGGACTGCAGTAAAGAACATTCAGGTACTTGAGAAGAACTAAAGATATGTTCTTGGTGTTTAGAGGAGTGGAAGAAGAGCTCACTGTAAGGTGTTACACTGATGCTAGCTTCCAAAGTGATCGAGATGATTCTCGCTCACAATCAGGATTCGTATTCACTCTTAATGGAGGATCTGTCTGTTGGAAAAGCTCTAAATAGAGTGTAGTGGGGATTTAACCACCGAATCTGAATGTATAGCTGCATCAGATGCTGCAAAAGAATCTACTTGGATGAAGTAGTTCATCAACGACCTCAATGTGGTTTCAAGTATTTAGAAACCAATCGAGGTGTTCTGTGACAACACAGGAACCATTGCTCAAACCAAGGAGCCCAGATCAAAAGGTTAAGCACATTCTAAAAAGGTTCCACTATATACGGGAAATACTAGAACGAGGAGACATCTTAATAAGCAAAATAGACACATATCAAAACCTAGCAGGCCCGTTCACTAAATCGATGACTCAGGACAAGCATGACTGACATGGGAATGTTATCGGTGTTAGATTGGCTAGCCATTTTTTTTTATTTAGTATTTGGGTGTACGGACATTCAAATAGTTGTACCTTTTGAATTCACCTTTGATTTACTGGTTAAATGCAAAGTTTGAATCTTATAGCTGTGTTCGATTTTGATACGCTTAATCCATGAATCTTGTATTCTAAATTATCCGTAGTTGGTCTGACTCAAGGGAACGACTCTGAATTAAGACTATTCTGACTTTGGACATAAGGAGTTGACTTCCAAATTCACAGGCCTCATTGTGATAACATTGGATGTAACTCGCATCAAATCATCTTCATGGATCTTAGTCATAAGATGTTTTGATTTAGGCATACTCATTTAGTATCCTCTGACCTGAGATACATACTAGAACTTTCATTTACTAAAGACTATTCTTTGATTAGTGTCAATCACTGTCGCGTAACTGCCAGTTATAAAGGCATTGGTTGGGAGTAGCTCTGAAGTTCAGTGGGAGTTGTATGTAGTCAAAGTGGGATACTGTACTCTTACATTATATGTAACCGTTAGCCATCGGGGCACCCTCGTTGATTCAAACTGGTGAAGAGTAAGGCCTTACCCAAACTTACTGTGTGTTTGATTGGACCACTTTGATTCTTGAACGAGAACGATAATGATTGAACGCCATGTGAGATTGAATCTGATCCATGTCTCGTTGTTCAATTGATGTCTTTTATAGAAAGGATAGATGACAATGATTGTCATAAGTCTACTGTCTTCAAGTAGCAAGTAGTTACTGAGGGGAAGATACCTTGGTTAGTAACTTTAAAGTGTCATGACCTGTTGGGGGCAGCTATGTCTAGCTAGAGCATCGCTGGCTGTCTGTGTTGAGATCTTATCAGAGACCGTCCAAGTGGGAGCTGCTGGATATTTATGTGCGGTTCGATAAGTCAACGCTGCCGACCGGGTTTTGACCCGTAAGAGTTACACCGTGGGCAACGAACTAAAATCCACTTAACTAATTTAACTGGTAATTACGAACGATGCGTGGGCATCAACTGAGAGACAGGTACATGGGCCGGGTGAGACAAGAAAGCTCCTCTCGCCCCTTGTTATGCATGCATCCGTGCTACGCCACTTTTAGAACATGCACTCTTGAATCGCCACTTATCGCACATGCAAGGACCTTGGCCAATAGTAACACATGCATTATGCATGTCCGCCACTTGGCAAACATGCATGAGTCTCCATCTACTATTTATTTAGGGTTTTGGGACTTGTTTTGGTGTGGTTGAAAGAACTAAAAACACTCTCAAAAGGAATACCCACAACCGGCCGGCGACCACCGCCACTCCGCCGCCGCTCGCCGCCAGCCACCGCCACCGGTTCTGCCATGCCACCGCTTGCCGCCGGCCACCGCCGCCGCTACACGGGTTCATACTCGTGTTTCGTTAGTTCGTATCACTAGTACTTGTTCGTTGAACCTCGGTGTCTCAACCGGTTAGTCATTAACCGAGGTATATCTTTCTCATCGGTAGTTAAATATATTTTCACTGTGCTCGTATTTGCATGTAACCGGATCCTATCGGTTTCGTTTTGTTGATCACTTGTTTATATTTTCGCTGCGTTTTATTAATTAACTCACTTAATTAATTAACTATTATTTATTGAACCGGGTTTTTGATAAATAAAATTTTAACCGATCACCATGAAAACCCAACATTAAGAAACCATATTGAATCAACTGACAAGCTAGTGGATTGAACACAAACGAATCATGCGGTTTTGAACGATCCGGAGAAAACTAGAACAATATAGGTGGAAAACCACCATTGCTTGGCTCCTTATTTTGTTGGCCACTAGTTTTTTAAATCAGACATACTGGTATGTTACCAAGAAAAATGTGGGTATGGGGTTTAGCAACAAAACAATGATAGGCTGATTCTATACACCCCCCCCCCCCCTTCCAGAATTCATGTTAGGATCGGAGGCTCTCATGATTGTGTTTGTTTGTATAAATTGAACAATGAGTGAATATGAAACAGAGTAAAGTGTAGCGGAAATGAATAACAAACTTTGTAAACACAATCAAAGGAGAAAATAGTTTGATAGACTTTTGCTTTTCATAGAGTCGAAAGATTACAATTCAAAGCAAGAGATTACACTACAAGCTTATAAACTAAGCTCCCCCTCAGCCTGATACTACAGTGGTTGGTTGCACAAGATGAAAGGATTGAATTGAGGAGTAAAACTCACTCAAGACGATCAAATGTAACAGTACAGAGTACTGTTCCATTTATAGACAATCCAAACCACTGAGGCATCTCAGCTGACGTCACCATGAAAGCGACGTCTAACAGCCTAACAACCTGTATCTACTGTTCTTATACAAACACTGCTAAACCTAACCACTGACTATACATAAAACAGATGACATACTAAACTACTGCTTTCTCTTTACATCAGTGCTTTCATCAAGGTTGATCAGTCCTTGATTGGGCAGTGCTTTGTCATTAGTAGATTGTACCAGCAGTGTTTTCTTCTTAGCAGTTTTCTGGCTTCATCAGTAGTTAGAAGAACAGCAACAGTTGTATCCGGGCAGTGGATGTAAGACCATCAGATGTTATAATCACTTTCAAGGGAGAAGACTTAGTGTAAACTGCTGCTTATTGTGAATTCACTGTCATGATCCGGTTTTGGCTTTCATTATCTGTTCCTTTGGTAGGGTTCAATCCCAACAATCTCCCCCTGGAACAGATAATGCCAAAACCCTTCATTATTCTGGATTTTTATTTCTCATCAGCAGATCCTTAGCTTTTCTTTTAAATTCTGCTTCAAAATCTTTGGAACTTGAGTCATCCTCATCCCTGCACAGTGAAAGTTCAAGGAGATCCTGCAAATCTTTAACACCAAGGCCTAGTGCTTCTTTCCTTGATATGTACTTCACTTCGCCATTGGATCTGACCAGAGTCAATACGTGGGTCTTTTGATCAGACATCCACTTTAGTACTTTTGAACCCAATGGGTTTCTTGGGAGAGATTTATTTTCTGATGAGCTTGGAGATTTTGGCCTTGAGAAAAATTGTAAAGCAGTATTCTTAACTTCAGACATTCGTTTAAAAGCCTCTTCTATAACTTCATTTGCTGCAGCTATGTCTTCTGCAGTTTCTAGTTCAATCAGCTCTTGTCTTTCTCTTTGTTCAAGTTCAGTGTCTGTGATATCTGCTGCAGGTTTGGTTAATACCTTTTTGAAAAGGTTTTGAAGGCTCACTGAACTATCTTCTTTTAGACCCATTTTCTTGATGGCTTCTGTGAAGTACTCAGCTTCCTTTTCTTTTTCTTCTTCACTGGTCAGCAGTTTTCCTTTCTCTTGGTTTATCACAAGACTCGGGTCAACTGTTGATGTGATCAGTGTTTTAAGAGCATCCTGCTGTTGTTCTCTCTTGTTGTAGTCTGGCTTTTTAGAAGTGCCTGAGACTGTTATCTTTCTTTTCTTCAGTCGTTCATAAGCCTCATCGGTATACTGCTTTGTCCATTTTGCTATGGCTTCAGCAGTATCCACCTTAGCATCTATCAGTTCCTGCTTTTTCTTTTTGTATTCAGAAGTAAGATCAACAATTAGCTTTTTGTACTTATTCCAATTTGGAGCTGTCTTCTTCTTACTTGGATCATTTTTAATCCTTTCAATCCTATTAGCTTCATGCTTTAAAGCAATTATTGGCCATTCTTCAAACTGTTTTTCTTCAGCTGAATAGAATTTTTCTTTCATTATATATGCAAGATACTCTTTTCTTATTGCTTTTCGTTGATCTGCCTTTTCTTTGCTCAGTTCTTGTGCAAAGTCTTCCATTAGCTTGACCTTTGTGAGCAAGAGTATCATTCTTTCTGCAATGGCTTCATCACCTTCATCTTTGCATTCAAGTTTAGCTCTAATACTTGCCTGCCTTGCTTTTAATTCGAGATATTCATCCATGTTTTCTAGGACTATGAAGCCAATGTGGGAAGGGAATCTTCTTTTTGAAGGATCTTCCTCGGTGTAAAATTGCCTCATCTCATTTTTCACAGCATCTAGTTCCAGTGGATATTTTGCGGCAACAGGATCATATTTTTCATCAGTGACTTGAGTTGTTTCTCTTTTTCTTTTGTGAAGCTTTACTGATGAAGAGGACTTTGGTTGTGATGTAGGAATGATAAGAGCAGTGGTGGATGGTTGACTAACAGCTGTTGAAACAACTGGTGTTTCAACATCTGTTGTCATTACAACTACTGATGTTTCAGTAGATGTCTTCTGCTTTTGAGCAGGGGTTGAAGGTGGTGAGGTAATTTTTGATGGTGGTGATGGTGGTGGTGAATCATCAGGTATGAAAATCCTTCTCCTTTTTATTGTAGGAGAGGCTGTTGATGTCTTAGGTGGCTCAGTGGTTTGAGATTGAATGGCAGTGGTTTGTGATTGACTAACAGCTGTTGAAACAACTGCTGCTTCAACCGCTGTTGTCATTACAACAGATGTTGTAATATATATTGTCTTCTGTTTTATGACAGGAGGTAATGGTGGTAGGGCAGTGATTTTGGTGGTGTGTGGTGAAGTTGTGTGTGTTGATGAGATGACAGCTGTTTGGCTACTGCTAGCGGTTTTTGTAACTACTGCTGTATCAGCTGTTTGGATGGAAGTTTGAGATTTTAAATCTTTTGAGGGTTTAGATGGTTGTTTTCCTTGTTCTGATTCAACATGCAGGCCATCTTCAATTCCCTTTTTCTTCAACTGCTTGATATTCTCCCCCTTTTTGGAATTATCTGCAAGGGGGTTATCCATGAAAAGGATGGTAGAGGGAACTTTTCCAGAAGTGCTTTGGAGATGAGCCTTGATAGCTTTGATGTCTGCTTGAGTATCTTTAAATCTCGACTCCACCATGTTTGTCAGCATTTTCACATGTATTTCATGTTGCTGATCAGCCATCTGTTTTTGTTTTTCAAGTAAGGGCTGGAAAATATTCCACAGCTCATTTGCAGCAGGTGCCGGTTGTGCAGATGCTTGAGCTGGAGCAGCAGTGGATTGTGCTTTTTGAGCTTTTAGCAGCTGCTGCACCATATCCTTTATCTCAGCAACTGATGTTTCAAGTTTTTCAACTCTGCCCGTCAATTCCTGATACTTTGAATCATCACCCACTTTAATGGGATCATCTGAATCCCCACCAGCGGTGGTTGTACCAATGTGCGACTTAGGAACTGAGTCCCAAAAATCACCCATTGATGCCCCTTGTTCTTGGTACTGGGGACTTCTTTCTTCAGCACTTGATAATCCTTTGATGGTACCAGTGGTTAAAACAAACTCACTGGTGGTTATCGAAGGTGCTATAGAAGAAATTGCCTTCAAGGGAGACTTATTAATGAAACAACTGTCCATATGTAGATCTGTTGATCCAACATTTGTAGTTGCTGCTCCACTTGAACTACTGACAGGAGTTACTTGTAACTCCTGCAGAGTAACCTCCTCAGTTGTTGCTGGGATAGCAGAGGTATAGGCATCAGACCCAGTCACTTGTTGGAGTGTACTCTCTTTGATGAGTGATTGAGAGGAACTGGTTTGTATCTGAGCTATATCAACTGCCTGCAACAAAGGTAGCATGGATTGTGGTAGTATGATTGGTGAGGGTATGGGAGTTGAAAGAGATATGTCCTTGGGATCAGGACTGAGGAAGATGGATCCGATTGGGTCCAGAGCTTCATATTGTGGGGTCCCTGTGCTTACAACCTGATCCTTTTATGAGGATACAGGAGGAGTTTGAGGCAATGGTGGAGATCTTTCTACCAACTGATGTGAGGAAGTAGCAGCAGTGGTTTGTGGTGACATTTGTTTTGTCACTGGCAGTTGCTCTGGGATCTCATCTTCCAGAGTTGCCTTTGTTTTGGGTTTGGTGGGTTTTCTGGATGTTTTCTTTTTGGTCTTTTTGGTAATGGCAGGTGTGGGTTTCAAAGCAGTGGTAGTGCTGCTATGATCACCTGGAGCAGTGGGCTCAGCAGCAGATGTCTGAGGAGCTGTGGTAACTGCTAAATTCTGCTCAGACATCTCTGCTTTTGTTTTTATTGGTGCCAACATTCTAGTGAATGTTTCAGGTGTTAAACTTTTTATTTGAAAATAAACACCTTGTTTGAGCAAATTTTCATTTTCTTTTTCAAATTTTTGTTTGAAATAGTAGCTTAGAAATCTTGGAAAAAGTAAAAATGCTTTGCTATCAACGTTTTTAACCAAGTCATTGAAGATTTCCTGGGAATAATTGTAATTTTCATTATTTAAAATAGCATACCCCAGACATTGAATCTTCAATGGTATTTCGTTAAACGTTGTTGCTTTATTTGAAACACACATCAAAAGTGTGTGAAATAAAAATCTGGGTGCAGACGGAAAGTAACCTTTTTGTAAGGTATCTACCTTTGATTGTTCTGCATACCCTCTTTTCAAAAAATCAGTTTTCAACTCGGCTTTATCAAAAGAAGTTTTACCTTTCTGATCGTCGAGTTTAAAGACTTTGGAGATTGATTGCGGTGTAATTTGAATCGCTTTACCCTGTATCGAGGAGTTAATGGCAATGACTTTATCGTCTTGTTTTTCAAGCATCGCCTTTTCCAGAACTCTCTTTGGGTTTGTTGGTAAATGGGAGCATCTGCTATTAACAAAGTTTTGTACTTTGATTCAGATAATGTGTCAATGATGGAATCGAAGGTGTGGTTGTTTGAGGGTTTTGTAAGTAGACCCAAATAGTTGTGAGGGGATTTGTATGGTATCTCAATGGATTCAGCGGCCGTTTGATCGACCTCTTTGGAAGATGATGGTGATTTTGGTTTTGATTTTGATTTTGACTTTGATTTCGTCATTTTGAAAAGGAAGAAGAAGAACAGAGAATGATTTGAGATGGAGGGTTTGGAAACTGCTTTGAAAAGAGAATTTTAGAATTCAATTCGACAGTGTAAAACCCTGTTTGGGGGTTTTGATCTGGGTTTTATTAAAAAAAATGATCGCTGATGTGGCAGCGGTTATTAAGATCTAATGGCTATAAACTGACCACGTGTCAACCTCTGATGATATGGATGAAGAATGGAGAACAGTTGTTTTGAGAGCCACTGATGTACCAAGCATCAGTAGTTACAACGGTAATAATGTGACAACAGTGGATGATTTTTACTATCAGTAGATAGTATATCAGTGGATAAGACACTGATTTTGAACGTCAGTGCTTGCCAAGAAACTGAAGGATCAGTGACTGACTTTCAGCAGTGGACAGTATTTAGGAAACAAATGTTTGAGCAAAAACAGTGGTTAGGGTTAAGATAATGGTAATGATTTGAAAGACAATTATGTCAGCAACTGTTTTGAGAATTTTCATTCAAGGTTTTGCCACATGTCAATTACACATTTTGACGCGTATACAAATTTCTGACAGTGGTTAAGTACCCCAGATGATGTAAACTTTTTACCAAAGCAACTCATTCTTGTTATAATATTTGTATTAAACATGAGTGCCCAAGTGTTCTAAGATCTGTTGACAATCAATCTTTTGCATAGTGTAAGAACAACCTTGAGTTTGACATGACCTTGACAAGTATATCATTTCCTTTTGATCTATTTTGAGGATAATATCACCACCAAAAATAAGGTCATATATCCTCACAGGAGATTGAAATTTTTATTATCAAAAACCAGTAAAAAGTTCAAAAAATATCATTCCAAAAAAAATAAAGAATAATATATCCTGTTTTATTTGAGAAAACCCCTTTTCAAAAAAAAAATTAAAGGATTTTCTGAAAACAGCAACAAAAGGATCTGGTATTAATATTCCACTGAAACTCTTAATCATATCAACCCCAAGCTTATGAAAATGGTCAGTGGTTTGACAACAGTGGTATGAAATATTAAATGTATTTTGACCACTGTTTGGTACCATTTTCTTGTTGATTGATTGACAACAGAAATGAGGACATTTGTCTAGTCCTGTTGAAAGTTTATTCTTCTGTGAATACTGTTGTTATTTGAACCTTTCCCTGAACCAATGGTTGCACATAGTTGCCTAATGACCATTATTACCCCAAACTTTGACTCGTAAGTGTTTTATGTTTATACTCTTTTCTTCTGACTTCAAAAGTTTTGAGATAAACACATTTCTGAGCTTTTATGATTATCTTCTTCCCTTTTTACCCTTCCCATTTGTCACACCCTGGCTTTTGCGGAAGCGTGGGTTTAATTGGTGTGACTTCATAATACCATAGCAATAATCACAACAATGCTATATGATAAAATACGGGACGTTCATCCATTAAAATAGTTTAGAAAATGCGCAACATATTGTTTTAAAAACTCAATCCCAAAACATATTACAAAACGTGACTTGTTTAAAATGAGTTCATAAGACTCAACGAAGAACTTCCAATAAAACGAGGATTTAAACATGCAACCCGTCCAGGAATGAGTCGCACTTCCAAAACCCTATGACCCTGGATGACATCCTTATCTAGTACGCAGCTAACATGCACCACTTGCCAGATCCTATTCATTCCCTGAAATACATGTAATTTGAAAAGGTCAACAAAAAGTTGAGCGAGTTCATGTGTAAGTGAGTATATAAAAGCCTTTAAAATGTCTGTATAAGTAAAAGTCCGTGGTATGCAGCAATTAAGGAAAAACCTGATCACCATTGGGTTGCAAAACCAATAGTATGTGTGAAATGATGCAGGAAGACTCAAACCTAGCAAATTTGTCTCCGGTATGAAGACATAGTCACCACTATGGGCCGCCCCGGCCTCATGGGTGTGGGCTCGCTACACCCAAATAGATCTATCACTCATGTCCCTTGGTCCTTCAATGAGGATTAATGGCCTTAAGTGTTGTACCCACCACTCACATGATCGCGTAATAAAAACCCTCCTTAAGCTAACCATAGCATATAATAAATGTCTGTAAATGTCTGTACATGTCTGTAAATGTCTGTAAATGTCTGTAACATGTATTTCACCCCCGAAATGTAAAACTGAAAATAGTTAAGAGAAAAGGGGGACATGAACTCACTGTGGTGCGTCTTGTACTGAATCTCAAACTCTGTCTGCTACACGACGACCTACACGTACTAATGTCTATTAGACGAACGGGCCGTGCCTTGGCTTAGATTTTAGTATTTCGAGTTACGTTTCTTATATGATTTGCGTGATAAATATTTGTTCGTTCAATGTTCTAGTAAATTCTAGTCTTAGAAGGCAATTATTTACTAAGTGTTATAATTTTCGGAAAAATTTCGCCATAGCCTCCTCTGTAAATAGAGGTGTCCATGCTTAAGAGCATATCATTTTCTTTTACAAATACCTCGTAGAGTGTTCCCACATAGCCAACCCGACAATCATACATGCAATACACTACTTACGTCTTTTCAGCTTTATTAAACAAAACTGGACTGTTTTCGAGCATTTAAATAAAATAGTTATCCTTTTCCAAAAATTCTCAAATTTTTACAGAATGTCAAACATAATCCAAAATTTATTGTGTAAAAATTTCGGAGACCAGTTCATTACCAATTTTAAATAAAAATTCTTTTACCCGGCTGCAATCAGATTTGATAAAAATCAATCGTAAGTCCGATCAACGAAATTCCAGTTGGAGAGTCACGGAAACAACAGTGACCGTCTACAGTAAAAATTCCATGAGATGATTTTACTCAGGTTTCGGGTTTTGACTCTGAATACAACACACTTTTTCAGTAGAAATATTTCAGCTTGAGCTGCTGTCTAAAAACAATTCTTTAAAAATAGTAAACGATCTCGAAAAATTACGATTCTAGTGCCATTTGTTCGGTTGTTCAAAATTACACAATTTAGACTCCAGAAATTCAGTTTTTCGATTAAAAATGACCCAGTTATAGCCTGTTGAAGTTGGCTGGAAATTTCAATCAGCATGTTTATTTCAGGTTTAATGATTCTAAAAACATATTAACAAGTGTCCTAACCTTGATTTGTTAATAACTTAATGATCAACCATTGTGCATGTATTATCCAAACTCAAACCAACCTGATTTTAACCTCATACAAACTTTTCATGTGGGGTTTTTATGTATAGTTCCATGTTCATGTTTTAGGGTTCTATTTCTTGTGATTTGAACAAACAAACGTCATGCTTCACATTTTGACTAAAATAAGATGGAACAAGGTGTAGAGACTTACTACTAGCACAAGGCTAGGGTAGAAATCTAGTGAAGATGATGGTGAGAAAAAGTATGGTGAAATGACTAGAACAAGCTCTCTTCAAGTTCCTTCAACCTTGCAACTTCCTTGGATCCTCTTGAAGCTTGAATGGACTTGTATAATGGAGAAGATGAAGATGGTTGAAGTGGGGAGGGGGGTGTTCGGTTATATGAACCGAATGGGAGGGAGAGAGAGTGGGTTTGTGTGTGAGTTTAGTTAAAATGATGAAGTTTATTGGAGTTTTAAAGATACAAATCTCATATTCATCATTATAGTAGAGTTTGGCCCAATCAACACACACTAGGACCATGATTAAGTATCTAAATAAAATATTTAAGAGATTTTATAGATATGGTGGGCCCAAGGGGGCTGAATTCGGTTGGGGGGGGGGTCTTGATGTAAAATTTGTTAATTAGAAGGTAAATAATTAGGAGGTTAAGGGTAATTCCTTGAATAGTGGGTGTATGTCATGTTTCTATAGTGTGTGGGGATTTATTGTGACCATGATTATTTAAGAATAATACAATAATGTTTCTGTCAAAATTTTGGTGTCCCGGGTACTGTCCGGTTGTTCGGTTAAGTATCGTCTCGTTAAAGTGTTAAATTGTACCGTATTGCGTCTTTTTTGCATATTTTTGTAACGAAATCATTCCTGGCACTTAGGAAAGTATACAGGACCACTCTGCTATATTTTTGTATTCTGCTGGTATAATAAAATGCTGAATTTTATAAAAGAATGCCGAATTCTGTATTTAACGCATGTTTTAGGCACTTCCCGGCACTATATCTATCCCCTAATGACGCAGTCTTATGGTCCTCACTTCCCTACACTACAAACCAGTGTAGTACTCTATCCCTGGCTCATACTGGCCATAATAATATTGTCTGTCTAAGTGCTGGCATTGTCAGCATTATTTCTGAATCAACCATTTAGTGTGTCAACTGTGCTGAGTGCATCAAGTATGTCACTAATGTAGGTGTGTAATGAATGGAGTGACTGTATAAAATATGTTGCATGTATATATGATATAAAATCATAGAGCAGTTTAAATTATCGGTTGTAATCAAGCACAGTCATTAAGCACGTAATTAAGATTAATTAATTTGTACAGTACCTGAAATTTTGAGGGTTGTCACATTCTCCCCCCGTTAAGAAAATTTTGTCCCGAAATTTTAGGTCCTACGCCTAGTTGCAGGGGTCTTAGGAAATAAATGTGGGTACTTGGCCTTCATACGATCCTCACGTTCCCACGTTAATTCTGGCCCATGTCTAGCGTTCCATCGAACTTTGACGAGCTTGACACTACTCCGGCGTGTCTTGTTAATCTTCCAATCAGTGACCTCAACAGGTTCTTCAACAAAGCGGAGTGTGTCGTCGATGTGAACTTCGTCAGCAGGAATGACAACGGTGTGTTGAGTTGGACTCTTTTTCAGGTTCGATACATGGAATGTATCATGAACACCAGTGAGTTCAGCAGGCAGGTCCAACTTGTATGCTACAAGCCCAATCCTTTGTAGGATTTTGAAAGGGCCAATGTAACGCGGATTCAACTTCCCACGCTTCCCAAAGCGTGCCACACCCTTCCAGGGTGAAACCTTTAACAAAACCATATCCCCAACTTGATATTCCACGGACTTCCTGTTTGGATTTGCATAGGCTTTTTGTCTGTCGCGAGTCGCCTCGATGCGTTTTCGAATTTGCGCAATCTTGTCTGTCGTCTCTTGGACGATTTCGGGACCAGCGAGCTGCCTATCACCTGCATCAGCCCAGCATAGTGGTGATCGACACTTGCGTCCGTAAAGAGCTTCAAATGGCGCGGCTCCAATACTTGTGTGGTAGCTGTTGTTGTACGAAAATTCGACCAATGGTAAATGATTATCCCAGCTACCACGTAGATCCATTACACATGCTCTCAGCATGTCCTCCAATGTCTGAATAGTTCTTTCACTTTGGCCATCAGTTTGCGGATGAAATGCAGTGCTCAGATTCAACTGCGATCCAAAAGCTTCTTGGAAGGATTGCCAAATCCTTGATATGAATCTCCCATCTCGATCTGAGATAATTGAGAGAGGCACTCCATGTCGTGCCACGATCTCTCGCATGTAAATCTCCGCAAGTTTACTCGTGTTGTCTTTCTCTTTGATCGGCAAGAAGTGTGCAGACTTTGTTAGACGGTCTACTATTACCCAGATCGTGTCATGGCCCTTGGGTGTCTTCGGCAGTTTCGTTATGAAGTCCATAGAAATTTGTTCCCATTTCCATTTGGGTATTTCAGGTTGCTGCAGGAGACCTGGAGGTTTTTGGTATTCGACCTTTACCTTGGTGCACATTAAGCACTTGCTAACATATACCGCAACATCGCCTTTCATCCTTGGCCACCTATAGAAATCCTTAAGATCTTGGTACATTTTATCCGCTCCTGGATGAATTGAGTACCGTGACTTGTGAGCTTCGTCAAAGATAACCTTCCTTAAACCACCAAACAAAGGAACCCAAATTCGTCTCATGAAACACAAAGTTCCTTCCTCGTTTGGTACCAACTGCTTCTCTATCCCACGGAGATATTCATCCTCGATATTCCTTTCTTTGAGAGCTTCTCTCTGCGTGACACGAATGCGCAAAGAGAGGTCCGTCTGGACGATCATTTCCAAAGCCCTAACCCTTATGGGCTTGATCATTTCCTTTCGACTTAGGGCATCGGCGACCACATTCGCCTTCCCTGGATGATACTTGATTTCACAATCGTAGTCGTTCAACAGTTCAACCCAACGTCTTTGCCTCATGTTAAGCTCCTTTTGATTGAATATGTGCTGCAGGATCTTATGATTAGTGAAGATCGTACATCGTGTGCCGTATAAATAATGTCGCCAGATCTTTAATGCAAACACCACCGCGCCCAGTTCCAAATCATGGGTGGTGTAATTTTTCTCGTGTATCTTCAGTTGGCGTGAGGCATAGGCTATAACTTTCTGGCGTTGCATCAACATGCAACCCAAACCTTGACACGAGGCGTAACAATATACCACGAAGTCTTCTGTGCCTTCGGGTAGAGATAGAATCGGTGCGTCACAAAGCTTGTTCTTCAACAACTAAAACGCTTCTTCTTGCTTGTCACCCCAATCAAACTTCTTGTCTTTCTGTGTGAGTGCGGTCAGAGGCTGAGCTATTTTTGATAAATCCTCAATGAACCTTCAATAATAACCAGCCAAACCTAAGAACTGTCGAATCTCAGTTGGCGTCTTTGGAGTCTCCCAATCCTTGATTGCCTCGATCTTTGTGGGATCAACATGAATTCCATTTCCATTTACCACGTGACCAAGAAACTGGACTCCGCGTAGCCAAAACTCACACTTTGAGAACTTAGCGTATAACTTCTCCTTCTTAAGTAGCTCTAGAATAGCTCTTAAGTGCTGTTCGTGCTCGTTCTTCGTCTTCGAGTAGATTAGAATGTCATCGATAAACACGATCACCAACTTATCCAGGTACGGCTTGCAGACTCGGTTCATCAGGTCCATGAAAACTGCCGGTGCGTTTGTCAATCCATACGGCATAACCAAGAACTCGTAATGTCCATAACGAGTCCTAAAGGCCGTCTTCGGGATACTTTCCTCTTGTATCCTTAGTTGATGGTATCCTGAGCGAAGATCAATCTTTGAATAGAAGCTCGAGCCTTGTAGCTGATCAAATAGGTCATCAATCCTCGGTAAAGGATATCGGTTCTTGATAGTCAACTTGTTAAGCTCTCGATAGTCTATACACATACGAAAGCTACCATCCTTCTTTTTAACGAACAGAACCGGAGCTCCCCAAGGCGAGAAGCTTGGTCTGATGAATCCTTTATCCAATAGCTCCTGGAGTTATGTCGACAACTCCTGCATCTCCGACGGTGCAAGTCTATAGGGTGCCTTGGCTACAGGCGCGGCGCCTGGAACCAAGTCAATGTGGAATTCGACTTGTCGCTGTGGCGGCAATCCTGGCAAGTCTTCTAGAAAGACTTCAGGATATTCTCTTACGACCGGAATGTCTTCAATCCTTAGCTCGGCAGCTTCTTTATCCACGACGTGTGCCAAAAAGGCAACACACCCCTTCCGTAAACACTTTCTTGCCTTCAGACAACTAATAATCCTCAGTGGCGTATCATGCTTCTCTCCGTGCACTACGATCGTTTCTTCATCTGTCATTGGGATGCGGATGGTCTTCTCGTGACAAACGATCTCGGCCTTGTTGCTCGATAACCAATCCATTCCCACTACCACGTCGAAGCTTCCCAACTCGACTGGTAGTAGATCTAGCGTAAATTCGTGTCCTCCCAGTTCTATCATGCATCCCCTGATGACTTCTCCCGTTTCAATTAGTTTCCCATTCGCTAATTCGATCGAGTATGGAACGTCTAACTTACTAGTGGTCAACCCAAGTATATTCTTAAACTCTAACGATACGAAACTATAATCGGCACCAGTGTAAAAAAGAACAGATGCAAAGCGTTGGTTTATAAGGAACGTATCGGTGACAACGTTTGGATCTTGGCGCGCCTCCCTCGCACCAATGTTAAAGATTCGGCCTTGCGCCTGATTTAGCTTTGGGCATTCTCTTTTGAAGTGCCCAACGTCACCACAGTTGAAGCATCCTGGCCCTCGGCCATTTCCATTACCATTCCCGCCTCGATTTCTGTTGGTTCCTCGATTTCCAGCTTGATTTGCGACATTCCCACGATTACCATTTCCCCCATTATTCCCTTGTGGCCGGTTTCCATTACCACGGTTGTTGTTATTGAAACCCCTTTGGCCGCCCTGGCCTGATCCAACCCAACATGTTTCCTTTGAATGGCCCGTCTTCCCACAAGATTCACATTTTCTAAGTCGGAATGGACCGAGGTGATGGAACTGGCAAATACCACACTTGGGCAGAGTGCCCATGTAACCCTTTCCTCTGTTTTCATCACCGGGTTTGGCTCTGGCCGGTGTGCTCGACTCGCCCCTCTTGCTCACATTGCTTGTACCCTGCTTGAAGTTAGAAAACTTTCGTTTGTTATCACCAGCCGACTCCGCATAAGTTTCTTTCTTCTTGGGTTCAGAGATTGAGAACTTGCCCAACCTTACGGCCTCCTCCGTAAGTGCCACACTAACGTCAATTGCTTCCGTAATTGTTGCCGGCTTGGACGTGGTAACCATACTCAGGATTTGGGGTGCCAATCCCTAGATAAAGCGCTCAATCTGTTTGAATTCCGGTGTAACCATATAAGGTACCACATGTGACAAGTCGTGGAATCTCTGAACATATTCTGCGATTTTGGGACCGTCCATCTTTAAATGCCAAAACTCGGTTTCCAATTTCTGGATTTCAGCTCTGGAACAATACTTCCTGCGCATCAGCTCTTTCAGTCCAGCCCAAGTCATGGCGTACGCTGCAGCCTCTCCTAAGGTTAGAACTTGGAGATTCCACCATGATAGGGCACCGTCAGTAAAAAGCCCAGAGATGTACGTAACTTGTTGTCCCGGCGCACATTTGCTCATTCTTATTGTTTTTTCAATCTTCTCAGTCCAACGGGTAAAAGCCACGGCACCTCCAGTGCCATCAAAGTTTTGTGGCTTGCAATCTAAGAATTGCTTGAAAGTACACCCTGTACAAGCAAGGTCATTTATAGGAATTATTAGTAGTCGCACATGAATCATCCAAATATAATGTAATGTGTCTCCTATGACTGATCATTACCATTCGGAGGGTTGTTATTGTTGTTCGAAATGTTTCCGCTTGTTTCTCCTTGAGAAGCAGCATATTGCGCAATAGCAGCCGCGATGATCCCTTGTAGTTCTGCCTGGTTAGTCGGCATGCATGCTTCGCGTCGTGGAGGCATTTTCTAGAGGATGTTTCATGTTGGTCAGGTCATAGTAGGTAAAAATACGTATGTACTCAGCAATATCCACACATAACATCTCATGTTATAAGTAAATCAATCACATAACATCTCATGTTATAAAACATAAACAAACAACTTTAACAAAGCACGTAATGAGAATACTGTGATTGGGCTTTTATAAAATTAAGACCACCATACACTGTTTACAAGTTTTCCAAAGGTACATACATCCAAAAGAGACTAAGGGTCAAAATGCCCTTGTCTGAACTGTCTAGGCAAATACAATAAGTAAAAATCACATAACCAAAGTCATCCCGTCAAAATGAGGTCTTCAAAATACCGCATAGTCTGGCCCAATTGATGTCTTCTCTTCAAAAGTACTCGCTACCGGTAAAAGACTAAGGGTGGCTAAGCTGATGGCGGTGGAGGAGGTGGAGGAAAACGAGAGAAGAGTAAATGTCGCATATGCAGCCAATCCTCCTCCATAGCGCGATGAGCTCTCTCTAGCTCCAGCACGTGCCGGGTCAGCGCCTCCTGCTGCATCATAAATGAAACAAGAACATCCTCGGTAGAAGGCCCGACATGATAGGTGTGATATGGATCTGTGGGTGGCATAATAGGTGGTGTGGTCCAGAGAAAAGGCTCGCCAGATGGAGCAAAAGATGGCATGGCAACTGGTGCGACAGTGGATGCAACAGAAGAAAACTGGGGTAAGACTGGAGCAATTGTCGGCACATGACCAACGGGATGTGCTGAAGAACCCTCCTCCAGACGTGAGGGCGGAACAAACTGTAGGAACGAAACAGGAGGACCTGTGAAATGAGCGTCTGTGGCGTGTGGGGGAAAAAGTGGGGTACCAGATGTATGTGGGTGGGTAGATGGGATATCGAGTGGTGCAGTAACAGGTGCGGTAGGGGGAGTAACTGGGATCACATACGGAGGGTAGTCGTCCTCCTCGATCCACCTATTCTGGGTGTCAGCGTATCTCGGGTCAACATGGGTAGCAAAAGGTGCCAGATCATAAAAAATGGGGTCAGGTAGGGGTGCTACATCTGGGATCTCAGCAGCTGGTGGTGCAATGACAGGTGCATCAGTGACAGGTGGTGCAACGACTGGTGCATCCTCAGGAATAGGGTCAAGAGCAAGAACGGGCTCTGGAATAACGGGAGCAGGCTGACGATCAGCAGGCATAGCAGGATCCTGATCATCCGGGAGAACAGGAGCCTCAGCAGGCTGCTCCTCATCCTCCATATCTGTCTCCTCGTCATAGTTAATACGAGGGAAGTTACCGAATCCCAACGGTGGGTAAGAGGAAGCTACTGACTCGAAGGAATCTGAGGCTGATGAATCGGAATGAACCTCCATGTCAGGAAGCTCAACCACAGGAACAATGGGGTCAACAACTGGGATATCAGCATGCGGAGCATCGTCCTCCATCGGGGCCCCACCATCCTGGTCTCCCTCCGGGGGACCCTCGATGGGTAGAATGATATCATCATCGGGTAACGCGTCGAGAGGCTGTTCCTCAAAGGGAACTACATTAAATAGGAGAGGAGCAAGGATCGGAACAAGGGGTAGATCCTCTCCTGGCGGGCCATCAGCTAAGGGCATGTCGTCTCCGAAGTCCGGTAGGGACACTCCACTACCAGAAGATGCCATGGTGTCTGTAACACAGCCACAACATATACATATAAATCAGGTAAGCATGTAAACAAAAGCAATGTAATCATGTATGTATCCTAGTCTTCCTAGACTATCCCTCTCCATTTCTAAGACTGAACTCCCTAGTCTCTCAGACTACCCTGGTCTCTAAGACCAACCTCCCAGTCTCTAAGACTAATTCTTTCCCAATCTCTAAGATTGAACTCCCTCAGTCTCTAAGACCGAACTCCCTCAGTCTCTAAGACCGAAATATAATTTTTGAAAAGTGTATTTGTGCCTTTTTGTTTGTAAAAAAGTTTGTGCCCTGGATCTGGACGTTTAGTGCATGCAATGTAAAATGTTTGAAAACATTTTCATGAGAGCCCTAGTGATCATAGTCTAGACTCGAGAATGAATCCTAATTCGCTATGATCGAGGCTCTGATACCAAGCTGTCACACCCTGGCTTTTGCGGAAGCGTGGGTTTAATTGGTGTGACTTCTTAATACCATAGCAACAATCACAACAATGCTATATGATAAAATACGGGATGTTCATCCATTAAAATAGTTTAGAAAATGCGCAACATATTGTTTTAAAAACTCAATCCCAAAACATATTACAAAACGTGACTTGTTTAAAATGAGTTCATAAGACTCAACGAAGAACTACCAATAAAACGAGGATTTAAGACATGCAACCCGTCCAGGTATGAGTTGCACTTCCAAAACCCTATGACCCTGGATGACATCCTTATCTAGTACGCAGCTAACATGCACCACTTGCCAGATCCTATTCATTCCCTGAAATACATGTAATTTGAAAAGGTCAACAAAAAGTTGAGCGAGTTCATGTGTAAGTGAGTATATAAAAGCCTTTAAAATGTCTGTATAAGTAAAAGTCCGTGGTATGCAGCAATTAAGGAAAAACCTGATCACCATTGGGTTGCAAAACCAATAGTATGTGTGAAATGATGCAGGAAGACTCAAACCTAGCAAATTTGTCTCCGGTATGAAGACATAGTCACCACTATGGGCCGCCCCGGCCTCATGGGTGTGGGCTCGCTACACCCAAATAGATCTATCACTCATGTCCCTTGGTCCTTCAATGAGGATTAATGACCTTAAGTGTTGTACCCACCACTCACATGATCGCGTAATAAAAACCCTCCTTAAGCTAACCATACCATATAATAAATGTCTGTAAATGTCTGTAACATGTATTTCACCCCCGAAATGTAAAACTGAAAATAGTTAAGAGAAAAGGGGGACATGAACTCACTGTGGTGCGTCTTGTACTGAATCTCAAACTCTGTCTGCTACACGACGACCTAGACGTACTAATGTCTATTAGACGAACGGGCCGTGCCTTGGCTTAGAGTTTAGTATTTCGAGTTACGTTTCTTATATGATTTGCGTGATAAATATTTGTTCGTTCAATGTTCTAGTAAATTCTAGTCTTAGAAGGCAATTATTTACTAAGTGTTATAATTTTCGGAAAAATTTCGCCATAGCCTCCTCTGTAAATAGAGGTGTCCATGCTTAAGAGCATATCATTTTCTTTTACAAATACCTCGTAGAGTGTTCCCACATAGCCAACCCGACAATCATACATGCAATACACTACTTACGTCTTTTCAGCTTTATTAAACAAAACTGGACTGTTTTCGAGCATTTAAATAAAATAGTTATCCTTTTCCAAAAATTCTCAAATTTTTATAGAATGTCAAATATAATCCAAAATTTATTGTGTAAAAATTTCGGGGACCAGTTCATTACCAATTTTATATAAAAATTCTTTTACCCAACAGCAATCAGATTTGATACTTTCTGATTGCAGTTTTACGGAAAAATTCACTAAAAATCAATCGTAAGTCCGATCAATGAAATTCCAGTTGGAGAGTCACGGAAACAACAGTGACCATCTACAGTAAAAATTCCATGAGCTGATTTTACTCAGGTTTCGGGTTTTGACTCTGAATACAACACACTTTTTCAGCAGAAATATTTCAGCTTGAGCTGCTGTCTAAAAATAATTCTTTAAAAATAGTAAACGATCTCGAAAAATTACGATTCCAGTGCCATTTGTTCGGTTGTTCAAAATTACACAATTTAGACTCCAGAAATTCAGTTTTTCGAGTAAAAATGACCCAGTTATAGCCTGTTGAAGTTGGCTGGAAATTTCAATCAGCATGTTTATTTCAGGTTTAATGATTCTAAAAACATATTAACAAGTGTCCTAACCTTGATTTGTTAATAACTTAATGATCAACCATTGTGCATGTATTATCCAAACTCAAACCAACCTGATTTTAACCTCATACAAACTTTTCATGTAGGGTTTTTATGTAGAGTTCCATGTTCATGTTTTAGGGTTCTATTTCTTGTGATTTGAACAAACAAACGTCATGCTTCACATTTTGACTAAAATAAGATGGAACAAGGTGTAGAGACTTACTACTAGCACAAGGCTAGGGTAGAAATCTAGTGAAGATGATGGTGAGAAAAAGTATGGTGGAATGACTAGAACAAGCTCTCTTCAAGTTCCTTCAACCTTGCAACTTCCTTGGATCCTCTTGAAGCTTGAATGGACTTGTATAATGGAGAAGATGAAGATGGTTGAAGTGGGGAGGGGGGTGTTCGGTTATATGAACCGAATGGGAGGGAGAGAGAGTGGGTTTGTGTGTGAGTTTAGTTAAAATGATGAAGTTTATTGGAGTTTTAAAGATACAAATCTCATATTCATCATTATAGTAGAGTTTGGCCCAATCAACACACACTAGGACCATGATTAAATATCTAAATAAAATATTTAAGAGATTTTGTAGATATGGTGGGCCCAAGGGGGCTGAATTCGGTTGGGGGGGGGGTCTTGATGTAAAATTTGTTAATTAGAAGGTAAATAATTAGGAGGTTAAGGGTAATTCCTTGAATAGTGGGTGTATGTCATGTTTCTATAGTGTGTGGGGATTTATTGTGACCATGATTATTTAAAAATAATACAATAATGTTTCTGTCAAAATTTTGGTGTCCCGGGTACTGTCCGGTTGTTCGGTTAAGTATCGTCCCGTTAAAGTGTTAAATTGTACCGTATAGCGTCTTTTATGCATATTTTTGTAACGAAATCATTCCTGGCACTTAGGAAAGTATACAGGACCACTCTGCTATATTTGTGTATTCTACTGGTATAATAAAATGCTGAATTTTATAAAAGAATGCAGAATTCTGTATTTAACGCATGTTTTAGGCACTTCCCGGCACTATATCTATCCCCTAATGACGCAGTCTTATGGTCCTCACTTCCCTACACTACAAACCAGTGTAGTACTCTATCCCTGGCTCATACTGGCCATAATAATATTGTCTGTCTAAGTGCTGGCATTGTCAGCATTATTTCTGAATCAACCGTTTAGTGTGTCAACTGTGCTGAGTGCGTCAAGTATGTCACTAATGTAGGTGTGTAATGAATGGAGTGACTGTATAAAATATGATGCATGTATATATGATATAAAATCATAGAGCAGTTTAAATTATCGGTTGTAATCAAGCACAGTCATTAAGCACGTAATTAAGATTAATTAATTTGTACAGTACCTGAAATTTTGAGGGTTGTCACACCATTTATAAGTAATGAAATACTTACTGGGAGGTCTTTATTGAAGGAATACTTAATCCAGAATCATTTTGCAGTAATGCTTTATGAGGTTTAGCCATATTTGTACAAATTTTTGACTAATCTCACATTACATATGATACGGACTATCTAGACCCCTGTTTTCTTAATGTATTTCAACAGAGTTGATTTGTTCCTTATAAGGATCTCAACCTGTTTTCAACACATAAGATCTAATGACTAAAGTTTTAATTTCCCTCTTTATACGTTAGCAAAAACTCTAATGTTTTATGAACATAGGCTTTTGTTAATCTGAGGTTCATACTTTAGCATCTAATATAGTGACATCACACGTTTCATAACAATAGTTGAAATCAATTTTGAAAATAAGAGCTAATCCCATAGTTTAACAGATATGTTTTCAGATCTAAAACTATGAGTGTCTTGTGCATGAAATCACTTATTGTGTGAGATTTCTGTGTCATATGACATCTTGGTTGATTTACAGAGTTTTTGAATAACCACTTTTGAGCATGGTTTACTCGGTACTCTGTTTTTCAACTCAATGCACCCAACCTTAGTATCAATGAATTTTGAGCTGAACTGTTATGTTAAATTGATTGTTAGATCGAATTTGACTGTCCATGCTCTGATACCAATTGTTAGGATCGGAGGCTCTCATGATTGTGTTTGTTTGTATAAATTGAACAATGAGTGAATATGAAACAGAGTAAAGTGCAGCGGAAATGAATAACAAACTTTGTAAACACAATCAAAGGAGAAAATAGTTTGATAGACTTTTGCTTTTCATAGAGTCGAAAGATTACAATTCAAAGCAAGAGATTACATTACAACCTTATAAACTAAGCTCCCCCTCAGCCTGATACTACAGTGGTTGGTTGCACAAGATGAAAGGATTGAATTGAGGAGTAAAACTAACTCAAAACGATCAAATGTAACAGTACAGAGTACTGTTCCATTTATAGACAATCTAAACCACGGAGGCATCTCAGCTGACGTCACCATGAAAGCGACGTCTAACAGCCTAACAACCTGTATCTACTGTTCTTATACAAACACTGCTAAACCTAACCACTGACTATACATAAAACAGATGACATACTAAACTACTGCTTTCTCTTTACATCAGTGCTTTCATCAAGGTTGATCAGTCCTTGATTGGGCAGTGCTTTGTCATCAGTAGATTGTACCAGCAGTGTTTTCTTCTTAGCAGTTTTCTGGCTTCATCAGTAGTTAGAAGAACAGCAACAGTTGTATCCGGGCAGTGGATGTAAGACCATCAGATGTTATAATCACTTTCAAGGGAGAAGACTTAGTGTAAACTGCTGCTTATTGTGAATCCACTGTCATGATCCGGTTTTGGCTTTCATTATCTGTTCCTCTGGTAGGGTTCAATCCCAACAATTCAGCCATTTGTTAATAATAATATTCGTACCATAGTTACATACCTCAAATGATTAATTTCATATGAAAAATTCAATCTCGTTAAAAATCTTTAGTTTTTCATGTTAGCTTTAGACGAATTCTTACCCTTGAAGGCAAGTCATTATCACCATGATGACTAACCACATTGAAGATTGAAGGATACCCTTATCAGAAAAAAGAAGTCGCTAGAGCATTTGTAATCGACAGGATCTTGGCAGCTTCTTCCCGAGTTGCATTAGCTAAAGTGGTTCTACGTTCACGGGCTCATAACCAACTATGCGTTCCATTGGATTGTAAGTCATAAACCTGACTAGGGTCTTGTTGTTTCCACCGAAGAACCAAATATTCATTCACCAATCGTGTTACCTCTATTATGTTTTACCATCATTTGTAGAAAATTTTATGAATAATATGACATCATTAGAAATATCCCGAAAGTACAAAAGTAACTATTTTTAAGAAAATAAAGTGGATACATAAATAGAGTTAAGTTCCTGTACAAATAAAATAAACGTACGAAACGTACGAATTAGGGGAAAAAGCAAAAAGTGGCGGTGTCATTTTGGTAATTATCAGCAACTTCAAAATTACTCTAATAGAGTAATTTTGAGCTTCTGTAGAGTAATTTTGTAAATGTTCATGTAGAGTAATTTTGGTCGTGTAGGGTAATTATCAAAATTACACTAACCCCCCCCCCCCCCCCCCCCCCCAAAAAAAAAAAAAAAAACCTAAACCACCACCCCCCACCCCCCAAAAAAACCTAAACCATTGTAAATGTTCATGTAGAGTAATTTTGGTCGTGTAGGGTAATTATCGAAATTGTAGGGTAATTATCAAAATTACACTAACCCCCCCCCCCCCCCCCCAACCCCCAAAAACCTAAAAAACCTAAACCACCCCCCCCCCCCCCCCCCCCCCAAAAAAAAAAAAAACCTAAAAAAACCTAAACCCCCCCCCCCCCTCCCCAACTAAAAGCTAAAAACTAAACCATAAAGCTAAACCCCATAACTAAATGCTAACAAAATTACTCTACAAGACATTTTCCAAAATTACTCTACAGAAGTCAAAATTACTCTACTAGAGTAATTTGATAATTACCCTACATTTCACAAAATTACTCAACAGATGCTCAAAATTACTCTACAGGTGCTCAAAATTACTCTACTAGAGTAATTTTGGAGTTGCTGATAATTACCAGATTGTCACCGCAACTTTTTTGCTTTTTCCCCAGTAATTTTGAAGTTGCTGATAATTACCAGATTGCCACCGCCACTTTTTGCTTTTTCCCCCAATTCGTACGTTTCGTACGTTAATTTTATTTTTATTTGATCCTTTATAGAGTATTTACACTAGAAAAAAGACACTAAAAATAACTATTCTAAAAAAATAAACGCTTAACATAAGTTTTAAATATAAATAAAATAAAATAGTAAAAAGTTAGTGAAGTCTATACGTTTAAAGATATTTGATAGCACGTGACGTCGACTTGAGTTATTTCAGTAAAAGTTGCTAAGCTAATGTTGCAAAATCGGGCCATCACATAAAAGTTTTGATTTGGGCCTCTCGCATCACCATTTTCTAATTTGTTAGACCTATCACTTTTAAACGAGCCCATATAAAAATGTAAATAAGGTCCTGGGCGTCCGCGTTTAAGTTATGTGGCGCAGTCCATTATAGTTCATACATTACGAAGCTAAGATTCCAGATTTCCAAACAAACATTGATCAAATTAGTAAAATAAAGAGTAAATTACGATTTTGGCCCCTGTGGTTATATCACTTTTACCCTTTTAGCCCAATTTTTTTTAACATCTGAACTCCCAACGTTTTTTTTTCTAACCCTTTTGGCCCCTAACACTAACCCAATCTATTAAATGTTAGGAGCCAAAAGGGTTAGAAAAAAAGACGTTGGGGGCTCAGATGTTAAAAAATTCTTTTTTGGGCTAAAAAGATAAAAGTGATAGAACCACAGGGGCCAAAATTGTAATTTACTTTAAAATAAATAATAATGATTAATTAGTGACGTGTATATACAAATTTATAGAGATTTATATACATACATGTGCAAACATATAGATACACGTGGAACTTTGTGAGAGGTGTATATATAGTAAAGCAATCGAAAAAGAAAAAAACGAATTCCTGTACCGATGTTCGGTCAGAATATATTCGGTTCGTCCCGAGATACCAATACGACACCATCATTCAAGTAAAAGAAACTCGTAGAAAATTAAATGGGTCAAAAGAGTATATTATACCTTGAATAGGGATGAAATTAAAATTTTAAAAACTAAAAAACAAATTATGCATTTCCAAACATATAGATAGATAGATAGATACATGTGGAATCTAGTGTAAGGAAACAGTTACCTTTTGTTTATATAGTAATAATAATTAGTAATAGTAATGATTTATATTTAAAAAGTATAGAAAGAATTCTCGTGTTTACACTTGTCATGATTCAAAGTGCATCATGAAAAATTGATGTATCATGGTGTCGCCATATGTCATGATGCACTATGTTACTGCGTATGCATCATAATTCCAATGTTATACACTTCTTTAAATGATTTTTTACGCTATAATACACAAATTTATATATGAAGCATTGTGAATAGTGATAACCGATATGTGTTAACACTTATGCTTCCGGCATCATCTATGTTAAAGGGCTCTGGCAAGAAAAACTATATACGGTTAGAGCAACCCTAACAATAAGTGCGTTGGATGGTCCGCTCAAACAAACCTCAACAAACCAAATGCACATTGTTTTAGGTAATGATTTGGAGTGGTCCGGAGAGGGGCGGTGGACCTGTTCGTTGGATGGTGGTGGGCCCCCTAATAGAGTTTTTATTAAATATAAAAACTTTTTCTTTATATTTAAAAA
Organism: Helianthus tuberosus; assembly: GCA_030545235.1. Taxonomy (NCBI): domain Eukaryota; kingdom Viridiplantae; phylum Streptophyta; class Magnoliopsida; order Asterales; family Asteraceae; genus Helianthus; species Helianthus tuberosus. Next base: position 100,987,749 of record CM060370.1, read on the forward strand.
GTATAGAAAGAATTCTCGTGTTTACACTTGTCATGATTCAAAGTGCATCATGAAAAATTGATGTATCATGGTGTCGCCATATGTCATGATGCACTATGTTACTGCATATGCATCATAATTCCAGTGTTACACACTTCTTTAAATGATTTTTTATGCTATAATACACAAATTTATATATGAAGCATTGTGAATAGTGATAACTGATATGTGTTAACACTTATGCTTCCGGCATCTTCTATGTTAAAGGGCTCTGGCAAGAAAAACTACATAGGGTTAGAGCAACCCTACCAATAAGTGCGTTGGATGGTCCGCTCAAACAAATCTCAACAAACCAAATGCACATTGTTTTAGATAATGATTTTGGAGTGGTCCGGAGAGGGGCGGTGGACCTGTCCGTTGGATGGTGGTGGGCCCCCTAATGGAGTTTTTATTAAATATAAAAACTTTTTCTTTATGTTTAAAAATGATCATATGCATTTTGTTTTTAAAATAAAACAATTGTAATGTTAAAAAAACTAATATACAAATAATACAAACTAAAGAAAATAAATTTATTAAAATTTAAAACATTACACAAACCATATAATTAAACCTAAACAAACCACACAATTAAACCTAAACACACCTGATAATTAAACATAAACAACACAAGATAAATAAACCTAAACACACCAGATAATTAAACCTAAATAAGACGAGATAATTAAACCTAATCGTCAACCTATGAACCATCGGAGTCGGCATCCGGAGGGGGAGTGGGTTGCATACGAGGATGGTTTCTTATTACTTGCCAGGCTGCCATGTACATAAATTTTGTATCCTTTTCCTGTACTTTCAATTGGTGATATCCCGAGCGTAAATCAATCTTTGAAAAGAATCGGGCTCCTTGAAGTTGATCGAATAGATCATCGATTCTCGGTAGTGGGTACTGATTTTTAATTGTAACCTTATTTAATTCTTTGTAGTCAATACACATGCGCATCAATCCATCTTTCTTCTTTACGAATAACACGGGTGCTCCCCAAGGCGATGAGCTAGGTTGTATGAAACCTTTTTCCAATAGTTCGTCTATTTGCTTCTTCAATTCCAGCATCTCCGTTGGTGCTAGACGATAGGGTGCTTTGAAAATCGGTGTAGTTCCTGGTATTAGATGAATTCTAAATTCAACCTCGCGATCAGGCGGTAGTCCAGGTAGCTCTTATAGGAAAACATCTGAAAAATCTGACACTACATAAATATCTTTTAATTCTTTTCCTTTAGTGCTAATGATCGTAGAGATCATATACACTATTCCTCCTTTTCGTGCGTAGCTTGTATCTTTCATCACAGAGATGAGTTTTGTTGATGTTGTCGGCTTGTCTCCCTGGATTGTGATACTTTCTCCTGTTGGCGTACGAATCTCAACAGAATTTTGATCACACAAGATTCGCGCATGATTGGCTACCAACCAATCCATTCCTAACACAACATCGAATCCGGCTAGATTCATTGCTAACAAGTTGGCTGTGAACTTATGTCCTAATAATTCTATCTTTCCTTTCTGAAGGATTTCGCGTATGCTGATAAAATTTCTATTTGCCGTTTCCACCATACAGTCTTGGCGAAGCTTAGCTAAAGGTTGATTGAGTAATTGACAGAAATTAGTATTTATAAAACTTTGGTTTGCACGAGAGTCAAATAATACTTTAGCATAGACATCATGAATGAAAAACGTACCGGTGATCACATCGGGAATTAATTATGTTTCTTGTGCTTATAGTACAAAAGCTCTTGCATTCTTCTTAGGTCCTTCAGATGCTTTTGCCTTGTTGTTAGGTGCTGTGGCTAGTTTTGGGTAGTTTGGTCAGATATGGTCTGCCTCTCCGCAGTTGAAGCATATTTTAGTATTAATTTTTCTTCTACACTCTTCTTCTTTATGTCCAGGTGTCTTGCAAAAGTTGCAGTATATCGTACATCTTCCTGAATGCTTCCTTTTACAGAACTTACAGAAAGGTGGTGAAGAAGATGAACCTGCTCCTTTTCTACGGTAGGAATTACCAGAACGTAATTCTTGGGTAATCTTTTGGGCTAAATCCTTTTTCTGATTCTCTTCACGTCTGCGAATCAGTCCATCTGTTAAAGTGTTAGCCGGTTTAACTGCTTCTTCAATAGTTTGTGGTCTAGCTGCCTTAACCATGTCTCTGATTTCGCTAACTAAACGCATATATAACGGAAAATTAATACGGGTTCTGGAGAAGCCATAGTTGGTACTATCCTTGCATATTCGAAGAATTTGGTAGTAAATTTACGGCAATTTACACCAATCATCTTATGGTTTAGGAACTTATTGGCTATCTGTTCCTTTTCGTGAGGAGGACAAAATTTTCTTTCGGTCATTTCCTTAAATGCATTTCATTCCATTGTATAAACCTTGTCACTCCCTTTTGATTGAATATTGGTATTCAACCATTCTAATGCTTCATCTTTGAAAAGAACATTCGGTTTTGATTATCCAAATATTATCTCACTCATTTTCTCTCATATTTCCTTCTCCTTCAGAATGCCTCCTCGTCGAAATGTTGCTCAAGACGCCGATATGGTGGCTATGATTGCTCAGAAAATATCTGTTTTGATTCCAAATCTTGTGACTCAAATATACCAAGCCAATAATAACAATAACAATGCACCTGCTCCGTGCAACTATAAACAATTTAACTCAGCTAAACCGCTCAAGTTCAGTGGTTCTGAGGGAGTAACTGGGCTCCTACAATGGTTTGAGAGTCTTGAGAGCACATTCCACAATGTCCAATGTCCAAATGGGCGCAAAGTAGAATTTGCATCGAGTGTGTTCCAAAAGAGGGCACTTACATGGTGGAACGGAGTGATGAGAGATAGGGGTGCGGATGTTGCAATGGCTCAGACGTGGGAAGAGCTTCGAACTCTTATGATGAAGGAATTCTACCCACGCCAGGAGCAAAGGGCACTAGAGAACGAATTCCCCAGTCTGAAGCAAGATAGTGGAGAACATCGTGCCTATACCGACCATTATGAGTTGTTGAGCTTATTATGCCCTACAATGGTTGCGCCTTTGGATAAGGCAATCGAGAAGTACATTGATGGCCTTCCTTACCCGGTTCAAGATATAGTAACTGGTAGCAACCCCGCTACTGTTAGATAGGCTATCGAATTAGCTGCTACCCTGACCGAATCTCAAATCAGGAAAGGGAAATTGTTTCGGAAGGGCGACAAGGAACAGGCTGCTAAAACCACTCAAGAGAAACCTAAAGAAGCTAAAGCTAAACCTTCCAAGAAATCAAGGAAGTGCAAGGCTTCACAAAACTTCGATGTGGTTGCACAACCCAACCAAGATACTCCCAACCAACCAGCACAACCCCCAGCTAGGAAACCATACAATGGAACCGCACCTCTGTGCAACCAATGTAACCTTCACCATCATGCCAATGTCTGTTGACGAAAATGATTAAATTGTGGACATTTTGGTCATACGGCTAACGTTTGCCGAGTTGCTACTACACAAAACCAAGTTGTTAATAACCCTGCTCAGGGATGTGCTCTTAACGCTTGAGTTAACGAGGCTCGTGCCAACAACGAAGCAGTTATAAACAACTAGGATTCTACATTTCGATTTCTTTTGTTATCCAAGACACATATACACTTTTTAGTTATTTTGTAATGATATTAATATTCCTATATCATTTACAAACTGATATGCTTGTGCATATATGTGTAATGTACGTCTATATATCGAAATACGGAATTCTCATTCTTTACAAAATTGAACGACTCTCGTAATGCATCTCATTTGTGATCGCACATTCTTTACCAAACCTATGAACCCATCCATCCGTGAAACACGTACAGTCTTTATGGCTAGTGTGAAACACATGAGACGCACGCATTATTCCAATTGTTGAAACAAAGCATCCTTCTTTGACCCTGTCCATAATCCACCACTTGGCAAGATGAACTATGCGGACTATGCAACGAGTTAAGTAATTATGGGTGCACACATAATTATGAAATTCGATGCATGGAAACCATAGTGAGTCCTGTTAAGTGTTATGACATAAAATCTAGAGTGATTAAATAACGATACGAGTGTAATACAATAAGAACATGGTGGATACGTCACTGGTACTTTGTGACAACCGGTGATTTACGGCTCTTAATTACGTGATTAACAGGTGATTATCGTGATAATAAATAGTGTTTACAGCGCAAATTAACTTAATTAGGCATTTGGAGTGCCTAGAAACGTTTATTCGACTTTACAGTACGCGTATGAAGATTCGCGTGGAATCTGCGGAACATCAAATGACAGCGAACTGAGACCGGACAAAATATTGACGACACCGACAAATATGGATGTTACACGAATATATTTATGCTTATGGAATTACGGGCCACTTACACGTGAGATGGGCTTGTGGGCCCTGGGCCCAAGCCCAAAACCCACAAGCCTAAACCTGCACATGATATATTAGAATCTTATCAAGATTTGCAAAATCTATACAAGATTCATAAAATCTAAACAAGATTTACCAAATCCTCCTAAATCTCTATAAAATCTCCACAAAATCTATATAAGATTTTGGTCTCAAAAGATGATCACACAAGATCTTTAGAGATCTCAATAACTTTATAAATAGGTTCTTATGCTTCTTTAGTTCTCAACCCACAAAATAAAACAAACACAGACTTTAAGTCTGCCATTTTCCCCTCTCTCGATCTTTTCATACAAACACACACACATAGCACCTCACTTCTCTCTAAATTTCAAAACATTACTCAAGCAAATACACAGACCAACAACACACTCTCTCTCACGTTCTCTAATTTCCGGCACCAGTCACCAGCGACCGGAGATCAGAGCTCCGGCGCCTCATTTCTTACCGACGACAAGCACAGCAACCACACCCCCCATTCAACTTCTCATTTAACGACGTCTGTGGCATGCGGCGGCGCGTGGCGGTGTGACGACGGGCAGAGAGGAGAGTGAGAGATACGAGATAGAGGGAGATAGATGACGAGATTTTCTGGCGTCAGCACCGCCGCTCACGGCGGCGACAGTGAAGTCACAGCGGAGGTTGTGTTCTCCGGCGAGTTTCACGGTAAAACCCTCCCTGTTTCTTTCATTTGATTCTTTTCGGTTTTGATGACCGATAATGATGTTGTTGTTGAATTTTGTTGAAGATGTTGAATGATGGCTGAGATTAATAAAGGTGAGGATACACATCAGGTTCGGGTCAAGCTTGGTTCGAGTTATGGTTCGGATTTTAGTCACGGGTCAGATCTGCTTTGGCTCGGGTTCGAGTTAACTGGTGATGCGGGTCAGATCCCAGACATGGTCAACACTGGTCAGCAGGTTCGAGTCTCGGTGCGAGATACATTAGTTTCGGTTCGGTTGACTCGGTCAAACCGAGTCAACTCGGTCAGCTCAGCTTCTCGACGCAAGGATTGGTAAAGATTTAACGGCATGACTGTTTTGTTATCTTTATAAGTTTTATATACGTGAAACGAGCTCGAACCGGTTGAATTATAATTTACGTTTGATATATTTGACGAAATTATATATATATATATATTGTTGAATCATGTTGAATCTTGAAAAATATATCGACACCTAGTTGTCGGGATCGTCCAAAAACAGAGGAAACTCTGTCCGTTTTTCCTAAAAACCCGTAACGCAAACGTAATTACATGCTAGAAATGACACTTATCAACAATTCGAACTTTTCTTATAAGATAAATATAAAGTATATTTATTTTTGACGAGGTTATAAGATTACAAAACCGATACTTATTTAAAACAAAAATAACGTTTATAGTTATTTCAAACATCGATATTTCCAAGCGTTTTTACCAACAAATATAATGTTGATATTTATTTCAAACGCCGATAATACGACTTCTTTTATAAAAATAAATATAGTTTATATATTTATTTTTTTCGGATATCAAACAACATGGTTTCATTTCATTATTAAATATAGTATATATATTTATTTCAAATATCAAGCGACACGAATTCGTTTTATAAAAATAAATATAGTTTTTATATTTATTTCAAATATCGTACAACACAAATTCCTTTATAAAAATAAATATAGTTTTATATTTATTTCAAACTTCAAACAGCTCGATGATACTTTCGCAAAACAAATATAACATTTTACAAACGCCGAAATGGCATATACGTATATTATGGAAAATATATACAAGATGCAATATATATATTACAAGGATATTATATATTACTTTCATACGAATATTCCTATTTACACAAACGACTTCTCGGGGCGACAAAGTTTAACTTAGTCCTTTTCGTTAAATTAACAACCTACCGTCGAATAGTTCGGTTAACGATTCGGTAGAGCTCGATGACACGTAGTTTAGCTACGTTTAATTAGAAACTTATTAGATATTCCGTGTTAGGAATATTGTAGAACGCACGCTAGCAAGTCAAGTCTTGGAAACGACATCACGAAGTCGTAATTAGCTAGCTTTGCACAGGAATATTCAGGTGAGTTCATGTCCCCCTTTTACTTAAACTGTTTTGTTTACTTACTTCGGGGGTGAAATACATGTTACAAAGGGATACTTACAATACTATTGGTATGATTAGCCTAGGAAAGAACCATAGATCATGTGATAGGGTAGGCGGATACTTAGGACCATTAATCCTCGTATCAGGACCGAGGGGCATGAGTGATAGATCTATTTGGGTGTAGCGAGCCCACACCCATGAGGCCAGGGCGGCCCATAGAGGTGAACTATGTCTTCCAGCCGGGAGCACGGTACAACTTTGCTAGGTTTGAGTCTTCCTACACCATCACACATATCAGTGGCCTTGCAAACCATTGGTGATCTTTTCCTTGTTTGCAATCATACCGGGACATACATACATACATACATACATACATACATACATACATACATACATACATACATACATACATACATACATTGAATACAAAGGTTTATACATACTCACATACACATGAACTCGCTCAACTTTTGTTGATTTTTCAAACTACATGTATTTCAGGGAACTAGCGGATCTGGCGGGGTATGCATGTGTCTAGCTGCGTTGAATAAAAGATGTCATCCAGGGTAGTAGGTTTAGGAGGTGTAACCCTTACCTGGACGGGTTACATGTCTTAAACCACGTTTTAATTAAAGTCTTTTGCTGTGTCTCATGAACACGTTGTAGACAAGTATGGTTTGTAACTTAATTTAAGTGTTGACATTTTCAAACAATGATGTTGTGGTATTTTTAAACTAAATGAATGGATGAACATCTCGTGTTTTTATCATATAGCATTGTTATGATTGTTGCTATGGTATTAAGAAGTCACACCAAATAAACCCACGCTTCCGCAAAAGCCAGGGTATGACAGCTTGGTATCAGAGCTTCAATCGTAGCGAACTAGGATTCTTTCTCGAGTCTAGACTACGACCATTAGGGTTCTTACGAAAATGTTTTCACAACATGTTTTCATTTCATACACAAAACGTCCAGATCCAGGGAACAAACATTTTTATAAACAAAAGACACAAATCACATTTCCAAAAATTCGTTTATAATTCAGTCTTAGAGACTGAGGGAGGTTTAGTCTTAGAGACTGAGGGAGGTTCAGTCTTAGAGACTGAGGGAGGTTCAATCTTAGAGATTGGGGAGTTTCAGCCTTAGAGGCTGGGGAGGTTCAGTCTTAGAGACTGAGGGAGGTTCAATCTTAGAGACTGAGGGAGGTTCAGTCTTAAAGATTGGGGAGTTTCAGCCTTAGAGACTGGGGAGGTTTAGTCTTAGAGACTGGGGAGGTTCAGTCTTAGAGACTGGGGAGGTTTAGTCTTAGAGGCTGGGGAGGTTCGGTCTTAGAGACTGGGGAGGTTCAGTCTTAGAGACTGGGGAGGTTTAGTCTGAGAGACTAGGGAAGTTTAGTCTGAGAGACTGGGTGTTTTAGTCTGAGAGACTGGGTATTTTAATCTGAGAGACTGGGTGTTTTAGTCTGAGAGACTGGGAGTTTAGTCTGAGAGACTAGGAAGGATAGAAAGTTTCATGAGGAATAATGTGAATACATGATTACATGATAAGTTACCTTTGTTTGCATACACCAAATGCTAGCAATTACTATGGATATACATGCTATGACTATTATGTACCGGCACACACTATTATCCATATTGTCCATGATATTTTAGCTTCTCGAGCAGGCAACCTACGCACAACGAAACGCTAGTGCCCGAGCATACATGGAACTCAAATTTTATGTCGACAGATGTCGGAGTACATCACATTCTACGCGAAACGAAACGGTAGTGCACAGGTATGCGTGAAACTTAAGCTATATATCAACAGAGGTTGAAGTACGACACATACGACTATCGAGGCGGGGCCTTTGAGAAGACACGAGGGCCCAATTCAATGACGATGCTGGATTCTTGTCAGCAGGGAAACTAACGATCAGAAAACGGCAACTTGTCACACAATCCTGCAATGACACGAATCACGCAAGGGAGAAGAGATATTTGTTCACATCCCCCTATCTCATTAATGACAAGTACGATATGTTCGACATTCCATGGTAATGTCACTTAACAACTGGTCATCACACGAAACCCTAGGTAAAGTCCTTAAATTTCTTTTATTGAAATTTTGACTTTTGCATTTACTGAGTAAATTTTCGTATCTCTACTCCTCTTAATGGTCATTGTATCACGATCGTTTCTTTCGTTATAGCGAATACTTATTGCTTCATTTCTTGAAAATTCATATGTTACACATGCAACGGTTTGTTACGTATGTGGTTTCGTTTCAAATAAGCGTTTCATCAAAGTTCAAATATTATTTTTCTAAATCTAATTATTGATTCATGATTCGAATGACCCGCATTATTGTAATTGTTGTCTCCTTTGTTATCAAGTCAACACACTTTCTTGAAATTTCTCTTCTTTTCAAGTTGCATACATGGTTTTTCGTTGTGACCATGCCGAAAGTTTTCTTGTCGATACATGTATTTATTGTCGAATTGCATCGAAACCAAGTTCAATTGTTTGAACTTGTCCATTACATATATTCAATTCAAAGCATCTTATGATGTATTGGGAGCATCATATTCAAATCAATTTTTAACAAGTGTTTCATTTGTTCCGAGTCGAAGTAAACTTGTGTGGTATTCGACTCCATTAAGTCGTTTGTTGATTTCGACACCTTGTGGTGGTGTTTCATTTATTTGAAGCTTGCGCTAAATTCGTTTACGCGTCTCATGCACGGATTTAAATATTTATTTATTGAGTTGCTTTAAATCCGCTTTGATTATCATATTAAAGCAGTCTTAACACAATCGTGTGTTAGACAGTGGTACACAAATTTATTTCTATATTCCGGTGTACCTATTAATGGTTCTTTCATTATCGATCGGATGTTTTCTTCATCTTCGATCGAAAACATTATTTCTTTGATGTTCCATTTTCAATTGAAAATTCTATGATGTCATTTGAAACAAACTTTCAGATTCCCTTTATTACGCCTCCATTTGATTTCAAACACGGTGAATTTTTTTGATCACCGCTATTATAGAATTATTTAAATCACTACGACACCTTGTGGTATCAGTACAAACTTGTAGCTTGGGCTAATCATATGATTGAGCGTTTCATGCAAAACAACAGGTGATACTTGTTCGATCACCGCTATATTTGAATTGTTTCATTCAATACGACACCTTGTTGCGTCAGTATAACTTGCAGCTTGTGCTGGTCACGATCGAGCGTTTCATGCAAACTATTACATTTGAGATTGTTGATTCTAAGTTCATCTAGTGGATGATATTGCTTCTAGAACTCATTTACATATTGTGAACGTTCATACAGGATTCGATTGGACGAAGTTCCTGTTCTTTGTTGGACTCCTGTTAACTTAGTCACATTAGTGACTGTATCTATACGTCTTGTTTCCTTTGACATCAACTACTGAAACATATTCCTGTTAACCGTTGAGTTCTTATTATTGAGGTATGTCCTTGAATTCACATAACTCGAATGGGTCTTGATTTGATTTCGTGGTCATCCTCTTTGATACTATTCATAATTACCTACACATAACGTAACTCTAAGGAGTTAACGTAGTCTAAATTTCGAGGATGAAATTTCATTAACAGGGGAAGAATGTGACAACCGGTGATTTACGGCTCTTAATTACGTGATTAACAGGTGATTAACGTGATAATAAATATTGTTTACAGCGCAAATTAACTTAATTAGGCATTTGGAGTGCCTAGGAACGTTTATTCGACTTTACAGTACGTGTATGAAGATTCGCGTGGAATCTGCGGAACATCAAACGACAGCGAACTGAGACCGGACAAAATATTGACGACACCGAAAAATATGGATGTTACACGAATATATTTATGCTTATGGAGTTTGGGTTGCAATATCGGGTCTCGTAGGACTTACGGGCCACTTACACGTGAGATGGGCTTGTGGGCCCTGGGCACAAGCCCAAAACCCACAAGCCTAAACCTGCACATGATATGTTAGAATCTTATCAAGATTTGTAAAATCTATACAAGATTCATAAAATCTAAACAAGATTTACCAAATCCTCCTAAATCTCTATAAAATCTCCACAAAATCTATATAAGATTTTGGTCTCAAAAGATGATAATACAAGATCTTTAGAGATCTCAATAACTTTATAAATAGGGTCTTATGCTTCTTTAGTTCTCAACCCACAAAATAAAACAAACACAGACTTTAAGTCTGCCATTTTTCCCCTATCTCGATCTTTTCATACAAACACACACACATAGCACCTCACTTCTCTCTAAATTTCAAAACATTACTCAAGCAAATACACAAACCAACAACTCTCTCTCTCTCGTTCTCTAATTTCCGGCACCAGTCACCAGAGACCGGATATCGGAGCTCCGGCGCCTCATTTCTTACCGATGACAAGCACAGCAACCACACCCCCTTCAACTTCTGATTTAACGGCGTCTGTGGCGTGCGGCGACGCGTGGCGGTGTGACGACGGGCAGAGAGGAGAGAGAGAGAAAGACAAGATAGATGACGAGATTTTCCGTCGTCAGCACCGCCGCTCACGGCGGCGACAGTGGAGTCACGGCGGAGGTTGTGTTCTCCGGCGAGTTTCACGGTAAAACCCTCCCCGTTTCTTTCATTTTGATTCTTTTCGGTTTTGATGACCGATAATGATGTTGTTCCTGAATTTTGTTGAAGATGTTGAATGATGGCTGAGATTAATAAAGGTGAGGATACACATCAGGTTCGGGTCAAGCTTGGTTCGAGTTATGGTTCGGATTTTAGTCATGGGTCAGATCTGGTTTGGCTCGGGTTCGAGTTAACTGGTGATGCGGGTCAGATCCCGAACATGGTCAACATTAGTCAGCAGGTTCGAGTCTCGGTGCGAGATACATCAGTTTCGGTTCGGTTGACTCGGTCAAACCGAGTCAACCCGGTCAACTCGGTCAGCTCAGCTTCTTGACGCAAGGATTGGTAAAGATTTAACGGCACGATTGTTTTGTTATCTTTATAAGTTTTATATACGTGAAACGAGCTCGAACTGGTTGAATTATAATTTACGTTTGATATATTTGACGAAATTATATATATATTGTTGAATCATGTTGAATCTTGAAAAATATATCGACACCTAGTTGTCGGGATCGTCCAAAAACAGAGGAAACTCTGTCCGTTTTTCCTAAAAACCCGTAACGCAAACGTAATTACATTCTATAAATGACATTTATCAACAATTCGAACTTTTCTTATAAGATAAATATAAAGTATATTTATTTTTGACGAGGTTATAAGATTACAAAACCGATACTTATTTAAAACAAAAATAACGTTTATAGTTATTTCAAACATCGATATTTCCAAGCGTTTTTACCAACAAATATAATGTTGATATTTATTTCAAACGCCGATAATACGACTTCTTTTATAAAAATAAATATAGTTTATATATTTTTTTTTTCGGATATCAAACAACATGGTTTCATTTCATAAATAAATATAGTATATATATTTATTTCAAATATCAAGCGACACGAATTCGTTTTATAAAAATAAATATAGTTTTTATATTTATTTCAAATATCGTACCACACAAATTACTTTATAAAAATAAATATAGTTTTATATTTATTTCAAACTTCAAACAGCTCGATGATACTTTCGCAAAACAAATATAACATTTTACAAACGCCGAAACGACATACACGTATATTATGGCAAATATATACAAGATGCAATATATATAATACAAGGATATTATATATTACTTTCATACGAATATTCCTATTTACACAAACGACTTCTCGGGGAGACAAAGTTTAACTTAGTCCTTTTCGTTAAATTAACAACCTACCGTCGATTCGTTTAGTTAACGATTCGGTTGAGCTCGATGACACGTAGTTTAGCTAGGTTTAATTAGAAACTTATTAGATATTCCGTGTTAGGAATATTGTAGAACGCACGCTAGCAAGTCAAGTCTTGGAAACGACATCACGAAGTCGTAATTAGCTAGCTTTGCACAGGAATATTCAGGTTAGTTCATGTCCCCCTTTTCCTTAAATTGTTTTGTTTACTTACTTCGGGGGTGAAATACATGTTACAAAGGGATACTTACAATACTATTGGTATGATTAGCCTAGGAAAGAACCATAGATCATGTGATAGGGTAGGCGGATACTTGGAACCATTAATCCTCGTATCAGGACCGAGGGGCATGAGTGATAGATCTATTTGGGTGTAGCGAGCCCACACCCATGAGGCCGGGGCGGCCCATAGAGGTCAACTATGTCTTCCAGCCGGGAGCCCGGTACAACTTTGCTAGGTTTGAGTCTTCCTACACCGTCACACATATCAGTGGCCTTGCAAACCATTGGTGATCTTTTCCTTGTTTGCAATCATACCGGGACATACATACATACATACATACATACATACATACATACATACATACATACATACATACATACATACATACATTGAATACAAAGGTTTATACATACTCACATACACATGAAACCCGCTCAACTTTTGTTGATTTTTCAAACTACATGTATTTCAGGGAACTAGCGGATCTGGCGGGGTATGCATGTGTCTAGCTGCGTTGAATAAAAGATGTCATCCAGGGTAGTAGGTTTAGGAGGTGTAACCCTTACCTGGACGGGTTACATGTCTTAAACCACGTTTTAATTAAAGTCTTTTGCTGTGTCTCATGAACACGTTGTAGACAAGTATGGTTTGTAACTTAATTTAAGTGTCGACATTTTCAAACAATGATGTTGTGGTATTTTTAAACTAAATGAATGGATGAACATCTCTTGTTTTTATCATATAGCATTGTTATGATTGTTGCTATGGTATTAAGAAGTCACACCAAATAAACCCATGCTTCCGCAAAAGCCAGGGTGTGACATACTTACTATATATATGTGTTCTTATTGTATTATCTGTCGTAGCGTTATCCAAATCACTTGAGGATTTTATTTTATCCTCGACCTATATGTGTTATCTTACACAAAAATCCAAAACCATCTATATTCATTTCCGCTTCTGACGAAGTATCCACCGAGGAAAATGAATTATCCATTCATTTTCGTTTCTGAAAAAATATCCACAGGGAAATGAATAATCCATTCATAATCCTTCGTTTCCGCTTCTGACGAAGTATCCACCGAGGAAAATAAATTATTCATTCATTTTCGCTTCTGAAGAAATATCCATAGGGAAATGAATAATCCATTCATAATCCTTCATTTACGCTTCTAACGAAGTATCCACCGAGGAAAATGAATTATCCATTCATTTTCGCTTCTGAAGAAATATCCACAGGGAAATGAATAATCCATTCATAATCCTTCATTTCCGCTTCTGACGAAGTATCCACCGAGGAAAATGAATTATCCATCCATTTTCTCTTCTAAAGAAATATCCACAGGGAAATGAATAATCTATTCATAATCCTTCATTTCCACTTCTGACGAAGTATCTACCTAGGAAAATGAATTATCCATTCATTTTCGCTTCTGAAGAAATATCCACACAGAAATGAATAATCCATTCATAAACCTTCATTTCTGCTTCTGACGAAGTATCCGCTGAGGAAAATGAATTATCCATTTATTTTCGCTTCTGAAGAAATATCCACAGGGAAATGAATAATGCATTCATAAATCCTTCCTTTCCACTTCTGACGAAGTATCCATCGAGGAAAGTGAATTATCCATTCATTTTTGCTTCTAAAAGAATACACTGGGAAATGAATAATCTATTCATAAATCCTTGATTTCCACTTTTGACGAAGTATCCACTGAGGAAAATGAATAACCCATTCATTTTCACTTCTGAAAGAATATCCACATGGAAATGAATAATCTTTTCATAAATCCTTCATTTCCACTTCTGACGAAGTATCCACCGAGAAAAATGAATTATCCATTCATTTTCACTTCTGAAGAAATATCCACAGGGAAATGAATAATCCATTCATAAATCCTTCATTTCCACTTCTGACGAAGTATTTACTGAGGAAAATGAATAACCCATTCATTTGCACTTCTGAAAGAACATCTACTGGGAAATGAATAATCTATTTATAAATCCTTCATTTCCAATTCTGAAGAAGCACCCACTAAGGTAATAAATAATCCACTTATTTCCACTTCTGAAGAAACATCCACTGAGAAATGAAACATAAGCTAAATCCTTATAAGATCTTTCTATCTTAATAGTTGGATTCTTAAAGGATAAGCGTAGTACTATTGATTTATATGGTTTTACCACAAATCAATCCCTCATTCCCACTTCCTACATAAATTAAAGAAGTATCCACTAGGGAATGAGCACCATACGTATAACGCCCCATTCCCATTTCCTGAATTACTTGAGGAAGTATCCACTAGGGGAATGATAAAGTTATGCTTTACATGAAAATCCATGATGGGTCATTCTATGCAATTGGATAAAATCCTAGATTCCATGCAAGGCAATCGCTTAACACAACTCGTGCAAACAGTCTCCTACGGATATATTCCAGCTTTATGCAAACAGACTCCTACGGATAAATTTCGGGACGAAATTTCCTAAAGGAGGGGAGACTGTAACCCTTGTGCAAAAGTCTGAACTTTCAAAAACTTTTTCTTTTGGAAGTAATTAACTGATACTTAAACGAAATCAGTTGAACATGACGTACACACCGGAATAAGGACACAAGCTACACGTACCCTAAATACCCTTTACATAACTTAGATATAAGTTTTGAAGGGTTAGGTATGACAAAAACACGCTTATACAAGCCCAGGGACTATTTTCTACAAACTGCAAAAAGTCTGCCAATTTTCTTATTTTGAATACGGACCATGTGTACAAATCCGAATATTCTTGTATTCAATAAAATCTTGTATTTTATTGATAAGAATGCAAAAATTTCAATCGTTGCGAAATTTCATTCATTTTCGTGTTCGATAAAGCGTTGTGCGTTATTTGCGCAACGCGTAACCGTACAACCGAACGAATCGACATCCATGACATTTTCGAGCAAAATCCAAGTTACATATGCCTTAACACCTTTATATAGCCTAAATATTGGTTTAAAAGTGACAAAACGCGACATTACAAGTCCAGGGACCAAATCTGCTAATTGCTGAAACTTTCTGCCCCTGCCAAGAGCCTTACGGACCGTAAAGAGGCCCCCTAATGGTCAGTAAAGAGTCCCTAGATCAGCAGAATTGTGCAGCCCCTTGTTTCCTTTGCTTGCACCCCAAGTCCATGAATTTTCCTGGTTATACCTGCAATTGACAAGTGTTATGACCACCCTAAGATCCTTACACCTCATGGGACACTTGGCATGATCCAATGAACTCCTAAACACTATAAATAGCAAGTGATTTCAACCATTTCAACTTGCTCAATTCATATTTTCTTTCTCCCACTCTATTGGAGCTTGCTTCCAGCCTTTGGAGGCCTCCTAATCTGAGTTCTTCTAGTGTTCTTCAACACAAGTAAGTACTCTTCCTAGTTCTTTCATTATTTTAGCTATTTTAAGCTAAAAGTCAAACAGTTTGATTTTCTGTTTGACTTTCGGTTCTGACCAACTTTGGTCAAGTCAAAGTTAAATTGAACTTTGCAACGTGATCGTAATCACGAATGTTATAATCCCTTGCGATTGCACCTTATGATTTCCACGTTTACTAGGCGAAGTGACGAGTCAAAGTTTTGGTAAATGATGCGCATAAAGTGCATTTTATGACGAAACTATTTTCAGGTATCAAAAATCCAAGTTTTGATACCAAATCAGTTTTATAACTTAGTTAGACATGTTGAAACATGTCTAACTCGTCACTTCAAGTTTAGTGCTTTATTTGGGTCGTAAGTCGAGCGGTTTGACCACCGCTTTGACTTTCGAATCCGACCCGTTTGGTCGATCTTAGTATTCGACCAAGCACATTTTTGTGACCATAGTTGTATAGGGAATAACCTACTGAGGTTATACCTTATGGTCATAAGGTTTGGTTAGTTTTATGATAAGTCGCTCTTATGTTCTTTAAAAATGATCAAAACGCCCTTTTTGCACACAAATTGATTTTAAGCATATGTAACTAAAGTTTTGACATCTAAACTGATGTTACAACATTATCAAACATGTTTTGGCACATAAGACTTATCATAGGACATATTTGACCATCCGAACCTATAATTACGCCAATGACCCGTTAAAGTAGCGTAAACTACTTTAACGAGTCATAACAGGTCAAAAGCACTTAGGATCACTTTGAAATAGAATGTTAAGTTTATTAAACCATATCATATGAGTTCCAACACTTATTTGGTTTATAAGATTTCATTCTATTCGATCCACCGATTAAAGTCCCGTTACACTAACATAGTTATCCGATATTAGGACACACTTGAATCCTTGATATCTTGAGCTTTGTTTGAACAATTGAACAAGACTTATACGCAATCCCAAGTGAGTACATATTCCCCTCTTTTACATTTTTAAATGTTTTGGGGTGATTCATATGTGCCTATCACTACTTTCTTGTTTTCATGACATAATACATGATTGTTTATCTAGTACATACAGTAAATGATTTCAAATACATTTTGCTTTGTATGTTGACCTAGCATACCTAGTACACGGTTTTCAGAGACATTTTGCTTCATATGTTGACCTAGCATACCTAGTACATGGTTTCAAAACATTTTCACGACATGCTTACATTGTTCTAGACATTTTGGTACGTTGAACTCGAAAATGATACATTCATTAACATTAATCCAGCCGACAGGTAGTATGTTATGGTACCAAGGGATTGACAACCCCATTCCCGCTTCCTAACCTTGTTTGGAAGTAACTATTGGGAATGACAGATTTCGATGAAAAATACATAAACCTTTGTCCTCATAAAGGTTTATCCGACAGTCAACAAGGCTTGAATGTATTCGCCGAAAAACCATATAAATGTTTACACAATAAAAGCAATGGTTTATAAACAAAACCTTTGATTAAACAAAACTCTTGTTCATTCAAAAACATTGTTTTATACAAGACATTTTGGTTATACAAGACATTATTTCCTACGGTTTAAGCAAAGACCTTTTGTTTACCATACAAGACATTGGTTTATACATGACATTTGGTTTACACAAGACATTGGTTTATACAAGTCATTTGTTTTACATAAGACATTGGTTTATACATGACATTTGGTTTACACAAGACATTGGTTTATACATGACATTTGTTTACACAAGACATTGTTTTAAGACATGACATATTTTATAACATGACATGACATATTTTATAAAAGACATGACAAATTCTGGTTTATACAAAAACTTTGGTTTATACAAAACATTTTATTTGGTTATTAAGTTAACGATGCATCATTTCTTTTAGATCAGATGATTTTCATATGATTTTCATAAAGAAATACTTTCATCAAAGATTCATGGCTACTTTTGAAATAGTTAAACATTTCTTTTAACCTTCAAAGCCATGAGTCTTCATCAAAAAACCTATGTTACTCACAGGCATTTTTATGCTGACGTTTTATTTTCACATATGTTTCAGAAGCTAATGTTTGACTTGAGCATGCTACATATAGGGCGGACTTGGGCCTTAGCTTACCTTAAAACCTGCAAAACAATTGTTGTGTATTATTTGTGTTCTCCAAGACAATGTAAACAATTAACTTAATAAAACAAAACTTTATGTGCCATGTGTTGTGAAACATTTTGTAACGTGACTCCCCAATGATTCCGCCGCGTGTTGTAGTATATTACGCGATTGGGGTGTTACATAAACAAAGGTCTTGTTTAATAAAAAAAGTTTCATCTTGTATAAAACAATTGCTTTTATTGTATAAAACAAGTTGGATTGTTGGCGAATACATTCAAGCCTTGTCGACTGTCGGACAAACCTTTATAAAGACAAAGGTTTATCAAAAAATGTCACCCAGTTTCTGTCATTCCCTAAGTTCACTTCCAAACAAACCTAGGAAGTGGGAATGAGGTGGTCAATCCTATGGTACCATAACATACTACTGATCGGCATTATCAATGTTAATGAATGTATCATTGTCGAGTTCTACGCACCAATATGTCTAGTAAAATGTAAGCATGTCGTGTAATTTTGTGAAACAATGTATAATGTCTTTGAAATCATGTACTAGGTATATTAGGTAAATATACCATGTACAGTGTTTTGAAACCATGTACTAGGTATATTACGTAAATATACCGTGTATAGTGTTTTGAAAACATGTACTATGTATACTAGGTAATTTATACCATGTATAATGTCTTGAGAACATGTAAGTAGTGATAGGTACATATGAATCACCCCAAAACATTTGAAAAACGTAAAAGAGGGGACTATGTACTCACTTGGGATTGCGTATATGTCTTGTCGAATTGTTCAAGCAAAGCTCAAAAGTTCAATTGTTTCCTAATATGTCGGATGTTTATATGTTAGTGTAATAAGAGACTTTGATCGGAGGATTGGATAGAACGAGGTTTATACATCAAACGAGAGAAGGACCTCATGTAATATGGTTTAATAAGCCTAACATTCTGATTAGAAAGGATTCCTAAGTGCTTTGACCTGTTATGACTCGTTAAAGTGGTTTACGCCACTTTAACGGGTCGTAAGCGTAACTATGGGATCGAATGGTTAAATAATTCCTCTGATGAGTCTTATATGCTAAAACAAGTTTGATTATATTATAACATCAGTTTAGATGTCAAAATAACGGTCCTATATGTTTAAAACCATTTTATGAGCAAAAAGGGTATTTTTGGCATTTTAAAAGAATATAAAATCGACTCATCATATAACTTACCAAACTATATGACCATAAGGTATAACCTCAGAGGGTTATTCCCTATATTACTATGGTCATAAAAATGCGCTTGGTCGAATCCTAAGATTGAAGAAACAGGTCAGATTCGAAAGTCAAAGCGGTAATCAAACCGATCGATTTACGACTAAAATAAAAGCACTAAACCAGAAATGACATGTTAGACATGCTGGAACATGTCTAATAATGTTATAAAACTGATTTGTGTCAAAACTTTAAGTTTTAATACCCAAAAACGTTTTAATCGTAAAAGGCACTTTTGCGCATCTTTGACTTTTAATTCATAAAACTTTGACTCGTCATCTCGCATACTAAACGTGGTAATCAGAAGGTACAATCGCAAGGCATTAATACCTTCGTGATTACGATCACGTTGAAAAGTTCAATGGAACTTTGACTTAACCAAAAATAGTCAGAACCGAAAGTCAAACAAAAGTCAATTTGTTTTACTTTTAGCTCAAAATAGCTAAAACAATGAAAGAGACTAGGAGAGAGCACTTACTTGTGTTGAAGAACACTTAAAGAGCTCAGTAGGAGGCTTCCAAAAGCTGGAAACAAGCTCCAAAGAAATGGGAGGAAGAAATGTGAAATGAGCAAGTTGGAATGAGGGATGATCTTGGCTATTTATAGTGAAATTGAGCTCACTAAATCAAGCTAAGTGTCCTTCCAGGTGTTAAGGCGTGCTAGTGTCCTCCCAGGTGTCTAAAGGAGAAGAAGTGTGTCACACCCCGACCACGTAGAACAACAAAACGTGGCGGAAAACGTCGGGGAGTGTTGTAACAGAATCATTGTTTCATAACACATGGAAATTTAAATATTGTTTTATTGATTAAAGTAGTTACAATGTCTTGACAATCAAAGAAACATAACATAAATAACTAGTCTTGCATCTTTTATTGTCGCTAAGGCCCAAGTCCGCCTAAGTGTATCTTGATAAATCCTATGCATCATATCCTGAAACACATGTGAAAATAGGTACGTCAGCATAAAAATGCCTGTGAGATACATAGGTTTATGAAAATAGGATTCATGACTTATTGTTTAAGAAAATGTTTAGTCATGAACCTTGTAATTTGATTTGTCCTATAAATCATTTGAAAAATGATAAGATCAGATGATATGTATAAATAAGAGAATAATGTATGGTTAAATGAATAACCATATAAAAATGAGTTTGTATAATTTAAATTGTTTGTAAAACAATGTATTGTGAAAAGTATGTTATTTGTATAAAATGTTATATGTCCAAATTGAAATGATTCAAATAACGCTACGATATGTAATACCATACAATCACTTATATATAGGAAGTACCAGCGGCGTATCCACCATGCTTGTATCATATTACACACGCCTCGTTACTCAAATCACTTACTCGAACCAAACCAACAATGTAAGATGTCTATGTTTAAACCAATTGCCAAATGTATTGAATAATATGTCAGAATGTTTATGTCAAGATGTAAATCATGCAATGTATAACCAATGTCTAAAATGTTTATGTGTCAAATGTAAATCATGTAATGTGTAATCACAATGATATGCATGGCTAGTGAAATGCATCAACTAAACCATAGGTAAAATGCACAAAACAAAGTATTGAAGTAAAACTCGGTTTAAATCAAAGTTATGTTTTGTGGAAATGCATGCTATACTGATACGAACATCTATGCGGTGTTGTGAAAATGCATACATCCAAGCCTTGAGACTGTGGCGATAAACCCTTAAACAACTTAAAGGTTTATCTAAATTATGTATATCGAATTCGGTCATTCCTTTCATCCCCACCTACCCGGGATGTCCGGAACGGGAGTTGTCAATTCCTATGGTACCACTACCTACTAACGAACGGCGTAGCTAATGTTAATGAATGTATTGTTCCATTGTAAACAACCCAAATGTCATAACAAAATGTAAGCATGTGATGAAAACAACTGTACTAAGTATGCAACAAATGAACATACATAGCATGTGATATGATGTGAAACGATGTACTAAGTATGAACTAAATGGACATACATAGCATAAAATGTAATGTAAAACGATGTACTAAATATGCACACAATGGGCACACATAGCATAAAATGTAATGTAAAACAATGAAATCATGTACTATAAATGTACTAATGAACATAGCAAGTATATGATGTGAAAACATGGAAAGCACGAAAGTAACAAGTAGGCACATGTGTTCCACCCCAAAATGTTTGGAAAACAGTAAAAGAGGGGTCTATGTACTCACTTGAGATTGCTCAGAAGTCCTAAGATAACCACTAAGCAATGCTAGAGATCACGGAATCAAACGACACCTAATATAGGTAACTATGTTAATAAACCGGACCTAATATCGGAGGATCGGATAGAATGAGGGTTCGTAAACCAAACGAGTATGGAGACTCGTGTAATATGGTTTAACAAAACCTACATACTAAATCGAAGCTTAACCTAAGTGTTTGTGACCCATTACGACCCGTTTAGGTAGCTTATGCTACTTTAACGCGTCGTTCGCGTGAAACGCGTTCGGACCGCCTAATTAGTCCTATGACAAGTAACATATGCCTTAACATGTCTAATATTGTTGTCAAATCAGTTTAGATGTCAAAAGTTATGTTACATATGTTTAAAATGAATTTTGGCATCAAAGGGGTATTTTGGTAATTTACCTAAGGCATATAAACTACCTATCATACAACTACTTAAACGAAGCGACCATAAGGTATAACCTCGGAAGGTTATTCCCTGTATACTATGGTCACCTAATGTGCTGGGTCGGATCCTAATGATCGACCAAATGGGTCGGGTTCGAAGGTATAAGCGATTTATTAGATCGCTTACCCTTACGACCCTAGACAACGTGGTAATCAGTAGGCATAGTCACAAGGGACTATAACCATCGTGATTACAATCACGTTGCGAAGTTCAAACGAACTTCGCATTGACCATAAACTGGTCAATGCAGAAAGTCAAACAAAGTTTGACTTTCGGACTCGAAAGCAATAAATGAACGAAGGAATACTTACGAAGGGTCCCCGAATGCTAATCGTGATCCAAGTAGCTCAGGTATGAAACAATGGTTTCAACTTAGAGCTTCTAGGATCAGATTCTTGTGGGTTTTGCAATGGGTGGGGTTGGGTATTTATAGTTTTCGGTTCACCGTTAGGAACGTTTCTTGGAGAAGAGGGAATGATCTAGCCCGTGCACTTGTCGTAATGTTGTGGTAACTGAATTTGGCCACCACAAGAGATTAACAAGTGGCACTTGACCTTTGGAGAGGGTTAAGGGCTGTTAACAGCAGCTGAAAAACATTTTTCTACATCTGACCTATGCTTGCGCACCGCAACACTGAGAGTGTTGAGGTGCGCAAGGCACCTGCAGACCAGAATGTTTCATAAATGGCAAAACAGGCCCCTGGAGCTCTAAACTTGCTATTTGATGCATTTTTGACACATTTAAGCCCCGTTAACCCCATTTCAAAGCTCTAAAATGAAGTTAAAGTATAGGGAACTTAAAATGTGCTTAAAAATATCTCGGGTATCGGTTCGTTTGGCCGTACGATCGCGATGTTCGGTTAATTACGACGGAATGCGCACAAGCGCGAAAAACGATCCAAATGACGCAACGAATGGATTTTTCTTATACCAAACACTAAAATAAAATATTTTAGTGCTTACATAAATTTTTGGATGTCCGGATGTATTCAGAACGTGAGTTATGCGCAAAAGTGCAAACTTGTGCACTTTTTGACGCTTTTAGTCCCTGAATGACCCAAAAGTTTATTTTAGCACACCGAACCCATCAAAGCCTATTTCTAAGCTACATAAAGGATATTTAAGGTGTGTTTAACTTATGGTCATGTTCCGGAATGTCTGTTACAGTTCAAATTGGCATACTTTCGTAGTTTGTCAAATTTAGTCCCTGTAAGCGAACTAACTTGATTTTGCCATACCAAAGCCTTCAAAACTTATTTCTAAGTTATGTAAAGGTTATTTAAGGTATGTTAAGCCTATGTCACTGTTCCGGAGTGTTTGTTGCAATAAACTGGTTATATTTAAGCGTCAGTGCGCGTATAACCTTCCAGAAAGCGATTTAGAGTTTGAAATTGAACAAGAATTGATATGTGCAAATGATACACATATTTGTACAAATCCCAAGTATGAAATAAAATATTTCATTGGTTTGGTATTTGTTTGATGGTCGCAGTGACCCAGGTGTCACAAAGTGTGGCAAAATTTGCGACTTGGGGGCCAAGGAATGCAGCTGGAAGTGCCAGCTGCAAACCGTCTGTTTGGGACCTCCATACGGACCATATGGCATTTATGCTTATGGTCCGTACGCCTTTGTGTTGGGCAAAAGTTTCAAACTTTGGCAGTTTTGGTCCCTAAACTTGTATTTTCACATTTTGTCATTTTTACCCATTTTAACCTAATATTTAGGTTATATAAAGGTGTTAAGGCATGTGTAACTCGGATTTTGTTCTGGAAATGTCATGGATATCATTTTGTTCTATAATACAGTTACGTGTTTCGTAAATAAAATATAACATTTTATTGAACACGAAAATGATTGAAATTGTTCAACGATTGAAAATATGCATTTCGTAAATAAAATACAACATTTTATTGTATACGAAAATGATTGGAATTGTACAATAATTGTAGAGGTGCAAGTGTCACAGTCTCCCCTACTTTATGAAATTTCGTCCCAAAATTTAATTAGAGAAAACTTGTGAGAAAAGATGTGGGTATTTCGCTTTCATTTGATCCTCTCATTCCCAAGTAAACTCTGGGCCACGTTTGGATTCCCAGCGAACTTTAACAATTGGTATACGACTGTTGCTGAGTTTCTTGACTTCACGGTCCAATATCTCCACAGGTTTATCGACAAAGTGCATTGTGTTATCAATGCGAATTTCGTAAAGAGGGATGTGGAGGTTTTCATCAGCTAAACACTTTTTCAAGTTGGACACGTGGAAAGTTGAATGAACATTCCCAAGCTCAGGAGGTAGATCAAGTTTGTAGGCTACCTTTCCGATCCTCTCAATGATCTTAAATGGTCCCACATATCGAGGTGCAAGTTTTCCTTTCTTTCAAAATCTAACCACGCCTTTCCAAGGGGACACCTTAAAAAGGACGTGATCACCAACTTGGAATTCCAAGGGCTTGAGTTGTTTGTCCGCATAACACTTTTGAGGGCTTCTAGCTGTCAAAAGATTATCACGTATTTTCTTGACTTTACCTGTTATCTCTAGAATGATTTCTGGTCCGGTGAGCTGAGCTTCACCAACTTCATTCCAGTAGACAGGTGAATGACATTTTCGACTGTATAAAGCTTCGAAAGGAGCCATGTTGATGTTGGAGTGATAACTATTGTTGTAGGAGATTCGATCAAAGGTAGATGTGAATCTAAACTACCACCAAAGTCGATCACGCATGCTCTAAGCATATCCTCCAGTGTTTGGATTGTTCTTTTGGATTGTCCATCCATTTGAGGATGATAAGTAGTGCTCAGATTGAGTTTGGTTCCCATGGCAGATTGCTTGGTCTTCCGAAAATGAGATGATAATCGAGCATCATGGTCTGATATGATGTTCAAAGGAACACCATGACGAGATACTATCTCATCAACATAGATCTTAGCGAGTTTGTCAGTAGATAAATCCTCATGAATCGACAAAAAGTGTGATGACTTTGTTAGACGATCAATGGCTACCCAAATGGCATCATGACTTCTAGATGTGCGCGGTAGTTTGATGATGAGATCCATAGTAATGTTTTCCCATTTCCAAACTAGAAGGACGTTGATTTCCTGTCATTACCTTAAGACAAGTAAGGCATTTGGACACGTACAAAGCTATATCCTTTTTCATACCCGACCACCAATACTGGGTACGAAGATCCTTGTACATTTTGTCTGCACCATGGTGGATATAGTAACGAGTCTTATGGGCATTATTCATCAACAAAGTACGGAGATTGTCTTGGCTTGGAACCCACAAACGGTTCATGAAATATAGTAACCCATTGTCTATTGTTTCAAGTTAAACTCAAGATTATGTGCCAATTCAGTACACATCTTGCCTTGGGTTACACATGTACGTTGGGCTTCGAAAATACGTGTTTGGATATCAGATCGAACTCGAACACAATGTAGCTTGACACGTTCTTTACGACTAAGAGCATCAACTACGACATTCGCCTTACCAGGATGGTAGTGAATCTTGCAATCATATTCGTTCAGAATTTCGACCCAACGTCGTTATCTCATATTTAGCTCCTTTATATGAAAATGTGTTAGAGACTTTTGTGGTCAGTGAAAACCACACATTTTGTACCATATAGGTAGTGTCTCCAATTTTTGAGAGCAAAAACTACAGCACCTAACTCAAGATCATGAGTTGTGTAGTTCTTCTCATGGATTTTCAACTATCTTGATGCATAGGCTTTGACTTTGTCTCTTTGCATGAGAACACAGCCAAGGCCTAGGTTTGATGCGTCACAATATAAGACAAAGTCGTCGTTGCCATCGGGTAAGGACAAAATAGGAGCATCATGTTGGATCGTCGTATGACCCGAATGAGTCGTTCAGAAGAGTTTTGAGTCAGAATCAAAGGCGGAATCAGTGATTCTAACTTGATACAACTTGATTCTCCCTAATTATCTTCTTATTAATGATTTCAAAGCTTTTACAGATCGTTTGACAAATCGGTAGCACCTCGGCTCTGAAATCGGAAAGTTACAAATGACAACCAGCTCAAGCTATATATAGGGGTGGTGATTTCATACGAAATAGCTCTTGCTATTTCGTGCGAAATACCCTTTTTACATCTAAAACCTATTTTCTATCCTGCTGTGCACTGGTTAATCCTTTCTAGATACAAGACTCTATAAAGACGAAGTTAACAGACATTTATGCACCAACAGACTCCCCCTTGGATGTTGACGAAGTCTTTAGCATCAAATCTTCAGTCTTTGGTCTTGATCTATCTTCTCACTCTGCCCAAAATGTCTGACACTGTAAGCATCCTTCAACTTCTGTCTTCAAACTCTTCAAACTCCCCTTTGAGTGTTGATCCAGAATGTAGACTCCCCCTTTCAATATGCTGGAATCATATTCTGGTTCAAACTTTGTTCAGACTTAGCCACGAGGATTTCGCTTTGCTGCTTTCACAGATTCAAACCTGTTTCCTGCTACTTAGAAATTTAACATTATAATCTATTCCCTTTTTTGACTTCATTTGTTGTATATATCAGTTTTTAATAATCCACTTAAGTATCTAGGTCCAAGTTAATGACCCTAGGCACTTAATTTGTCTACCAAGTCCAACTTAATGACCTTGGTTGATCCAAGACAAAACAAAAACTGACTTTTGTTCAAAAAAATTTCAAAACATTATTATGAAAATTACAAGCTTCAACTTAATGAACTTGTTTTGACTTTTCAATTTCAATGGTTTAACATAATAAGCTCCCAACTCTTCTGTCCAACTCAGAAACTTCCTGCATCTTCTTCAAACTGCGAATCTGAAGATCAGCTTTCCACTTTGGTTTGTCGGAAAAAATAAAGCAGAAATGTAAAATCTTTTTGGATTTTGAATAAAGTTTCTATACTAGAATGCTAAACAGAAATAAAATGCAGTAAATGTAAACTATTTACAAACATATTTTTGGTGAGCGTGTTAGGGAATCATATCAGCTGTCGACAAGTCACAAGTACCGTTAAGCTTTGATTTCATATTCAGAATTAAACAATTTGCTTAGATTGTCGATATACTGATCCACTTAAATTCTCACACAAATTTAAATCTGTCTCGGATACGAATTAGGTGTATTAAGAACTTAAACTCATTCATGTGTCCCACCTCTTGAATATACTCCCATATCCAGATCCCAATATTCAGTCTTACAGGTGAGTATACCACAGATGATATATGTAAGGGGTTAAATGCGAGGGCCATAAGAGCTTAGGCTATTGCTTCCGCAAAATCAGAGAGATGATGGCTTCGACTTTAAGTGGGTCCCCTTTAGAGGATCTTTTTTTCAACAGCACATGATTAGAATTTTTCAATGTTTCATCATTTTTATGCTGAGGGCGGGCTTTTATTTCAAGCAGCAGTAAAGTATTATACGGGGACTAGGCCATTGCTTCCGCATTATCAGAAGTCCCGGGATAATACCCCAGATATCACTGAGTATAAAGACCTAGTATTTCAGAAAGAGGGGTCCTTCAAACGAGATTTCAGGGGTTACCTATATATCCAAGTAGTGTTCCCCATGAAATAAGCAAGTAATGATTTAGGTTTATATCCCAAACAAACCTACTAAATGTGTAAAAACCTATCGGCATATCATCAGCGAGACTGCTTAACACTTTTAAACTTTACATTTTTTAGAATACCGCAACTGTCAAGCTGATGTACTATCATTTTCCCTTTTTACACAAGCTCTTTTTTAGTTTTCTAATGTTTTTAGATTTTAAAATATCTCATGTTTTTGGATTTTTGAAAATTTTTGCTGTTTTTGTATTTTCTGAAAATATAACCTACCTCCCCCTAAATACCAAAACAAGTAAAAAATCGACAAACCATTGCAGATTGCTTCTCAACATCATCTACAGTGGTACCTTCATCTATGCCAAGAATCTCCTCCAACACCGATAAAAGCTTCATACCGTTCAGTTTTAAAAGATATTGAAATCGAGTTTTATCAAACGCTTTGGTATGTAAATCAGCTTTTTGTTCGTCAGTGTGGATTTTTTCAATTCGTATCAACTTCTTCTCGAAACAGTCTCGGATGAAGTGATGACGAATTTCAATGTGTTTCGTTTTAGCGTGATGAACAGGATTTTTTGTTATATATATAGCTGCCTCATTATCAACAAAGATAGGGGTGTTAAGAAATTGCAAACCATAGTCTCGCATCTGTTGCTGGATCCACAAGATCTGAGAGCAGCAGCTGCTAGCAGATACATACTCGGCTTCACATGTGGATAAAGCGACAGAGGTCTGCTTCTTGCATTGCCAGGTGACCAATCGTGGTCCGAAAAACTGGCACCCCGCTGTTGTTGACTTAGCGTTAACTTTGCAGCATCCGAAATCAGAATCAGAATACCCTTCGAGCATGAAATCGCCTTCTCTTGGATACCACAACCCCAGTGATGGAGTTCCTTTCAGGTGGCGTAATATCCGTTTCACAATCACCATATGCGAAGCTCTGGGGCTTGACTGAAACCACGTTGCGAGGCAGGTTGGATACATAATATCGGGTCTTGAAGCTGTCAAATACATCAGCGATCCGATCATGGAACGATACATCGTTTCATCTACCATCTCTCCGGTGAGATCAGGGTTTATCCCATGGTTCGTCGCTAACGGGGTGGGAGCTGGAGTAGTCCCGGACATCCCAAATTTCTCTAAGATATCATGAACATACTTCGTCTGATGTATGAAAATTCCCTTAGGCAGTTAATCAACCTGAAGTCCCAAGAAGAATTTCATCTCACCCATCGATGACATTTCAAACTTTTGCTTCATAACTCTTTCAAAATCTTTGCACAAATTTTCATTTGTTGACCCAAATATGATGTTGTCCACGTATATTTGAACTATCAGAAGATGTCCATCGACTTCTTTGGTGAAGAGAGTGGCATCCACTTTTCCACGGATGAAGCTGTTGGCGAGCAAATGTTGAGACATTGTCTCGTACCAGGCTCTCGGGGCCTGGTGTAAACCATACAGCGCTTTATCCAGTAAATAAACCTTGTCTTTGTGGATTGGATCGGTGAAGCCCGGTGGTTGTCCGACATATACCTCCTCTTTTACCTTCCCATAGAGAAACGCCGATTTAACATCTAGCTGATAAACTTTAAATCCTTTCCAAGATGCAAATGCTAGGAAGATTCTGATCGCTTCAAGTCTAGCAACCGGAGCATACACTTTAGTGAAATCTATACCCTCCTCCTGACTAAAGCCCTGGACTACGAGTTGAGCTTTGTTACGAATAATAACCCCTCGATCATCCTTCTTGCACTTGAACACCCACTTGGTGTTTATCTTCCTGTGACCATCAGGCAAGTCTACCAATTTCCACACTCCCAACTTCTCAAACTGACTCAGCTCCTCTTGCATCGTGTTGACCCAAGAATCTTCAGTTAGAGCTTCCTTATATGTTCGCGGTTCGATCTTGATCAATTTGACATCTTGTGAGGACGCCTGATTGTAATTCTCCAATAATCAGCTCTTCTGGATGGTATGAAAGAGTTCTCGGCATCACCTCGCCTTCCAAATTTGTGACATTCTGATTTGCACCTTGTTCACTGACTGGAATTGTTTAACTTGAAATCTAGATCTGCTCCCTCTCAGAATCTGAATCACCATGATAAAAAACTGGTCTATCATCAGATTCTAGATTATCGTTGACTACCGTCTGATTGTCAAAAGTTTGCTGAATATCATCATGTTCTCCAGCATTACTAGGACCGGCTTCATCGTCATTGGAAGCTCGATATTGACGTCTAGATGATTCAGCTGGGAATCTTTCTTGTGATGCTTCATATTCCCTCAGAATATCTAACTCATCAAAGAAATCTGGTTCTTCTTCTATGTCAAACGAATTCCACAGAGTATCATAATTAAAACGCCATGAGTCGCCGGGATTCTAAGGTGGCATGGTATAGCTTTGACACTCAACATTATGTGCTTCGATGATCCGCTTCAAACTTGGAACAAAGACTCTTTTCAATGGACTTGCATAACCCACGAAAATTCCTTCAATGCTCTTTGCACCAAATTTGCCATAAGGTTCTAGAACTGTACAGGGAGACCCAAATGGTTCCAGATACTTTAGGTTAGGTTTGCGTTTGTTGATCAGCTCGAAACATGTCTTGTTGAATTTCTTCACTGTAAGAACCCGGTTGAGTGTATAGCAAGCGGCTAACACTGCTTCTGCCCAAAAGTTGACTGGTAATTTCGAATCAGCAAGCATCGTCCTAGCCGTTTCAATTAGTTTCATGTTCTTTCTTTCAGCTACTCCATTTTTTGTGGAGTGTAAGGAGCACTAAATTCTTGCAATATACCTCTCTCATCACAATACTCTTCCATTTTGTTGTTCTTAAACTCTGTACCGTTGTCACTCCTGATTCTTCTGATTCGAGTTTGGTACAAATTTTCATTTTTTCTGAACAACGTCATCAAGCTTTCAAAAGTCTCATCCTCTGTCTTCAGAAATGATACCCTCGAAAATCTCGAGTAATCGTCTGTTACTACTAGACAGTAGAGATCACCAGTTATGCTTTTGACGTTCACTGGACCAAAAAGATCCATATGAAGTCTCTCTAACGGTCTCGAGACTGAGTTAACCTTCTTTTGAGGATGTGATTTCTTCTTTTGCTTGCCTTTGACACAACTAATGCATTCCCCCTCAAGATGGAAACCTTTCACCTGAACACCAATTACTAAGTCGTTATGCACCAGGTGATTCATTTTTCGCAGGTGAATGTGGCCCATCTTTCGATGCCACAATTATGATTCTTTTTCTGTTTCTCTTGACATAAACCAGTGAGCCTGACCCGTGGTAGTAGTTGCTACACTCATGTCCAACACGTACAGATCATTGACTCTAGGTGCTCTCATGATAACCCACTCTTCGGGAACAACAAATCCTGGTTTCAATATCAAACATTCCTTATCTGTAAAGTGCGTTGTATACATACGATCACAAATCTGAGAAATACTCAGAAGATTGTTTTCAAGCTCGGCGATGTAGTTTACTCTTTCGAACGTGACAATACCATTCGATAAAGTTCCTTCACCAACTATTCGACCACCTTGATTTCCTGCAAATCCCACATATCCTCCATTAAACCCTCGAACATCGTATAGTAGGGTCTTCTTTCCCGTCATGTGCCGAGAAGCTCCACTATCCATAATCCAACGTGAAACGGATCTTGGAAGCTCCTGCACATATCACAAAAACTTAGTTAGATTTTGATGCCACCCAAGCCTCTTTTGACTCAGATAGCTTGACATTGAGGTGAGTTTTTGCATTGTATAGTGGCGGAAATTTTTTGTCATTCATCTTTAAGCTCTCTTCAGACCCAATCTCAACCTCTTTGTATAGAAAGAAATCATTTTTAGGAGGTTGACCAGATGACTGGTCTTTATTTGGTACATACTTCTTCTCAGAAGAAGTAGACTTTGGTTTCTTTGGTTTCTCAAGTTTCTCATAATGATCCAAAGGAACATTCATCTTTACCGGAGTGGTAGAGGATGATTGTTTTTCCATCTCAGAAACCTTTGATTTTGGAGAACTTGATATCTTTTAAACTGATTTTGGTTTCCATGCTTGTTGAGGCGAAGCAACCCGTTTGTAAAATTTGTCAGTTTTAGTTACCACATTCTTTACAGATTCAGTTTTGACCTTGGTGTTTTCATTTTTCAAAACTTTCTTCTCAACAACCATTGGAGCTTTGCCTTTAGCATCAACTTTCCTTTTCTGACTCTCACCAACTTCAGACTTAGGCTTTAAGTTGGTGCACTTTCGTGCAATGTGTCCAACTTTGTTGCACTTAAAGCATGTACGGGTATCAACTTCCCGACTTGTACCTTCGGTCTGAGGCTGTGAGGCATTCTTTTCAAAAAACTCTTCATTTGATTTTGAGAAAATCTCAGATTCTTGCTCGGAATAAGAACTCGAGCTTTTCACAAACACCTTTTTCTCAACAAACTTCTTGTTTTGAAAATTCCTTCTTTGATAATTCTTACCACCCTTATAACCACCCGACCATTTGTTTTGATTATTGTTAGAAAATCGCGGCGGTACAACAGGTTTTTTGTAGTAAGCTATATCTTTTTCAAAGTTTAATTGCCTTTTGGAACATTTCAAACCTTCAATCTCAGACACATCAATCTCAACCAGTTTAAAAACATTTTTCAATTTGTCAACATTCACATTTTCCAATGGAAATTCAAGATCCGAATGCAACTTATCCGATCCCGACATCTTGTACATCACAAGATTAGGCTCTTCACTTAAGTCGTTTTTGGATGTTGATTTCGGAATATAATTGTCCAAAAAACATTCTTCATCCTCAGTTGAGTCACTTTCAGATTTCAAAATGTGACATACGTGCTTGTGTAATCATTGTACAGACTCTGAACAATCCAATATTAATAAAACAATGTGTTTTAATCCCGACGTTTGTTATTGTGTTTGATATTATGCACGTTTTGTTTCTTGATTGATTTTGAACTCTATATCGCTTTCTGGAAAATTATACGCAAACTGATACGTAAACGTAATCAGTTTAACGCGATAAACACTCCGGAACAGCAACATAAGCTTAACATACCTTAAATAACCTTTACATAACTTAGAAATAAGTTTTAAAGGCTTTGGTATGGCAAAAACAAGTTTATTTCGCTCACAGGGACTATTTGCGTCAAACTGCAAAAGTCTGCCGTTTCGTAAGGCAATGTACAGTCCGGAATATGATCATAAGCTAAACATACCATATATAACCTAAACATATATTAGAAATAAGTTTTGATAGGTTCGGTGTGCAAAAACATGCTTACTTGATCTTACAGGGACTAAAAGTGTCAAAAACAACGTAAGTTTGCATTTTCGCGCATATCATACGTTCTGACCACATCTGGACATCCAAAATTTTTGTACACACTAAAATATTTTTATTTTAGTGATCGGCATGCAAAAATACCATTCGTCGCTTAATTTGGTTCGTTTTCGCGTCCATTCGAGTTTCGTCGTAAATAACCGAACAACGTGACCGTACGACCAAACGAACCGACACCCGTGGATTTTCCGAGCATATTCCAGGTCCCCTACACTTTGACGACCTTGTAGAACCTTGATAATGACTTTATGGAGGTTAGACACGTCGAAAACAAGCTTAAACACGTGCAGGGACCAATTCTGTCAGTTTCTGAAACTTCCTGCCTACCCCCTCGTGCTACGCGATGGCCATAAGGCCTCCCTGTATGCCGATCATATGTGGACAGAATCTTTTTTTCAGCAACAACTTGTTAATTCAGGGGCTAATCTTGCAATTCCTTTGTGTGGTGACCAAGTTAGCACCTCTCCAAGGCTTTAAACCTGCTTATAACACTTGTGTGGCTAGGATTTTATACTTGGGGACTACACAAACACTTGTTGTGATCCTATGAACTCCCCTCAAGTATAAATAGCCAACACCTTTCATTGTTTCAATTGCTCATTCCTCTCATTTCTCTTCTCTAATCTGAATTGGAGCTTCCAACAAGTGTTAGGAACTTCCTCTCTGGTTTTCTTATTATCTTTCTTCAAGCTTTGGACTATTGTGAGTATACCTTCATGCTTGTTCTTTATGTTAGTGCAGAAAGTCAAACAGTTTGGCCAACAATTTGACTTTCGGTTTTGACCATCAATTGGTCAAGTCAAAGTTCAATTGAACTTTGCAATTGAACTTTGCAACGTGATTGTAATCACGATGGTTATAATCCTTAGTGATTATGCCTACTGATTACCACGTTAACTAGGTTTAGTGACGAGTCAAAGTTTCGGTCAAAATGCGTTTTAGAACGCATTTTGCAACGGAACTACTTTTAGGTATCAAAACACTTTGTTTTAATACCAAATCAGTTTCCTAAAGTAGGTTAAACATGTTTTGACATGTTTAACTCGTCACTATTAGTTTAGTGCTTGTTTAGGGTCGCAAGTTAAGCGGTCTAGACAACCGCTTAGACTTTCGAACCCGACCCGTTTGGTCGATCTTTAGGATCCGACCAAGCTTGCTTAGTGATCATGGTTGCATAGGGAATAACCCCTGAGGTTATACCTTATGATCACATAGGATTGGTTAGCTATTCGTTAATTGGTTTACATGCCCATAGGAAATGATGAAAATGCCCTTTTGAAATATAAAACCATATTGTGCATATGTGAACATATTTTTGACATCTAATCTGATTGAGTAACATGTTAGGGTATAATTGGGCATGTAAGACTTGACATAGCACATAGATAACCATCCGAACATAGTTTTGCGCAACCAACGCGTTATTGATGTGTGCAAAATGCAACATATAAATTACATCAATTGTGGCATAAAACTAACCCTTTTTTAGTACTAATGTTGGAAAAAGTGTGCTTTTGTCTTCTTTTTGTATTTTCAGGATTAAATGAGCTCAAATTAACAAAAGAAGCAAAAAGGCAGCTAAATCTAACATAAATACAAGAAAAGGAACAAACGTGGCATGCCCGACCTCCCTGAAAGCATCTTCCCAAGCAAAACAAGAAAACAAAAGGCTAAACACGCCCCGTGTTCAGTGAACACGGGGGTGTGCCCAAGTGTCAGCATAAAAGACAAAGTTGTAGAAGCTTCCATCGCCAACCACGGGGCAGTGCTCAGCGGACACGGGTCCGTGGTCAACTATAAGATTCGCAGAATCCAGGGAAATCTTGATAGTACAGATATGCTTCTGCACACGAGGTCGTGCCCAGCGGACACGGGGCCGTGGTCTACTAATGCAGACAAAAGCAATTAATAAAGACAGAGAAGAGGATGGACACGGGGCCGTGCCCAATGGACACGGGGCCGTGCCCGAGCTTCTGTTCAGCCTATAAATAGGAGTGCTTGGCTCAAGCTAAAACCATCCCTTGGCACACCACCTCTCTCACACTTCACCCACCACCCACCACCACCATAACACCATCATCCACCACCATCATCCATTGTCCATCATAGAGTGTGTGAGTCATCTCGGGATCCAAGATTGATCGTAAGAGTTTTTTGACAATCAAGGCCATGTTTGCCTAAGTCTCTTACATCACTTGGTGAAGACAAAGTGTCTAGTGTAATACTTTTTATTTTTAATCTTTTCGCACTTTTTTAATTGGTTATGTATTAATGACTTTAATAACTAGTATCTTATGTTGAAGGTGATTCTTCCTTATCATTTGTCCGTGGTGTCTTGGCATTATTTTACTGTCTATATAAAATAAAAGATTTTCACCATTCATATCTCCACGGTCTATATGGAGGTATGTTGGCTACCTGGTCGGGGGTTAAGGGAACGGTTTGGTAAGAGTCTTGCCATTGTTCAGTGTATAGATCCTGCAAAGGACCTGGCTCAAATTTAGTAGGACCACCTACAATACTTAACGGTATTGGATGGCGGGGGTCCAAACTCTTTGATCCCCTCATAAGTTAAGCTATAATTAAAACTTTAACCCGGCTACTTAGGACTGTATCACTACTGACTCAGACTACTTAGCCGAGGGTAACGTCGCCTTCAAAAGAGGGGCCTACCACATTATGCATTAATAACTTAATTAATTATCTTTCAATAATCCGACCCTTTAGGATTGTATCCTTGCTGACTCAAACTACTGGGTTGAGGGTAACTTCACCTCCAAAAGAGGGGCCTACTACAATAACTAAGATAATCTCTTAAATAGTGCAAAAGTGCGAAAATAATCAAAGGTTACACTAAACACGAGTCGGAGCCAAGTGATTCATCTTGTGTATCTGTTTTTATTTTTATTTTTATTTTTCAGCATTTTAGCTAGTTTTTATTTTTCTAGTTTAAAACCTTTTTCTAAACTTTTGATTTGATTAGACGTTGAGGATAAACCGGTACTAAAAGCTCTTGTGTCCTTGGACGACCTCGGTATCTTGCCAACACTATACTACGCTCACGATGGGTGCACTTGCCCATATGTGTGTTTAGTGTTAGTAAATATCGTGTTTTATAAATTTAAAACTTGGCTAAAAAGTGTAAAAGGGCTTAAAATATACTTAACTTATATACACACTTCACACACATCAAGTTTTTAGGGCCGTTGCCGGGGACACAAGGATTTTAAGAAAGTTAGGAATCAGCGGCCTAATCGTTTTTTTCTTATTTTTCTATTTTTTTAAGGATTTTTCTTAGTTTTTCAGCTTCTGCAGAACTCAGCACGGGCCGTGCCAGGTCGGACACGGGCCGTGCCCAGCGTTGTTACTGGCAGTTTTTATTTTCCGAGTTACAGAGAGGTGAACACGGGGCCGTGTCGGTGCAACACGGGTCCGTGCCCAACTCCCCAGTAATAAGGATCAGGAAAACAATCACTGTATCTCCGACCACAGGCCGTGTTCGCTGAACACGGGGCCGTGGTGAACCTTCTGACCAACGTTCTTTTCTGTTTTTGTTGCAGGACTTGGAACCAAGGCGCCACATTTGAACTTCCTACGTAGTGCATGAGCTCCAGTTCTAGTATAGACATAAAAGAACCTCTAGAAGAACCCGAACGCTTTCTCAGAAAAAGACTTAAAGCTAAAAACCAAGAGAAAGTTTCGGGGGACCCACTTCCAATGGCGGACCAACGTACCCTCATGGATTACCTACGATCCACTGTAGGTAATCTCGGCGCTGCTATCAATGCACCGAATGTCGAAGCCAATAACTTCGAACTTCGGCCGCATTTGATACAAATGCTTCAAAACTCCGCAACCTTCCATGGGCTTGCGGACGAGGATCCCCATCTACATATTACTAATTTCTTAGAAATATGTGATACCTTTCGGATCAATGGAGCATCAAACGACGCCATTCGCCTTCGAATGTTTCCATTTTCACTAAAAGACCGAGCTAAGGCTTGGCTTAACACCCTCCCAGTTGGCTCGGTAAACACCTGGGATGAACTAGCCCAAAAGTTTCTATATAAGTATTTCCCTCCTGTAAAACGGCTAAATTAATGACTGAAATTAATACATATTCACAAGAGGATGGGGAATCCTTATATGAAACTTGGGAAAGGTTCAAGGAGCTACTAGGAAAGTGTCCTCATCACGGTCTTGCGGTATGGCAACAAGTATCCACTTTCTACAATGGGTTGTTGCCACACACAAGACAAACACTTTATTCTAGCTCCGGGGGACTTTTAGGTAATCGTCACCCAAATGAAATATATAATCAAATTGAGGAAATTGCTCAAACCAATTTTCAATGGCACACTCCCCGAGGCAATAAATCTATTGCCCCGGGCGCCCATAAGGTTGATGAAAGCACTTCTTTACAAGCCCAAATCGAGGCCCTTTCTTCAAAAATCAAAAAGCTAGAAATGACAAAAACGGTCTCGGTTATGGCTTGTGAAGGGTGTGGTGGGCCACATGAAAATTGGAGTTGTATGAAAGAATTAGATGACCAAACGGAAACGGTAAACTACATTGATAACAGACCTAGGCCGTCGGGTCCTCCAACGGGTAACAACAACCAAGGATGGCGTAACCACCCAAACCTTGGTTGGAGAGATCCCGGCAATAGTAGTAACCAACAAAACTAACGAACTAACTTTCAACAACCACAAAACTTTTCTCAGCAACAAGGTGGACGAGAAAGGCTTGAAGATACTGTATCTCGCCTCATCTCCGACACCGAAAAGAAAAACTCGGATCGATTTCAGCAATTGGAATCGAATTTTAGAAATCAACAAGCTAGCATTCAAAACATTGAAAAACAATTAAATCAAGTAGCTCAAAATTTCTCCGAGAGACCACAAGGCGCGTTACCAAGCAATACCGAAACCAACCCAAAAGCGCAAGTACATCTCATCACATTGAGAAATCGAACCGTGGGCCCCGAGGAGGCTCCATTACCACCAGATGAAAGAAGCCAGTCCAGCCAAACCACGACTCCACCCGCGCCCCAACCAGAAAAGGCTTCTTTACCAAATCAAGAGCCCACCAAGAATCCTCCGGTTCCATACCCCGGTTGGTTAATTCGTCAAAAGACCGATGGGCAATTCGCAAAATTCGAAAATATACTAAAACAATTGCATGTTAATATTCCTTTTATCAAGGTCCAAACCCAAATGCCTAAATATGCAAAATTTATGAGGGACTTCCTCACTCACAAAAGGAAAATTGAATCATTGCAATTAGTTAACTTAGGTGAAGAATGCTCCGCCTTAGTACTCAACAAACTTCCACAAAAGAAAATTGATCCTGGAAGCTTCACGATCCCTTGCTCGATTGGGGAATCCCCCATTCGTAATGCACTAGCCGATCTTGGGGCTAGCATTAACCTCATGCCCACATCAATGTTCAACCATCTCGGCTTAGGAAAAACGAGCCCTATAAAGATGAGCATACAACTAGTTGACAGATTCGTCAAATTTCCACAAGGTGTCGCTGAAAATCTATTGGTCAAAGTCGACAATTTCGTCTTCCCGGCCGACTTTGTCATACTAGACATGGAAAAAGACATCGATGTCCCCCTCATCCTCGGGAGGCCATTTCTAGCCACCGCCCAAGCAGTAGTGGATATGAATGACGGAACACTAACATTGAAGTTTGGGGACGAGGAAGTGAAGTTTGGAGTTGGAAAGAGAGTAGAAGACGAAGACCCGGTCAACTACATGAAGGTCATAGACTCAAGCTTGGATGACGCTCTCCGACGGTGTAACATGGGATGCAAAACATCCCACTTGAGTGACATATGACCAGGCTTTGGGTCTAGCCAAGGACCCTTATAAACGTGGCGCACCACGGAGGCATTCCGCGGAACTATCCTTAGTTTAATTTAGATTAGTTTTTATGTTTTCTAGTTTAGTTTTAATTTTCAGGAATAAAACACACTCGGGATGACGAAGGATAACAAGGGAAACTTGAACCAGCACACCATGCAGGAAAACAGGGTCATCCAATGAACTTTCTTCATTACAGCAGGTTCAGCACGGGCCGTGTCCGCCCAACACGGCCCCGTGCTGCACAGTCTGCAGAAACGCCCAGTTCAGGTAAACTGGACACGGGCCGTGTTCACCCAACACGCCCCCGTGTCCAGGCTTCTGTTTCTTTTGTTCAACTTTTTGTTATTGGCACCTGAACACGGGGCCGTGCCCAGACAACACGGGGCCGTGTCCACGCACCCAGTAACACAAATTTCTGCTTTTTCACACATTTTACACATTCAATCAACCTAAAAACTTATTTTTGGGACACATTGAGGACAATGTGTAATTTAAGTGTGGGGGGGATGCTAAAACCTTGAATCTTGCAAGTCCTAATAACAAGCCTTACACAAAACTCTATTGGAACCGCTAATCACCCCAAATTTTTTCCAAAAAAATTTCATTTTTTTACTTGTCTAGGTTTAACTTGGGAATTTCAAATTCTAAAAAGGTTATATTTTTACAAATTTACAACCGATAGCGTCGTGATAAAAAGAACCAACATAAGAAAATTATGAAAAGGCATGACAAGCTTAGTTAAAATTTAATTATATATACTTGATCACATAAAAACCCATTCCCACAAAGGTGAGTTTTGAGCCTTTATTGAGCATACAAATACATATCTTTAAACTAAATGCTCATTTTTCGTTTCTTGTGTGAATAGCCGCTTGGTTCTTACAACTCTAGAACTTGCCACGACGATACATTCCCGGTCCTTACCAACTTAAACCCGAGTAAGTAAATGATGGAGGCATTAGGACTAACCCTTTTTATTTCTACACCATTTTTTTTACCACCTACCCAAAATCCCCCTAGTTAACCCCTTTGAGCCTAAACCTTTTCATTTCTTAACCCAAACCAAACACCCTTTCACCCACCAAAACATTTTTTATTTTTAACCCTTTGTTTTAGTAACAAGCTCAGTTTTTCGTATGACTTTCAAAAAAAAATGATGAAGCAAAAGAAATAAACAAGCAAGTTCATCAAAAAAAAAAAACTTTGTTTGAATTGTGGCTTCATCAAAATAAAAAAAAATTGCAAAAATAAAAAGTCTTACGAAAAACCGATGCTTTTTACGCTTTTCGCCCTTTTCTACTAACCACTAACCCAACCACCTACCTTTAACCCAAGCCTAACCCTTCACCCAAAAAGTCCTCCTGATATTTACAAAGGTATATAGTTAAAAAGGAAGAGGATTGATTGCTTGGCAAGCCTATGGTAAGAGTAAGTTCCATGCCGCTCTCGAGTGATTCACTAAAATACATCTTCGGCCGAGTGTTGAGTGATCCCCCGTGAGGTATGTGAACTTGTATATAAATAGAATTTTAAAGAGGCATGTTATGCCCTAATAAGTAATTTATCTTATGAAAAGTTTTAAATAAATCATGACGAATAGGATTGTAAATAAATAAAAATAAAACTAAATAAAGAATCTTGGAAATCCCGACACTCTATGACAAGCCCAAAAAACCTTCTCTTCTACCCA
This sequence comes from Helianthus tuberosus, assembly GCA_030545235.1. Classification (NCBI taxonomy): domain Eukaryota; kingdom Viridiplantae; phylum Streptophyta; class Magnoliopsida; order Asterales; family Asteraceae; genus Helianthus; species Helianthus tuberosus. Next base: position 101,028,338 of record CM060370.1, read on the forward strand.
TTCCATTTTGGGAGTGTAAAGCCACATTATAAAGAGTTTTGCTTGAGGACAAGCAAAGATTCAAGTGTGGGGGTATTTGATGTGTGCAAAATGCAACATATAAATTACATCAATTGTGGCATAAAACTAACCCTTTTTTAGTACTAATGTTGGAAAAAGTGTGCTTTTGTCTTCCTTTTGTATTTTTAGGATTAAATGAGCTCAAATTAACAAAAGAAGCAAAAAGACAGCTAAATCTAACATAAATACAAGAAAAGGAACAAATGTGGCATGCCCGACCTCCCCGAAATCATCTTCCCAAGCAAAACAAGAAAACAGAAGGCTGAACACGCCCCGTGTTCAGTGAACACGGGGGCGTGCCCAAGTGTCAGCATAAAAGACAAAGTTGTAGAAGCTTCCATCGCCCACCACGGGGCTGTGCTCAGCGGACACGGGATCGTGGTCAACTATAAGATTCACAGAATCCAGGCAAATCTTGATAGTACAGATATGCTTCTGCACATGGGGTCGTGCCCAGCGGACACGGGGCCGTGGTCAACTAATGCAGACAAAAGCAATTAATGAAGATAGAGAAGAGGATGGACACGGGGCCGTGCCCGAGCTTCTGTTCAGCCTATAAATAGGAGTGCTTGGCTCAAGCTCAAACCATCCCTTGGCACACCACCTCTCTCACACTTCACCCACCACCCACCACCACCATAACACCATCATCCACCACCATCATCCATTGTCCATCATAGAGTGTGTGAGTCGTCTCGGGATCCAAGATTGATCGTAAGAGTTCTTGACAATCAAGGCCATGTTTGCCTAAGTCTCTTACATCACTTGGTGAAGACAAAGTGTCTAGTGTAATACTTTTTATTTTTAATCTTTTCGCACTTTTTTAATTGGTTATGTATTAATGACTTTAATAACTAGTTTCTTATGTTGAAGGTGATTCTTCCTTATCGTTTGTCCGTGGTGTCTTGGCATTATTTTACTGTCTATATAAAATAAAAGATTTTCACCATTCATATCTCCACGGTCTATATGGAGGTATGTTGGCTACCTGGTCGGGGGTTAGGGGAACGGTTTGGTAAGAGTCTTGCCATTGTTCAGTGTATAGATCCTGCAAAGGACCTGGGTCAAATTTAGCAGGACCTCCTTCAATACTTAACGGTATTGGATGGCGGGGGTCCAAACTCTTTGATCCCCTCATAAGTTAAGCTACTATTTAAACTTTAACCCGGCTACTTAGGACTATATCCCTGCTGACTCAGACTACTTAGCCGAGGGTAACGTCGCCTTCAAAAGAGGGGCCTACCACATTATGCATTAATAACTTAATTAATTATCTTTCAATAATCCGACCCTTTAGGATTGTATCCTTGCTGACTCAAACAACTGGGTTGAGGGTAACGTCACCTCCAAAAGAGGGGCCTACTACAATAACTAAGATAATCTCTTAAATAGTGCAAAAGTGCGAAAATAATCAAAGGTTACACTAAACACGAGTCGGAGCCAAGTGATTCATCTTGTGTATCTGTTTTTATTTTTATTTTTATTTTTCAGCATTTTAGCTAGTTTTTATTTTTCTAGTTTAAAACCTTTTTCTAAACTTTTGATTTGATTAGACGTTGAGGATAAACCGGTACTAAAAGCTCTTGTGTCCTTGGACGACCTCGGTATCTTGCCAACACTATACTACGCTCACGATGGGTGCACTTGCCCATATGTGTGTTTAGTGTTAGTAAATATCGTGTTTTATAAATTTAAAACTTGGCTAAAAAGTGTAAAAGGGCTTAAAATATACTTAACTTATATACACACTTCACACGCATCAGTTATAGTAGCTTATACTACCATAACGGGTCGAAACGGGTCAAAAGCACTTAGGTAGACTTCCAAATCAGAATGTTAGCTCTATTAAATCATACCATATGAGTTCAATAACTCATTTGATTTATAGAACATCATTCTATCCTATCTCCCGGTTTAGGATCCAACTATTAACATAGTTACCTATACTAAGTGCCTTGTTGATTCCGTGACACTTGGAGCTTAATTTGGTCTTATTCTCAAGACTAATAAGCAATCCCAAGTGAGTACATAGTTCCCCTCTTTTACTGCTTTCAAATACTTTGGGGTGATACACATGTGCATACTTGTTACTTTCATTGCTTTTATGACATAAACATGCTAGTTTCATTTAGGATACATATAGTACATGTTTTCAATCATGTTTTGCTATGTATGTTAAGCATGCTAGCACATTGTTTTACATGAACATTTCTACTATGTATGTTTACTTAGCATACTTAGTACATGGTTTTCACATGCTTACATTGGTTATGACATTTGGTGTGTTTAATCGGAACAATAATACATTCATTAACATTAGCTACACCGCTCGGTAGTATGTAATGCTACCATAGGAATTGACAACTCCCGTTTCCGACTTCCTAGGTTTGTTTGGAAGTTGGAAATGACAGAATCTGATATACATAAATTAGATGAACCTTTAATTTGTTTAAAGGTTTGTCGCCACAATCGCAAGGCTTGAATGTATGCGAATAAACAATGTTGCATAAATGTTTGTAATCATAAAGCATTGTTTTCTGCAAAACATAACATTTGATTTAAACTTGGGTTTATTCAAAAGTTTTGTTTTGTACATTTTCCTACGGGGTTGAATAACTACTAGTTATTCACTGTACATAACATTGATTATCACATTAACATTTTCACGTAGTTAAGTAGATACTTTCTACTTGCTATGCATTACATTTGTTTATACATGATACAGTTCACACATGACATTGTACATGGTTTACACATAAACATTTTAACATTTAACAAGACATTTTGGTTGGTCATTGATAAGGACTTATGTAACGGGGCTATGTGTTATATGATAAAAGCATGGTGGATACGCCGCTGGTACTTCCTATATACAAGTGCTTTTATTGTATTATACATTGTTGCGTTATCTAAGCCACTTGACAAAGACATGAAACATTTTTCACAAGGACACAACATTTATATACAAAGTAAACATTTTATACAAAGTCACTTTTACTTGGTTATTCATTTAACCATGCATATTTCTTTCATATCATTTGATTTTCATATCGATTTTCACATGATTTCATAGAAGAAAACATTTTACAAGATTCATGACTACTTTTTTGTTAAATCCTTCTTTAAACTACAAATCATGAATCTTGCATAAACAAAACCTATGTATCTCACAGGCATTTTTATGCTGACGTACCTATTTTCACATGTGTTTCAGGTGCTAAATGCATGATGATGCTTGTGCTACATTAGGCAGGACTTGGGCCTTTGTGACTTAAAAGACAGTTGTTATGTTATGTTTTATTTAAATTCCAAGACAATGTAAACTTTAATACTAATAATACAAAATTTTAATTACCATGGTTGTTGAAACAATAATTCTGTCGCCTCACTCCCCGACGTTTCCGCCGCGGTTTGTTGTTTTAACGCGGTCGGGGTGTGACAGAAGAGTTGGTATCAGAGCCAATGGTTATAGGGAATTAGGTTATTAGTAATGCTTTGACCTAGACTATAACTTTCTAGGACCCTAACACAAGTTTACTTGTGTTTAGAGCTTAAAACAATACACGTCACCTATCCTTAGGTGATTTCCAAAACATGAACACAAAATTCCAAAATGATTTTGAAATCAATCATCTATCCTTAGATGATTTCTTTTGGCCGTGTGTCGTCCAAATTTTCAAAATCTCGTCAAAGTTTTGGTCTAAATAATGTGAACACGTGCAAACTGGAAGAGTGAATGCCTGTACCCTGAGTTTTCTGTCTAAGGCTAGAGTGTTCGTACAAATCCGCAGTATCGGATCAGTCACTCTTACCTGGGAACTCTTGGGGTGAGTGTTCACTTATAGGCGAGAATGTCTTCAACGATACATTATTATGACCTATTTACTTTGATTTGTCACTGTGTGTCGTTTGTTTGCTTTGAGGTAACAAACAAATGACCACCATCCTTATATTTTGTCGGTTTTATTGCTATCTCATTTCTTTCATCACATCATCTCACTCGTTTTCTCTCATATTTCCTCTTTTAGAATGCATCCTCGACGTAACGTTCAGCAACCTGATGCTGAACTGGCAGCTATTATAGCACAGCATATGGCTGCTATGCTACCTGATCTCATAACTCAAATAAACCAAGCCAACAATAACAATAATGCACCTGCTCCGTGCAATTTCAAAAGTTTTAACTCGGCTAAACCACTCAAGTTTAGTGGTTCTGAAGGAGCAAATGGGCTTCTCCAGTGGTTTGAGAGTCTTGAGAGTACCTTTCGCCATGTTCAGTGTCCGAACAACCATAAGGTCGAGTTTGCTTCTAGCGTATTCCAAAAGAGGGCTCTTACCTGGTGGAATGGGGTAATGAGAGACCGAGGTGCTGATGTTGCTTTGGGTCAGACTTGGGAGGAACTTAGAGCTCGCATGATGAGAGAATTTTGTCCTCGTCACGAGCAGAGGGCACTTGAAAATGAGTTCCATGACTTGAAGCAAGACAGTGGTGAACACCGTGCGTACACTGATAGATATGAGGAGTTAAGCTTGCTCTGTCCTACAATGGTCACGCCTTTGGATAAGGCTATTGAAAAATACATAGACGGTTTGCAAGATCCTGTTCAGGATATTGTCACTGGCAGCAACCCTACTACCGTCCGTCAGGCCATTGAGCTAGCTGCAACCCTTACTGAATCGCAAGTCAAAAAGGGTAAACTCCACAGAAAAGGTGACAAGAAACAGAAACCGTCTGATAGCACCAAGGAGCAGAAGGGTAAGAAGGCTGCTGAGTCTTCTAAGAAATCTAGGAAGCGTAAGGCTTCCAAGAATTTCGCGGTCACTGCTCAGACCAACCGTTGCTCCTGTTTAGGCTGCACAACCTGCTGCCAAGAGGCAGTATGCTGGTAATGCACCTCTGTGCAACAGATGTAATAGCCACCATCAGCCACAGGTGCAATGTCGTATCTGCACGAATTGTGGCAAGTCTGGTCATCTTGAAAATACTTGTCGTTTTGCTCCGAACCAAAACCAAGCGGCACAAAACCTTGCCCAGAATCCTGCACGACCTCATTATCCTCCTGGTTCATGTTTCAACTGTGGGGATCTGACCCACTACAGGAACAACTGCCCGAGGTTGGAAAATGAAAATCAGGCACCGGCTCGTGGTAGAGCTTTCAATCTTAATGCAAATGAGGCACGTGCGGATAACGAAGTGGTGAACAGTACGTTCCTTATTAACAACCATCCTGCTTCTGTTCTATTTGATTCGGGTGCCGATAAGAGTTTTGTGTCCTTAGCATTTGAGCCTTTACTTTCGATGACTAGAACAAAACTAGGAAAGCCCTTGACAGCAGAAGTAGCTAGTGGTGAACCTGTTGTACTTGACTCTATTCTTCGAAATTGCCAGTTGAACCTTAATAACCATCTTTTCCCTATCGACCTCACACCGATGCAACTCGGGAGCTTCGATGTTATAGTTGGAATGGATTGGTTATCCAAGTACCATGCTGAGGTGGTATGTTTTGAGAAGTTGGTCCGTATACCGCTTTCGACTGGTAAGATCTTAGAAGTTCGTGGGGAGAAACCTGTTAGTAGTCTTAAACTTATGTCTTGCACCCAAGCCCAAAAATACCTACGAAAGAAATATGTTGCTTTCTTGGCACATGTCGTAGAGGAAAAAGGAAAGGGTAAGACTATCCAAGATATCCCTGTTGTTCGGGATTATCCTGAGGTATTTCCTGAAGAATTACCTGGTTTACCCCCTGTGCGCCAAGTTGAGTTTCGCATTGATCTTGTGCCTGGCGCAAATCCTATTGCTAAGTCACCTTACCGTCTTGCACCGTCTGAGATGCAAGAGTTATCAAAGCAGCTTCAAGAACTTTCTGACAAAGGATTCATCCGTCCGAGCTTTTCCCCTTGGGGCGCTCCTGTCCTATTTGTGAAAAAGAAAGATGGATCTTTCAGGATGTGTATCGATTATCGTGAGCTTAACAAGCTTACCATCAAGAATCGATATCCCCTACCTCACATTGATGATCTCTTTGATCAGCTACAGGGCGCTACTTTCTTTTCAAAGATTGATCTACGTTCGGGGTATCATCAACTTCGAGTGCTTGAAGAGGATATTCCCAAGACAGCCTTTCGTACTCGATATGGGCACTATGAGTTTACTGTTATGCCTTTCGGCTTAACAAATGCTCCTACTGTTTTCATGGACTTGATGAATAGGGTCTGCAAGCCTTATTTGGACAAGTTCATCATCGTTTTCATTGATGACATTTTGATCTATTCTAAGACTCGAGCTGATCATGAGCAACATCTTCGTCTTACAATAGAGCTTCTAAAGAAAGAACAGCTTTTCGCCAAATTCTCCAAGTGCGAATTCTGGCTTAAGGAAGTTCAATTTTTGGGGCACATTGTCAACGAACAAGGTATTCATGTAGATCCCGCCAAAATCAGCGCAATTAAGGATTGGGATATACCTACTACTCCTACCGAGGTTCGTTCATTTCTTGGTCTAGCGGGTTATTACCGCCGATTCATTGAAAACTTCTCCAAGATTGCGGTTCCTCTCACTGCTTTAACTAAGAAGAGCAAACCTTTTGAGTGGGGACCCAAACAGGAAGAAGCTTTCCAGACCTTGAAACAAAAACTTTGTGATGCACCTATTCTATCTTTGCCCGAGGGTAACGACGATTTTGTCGTATACTGTGATGCATCCAACTTAGGCCTTGGCTGCGTTCTTATGCAAAGAAACAAAGTCATAGCTTATGCATCAAGACAGTTGAAGGTACACGAGAAAAACTACACCACTCATGATCTCGAGTTAGGTGCTGTAGTTTTTGCTCTCAAAATCTAGAGACACTACCTATATGGTACAAAGTGTGTAGTGTTTACTGACCACAAAAGCCTCCAGCATATCTTCAATCAGAAAGAACTTAACATGAGGCAACGACGTTGGGTTGAACTCCTAAACGACTACGATTGCGAAATTCGCTACCATCCTGGTAAGGCGAATGTCGTGGCTGACGCATTGAGTCATAAGGAACGTGTCAAGCTTCACTGTGTTCAGGTTCGATTTGACATTCAAACCCGCATATTTCAGGCTCAACATACTTGTGTTACACAAGGCTTGATGGGTAAGGAATTACCGTGTCACATTAAGCCTGAGCTTGAACTAAGAGACTTTGGGATATTCAATTTCATGGGCCGTTTGTGGGTCCCAAGTATAGATAATCTTCGCACCTTGCTTATGGATGAAGCTCACAAGTCTCGTTATTCTATTCATCCTGGTGCAGATAAAATGTATAAGGATCTTCGAACCCAGTATTGGTGGCCGGGTATGAAGAAAGACATTGCCTTATATGTTTCCAAATGCCTTACTTGTCTTAAGGTTAAGGCAGAACACCAACATCCCTCTGGATTATTGGAGCAACCAGAGATTTCGGTTTGGAAATGGGAAAACATTGCTATGGATCTCATTACCAAGCTGCCGCGTACTAAAAGAGGTCAAGACGCCATTTGGGTAATCGTTGATCGTCTTACAAAGTCAGCACATTTCTTGCCGATCCGTGAGGATCTATCTGCTGACAAGCTTGCTAAAATCTATGTGGATGAGATAGTATCTCGACATGGTGTTCCTTTGAACATTATATCCGACAGAGATACTCGATTCTCGTCTCGCTTTTGGTGAACCATGCAATCTGCCATGGGAACCCAACTCAATTTGAGCAAAACATATCATCCGCAAACGGATGGTCAGTCTGAAAGAACAATCCAGACACTGGAGGATATGCTTAGAGCTTGTGTGATTGATTTTGGTGGTAGTTGGGATTCGCATCTACCGTTGATCGAATTCTCCTACAACAATAGTTATCACTCTAGCATCAATATGGCTCCTTTAGAAGCTTTATAAGGTCGAAAATGTCGTTCACCGGTCTGCTGGAATGAGATAGGTGAAGCTCAGCTTACTGGACCCGATATCATTCTAGAGACTACAGATAAGGTCAAGAAGATTTGTGATAACCTATAGACAGCTAGAAGCCGTCAAAAGATTTACGCGGATCGACGACGCAAGTCCTTAGAATTTCAAGTCGGTGATCACGTCCTACTCAAGGTATCTCCTTGGAAAGGTGTGATTAGATTTGGAAAGAAAGGAAAACTTGCACCACGCTATGTTGGACCATTCAAGATCGTTGAAAGAATCGGAAAAGTAGCCTACAGACTTGAGCTACCTCCTGAACTTGGAAATGTTCATCCAACTTTCCACGTGTCCAATCTCAAAAAGTGTTTAGCTGATAAGAACCTCCACATTCCACTTGATGAAATCCGTGTTGATAACTGTTGGTGCATTCATCTGTCGTCTTCGTCTTATGTCGAGTCTCGGGTTCGTTGCGGATTTGATCGAGCATGATGTCATCATATCCAATGATGACATCATAATGGTGACATCAATGATGACATCATCACATGACAACATCACATGACAACATCACATGAAATTGCATGCAAACTTGAAATTAGAATGTTATTTGTCGGTTTCGCTTGGACATGCATTTCATGTGGATTTCGCTTGAAGTTATATTTGAAGATTTCGCTTGAATCAAAGCATGTATAGTTCAAGCGAGATCCTGTCTATTATATATACGTGTAATGTCATTTCATTTGTAAGGGTTTCTGAAATTCCATACCGAGGTGCTGCCGGTGTGAGGACTGATTGTAAACGATAGTATATCAATATAATCAGTGTTAAAGTGATACGCAAGCTGTTTCGCAATCAGTTTCTTAGTTTCCGCCTCTGAAACTGATAAATCTCTTCTGAACGACTCGTTCGGGTCGCAAACCGATCCTACAAGTGGTATCAGAGCTCAGGAGGAAGAGATTTCGCCAAAACAACTCGTTTTTGTCACTTTTTCTGATTTTCTACACCTTTTTTCAAAATCGAACAAATTTTTATGGTTAAAATCGGCTCAAATTCTCACATAATGTGTGTAAACATGTTTTAACAAACCCTTGAGTGTTTCAGATCTAAAATCGGCTTAAATCTTGTTCAATTGAACCAAAATCAGATCGATTTGCTGATGTCATGCAGATTTCGCTTGAAAATAGTTGATAATTTCGCTTGAAAATTCACAATTTGCAGATTTCGCTTGAGATATTACATGTTTAATTCCGCTTGAAATCATTGTCACGGTAATTGGGATAAGTAATCACATGTCTTGTGTCAGTTTAAATGATAACATTGTGATTCTCGTAAATTGTTTTTCATGTGTTGTCAGTTAAATAGGTATCGGTCCAATCAGATTGTTATTGAACATTAAGGGTTGTCGGTATTACATGTGATAGTCTTTGATTAAATCAAAAGAATTAATAATCGAGGTTATCATATTAATTGTTAGAATATAGTTGTTGACAGATTGTTCATCGGATTATGTGAGATTTGGAGGTCCAATAGAATGAATTGAATATTAAAGTATTCGGCCACTTTGTTTCAAGTTTCTAGAATTGCATGTGATGTTCATCGATTGGATCAATTTGTTTACAAGATAATCTTGTGTGCATGTGATAGACTTTAATTGAAAATTGTGATTGCATGTGATCATTATTAAAAATTGTCGACTAATAGAATAAAATTTGTTTGATTCACTTTAATTCACGACAGTTCAGTGTTTGTTGAAATTTGTTCGGCCAAATCAAATTTAAGTGTTTTGAACAGGTTGTGTTTGAAAAATTGAAGTGGTATTTGATGAAAAAGAAAACCATGATCTTGAAAGGATAAATGATTGGTATATGGGGTATTTGGACGATAGTTATAGAAATGTGAAAAAGGATCTTTGGGTCAAAAGGTTTAAATATTTTGCATGTTTGAAAAATGAAACATTGGAAGAATTAGAGAACTGATATGGAGTCTTACTTGGTTACTTAAAAAATCATGAGATATTTCTATCAGATGCTGAAAAGATAGAAAAATTTGCAGATGCTTTACCTTTTGAATGGAGTGAATTTTTAAAAATTTTAAGAAAGGATTCAAATTTCTCAAAATTACAACTAAAAAGGTGCATCAGTATACTTAAAACTCATGAATTTGAAAATGGAAAGAAAAGGAAAGAATTGTGTAAAGCTTTGGAAAGTAATTTGATGAAAATGGATTTGAATTTGATTCTTGAAATGAAAAGAAGAGTTAATGTATGTCTTGCTGCAAAAAGTAATCTGACATACCATATGAAAAGGGGTTGTTATATTGATGAGAATCTGAATCCTCTTGATTTCGTTAAAATTTTTTGTGCAGGAACATACCAAACAGAGATAAAAGAAATGTCAAAGAAGGAAGAATCTGTAAAGAATTAATCTTCAAATGCTGCATCAGTGTGTTTTACATGTGACAGCTTAAAGACGGAAAATGACAAACTCGTGAAAGATGCGGAAAGTTTGATTTTGGAAGTCAAAGAGCTGAATGATAAGAAGCAAGCTGATAATAAACAGATTCTTGGTTTGAAAGAAACAAATGTAAAGCTGAACTCTGAAAATGACAAACTGTTAAGTAAATTGAACAGTTTGACATCGGAAAATCAGAAATTGAAAGAAAAGGCAAATGTTTTTGAAGAAAAGATTAAAAGTTTTGAAATTGAAAAATCAAGAATTGAAAAAGCTTTTCAAAATCAAATAAAAATTCTTGAAGATGGGAGAGATGTGTTTAGCAAAAACAACATCGAAAAGCAAAAAATGATAAATTCCCATCTTCAGAAAATTATCAAACTTGAAAAAGAATTTGAATGTGCTCGAAAGAAAATCAAAGAGTTAGAAGAAAAGGATTTTGAAAGCAAAAAGAAATCTTCAGAAGATGAAGATTTCTGGATAAAGTTAGAGAAGAAGAATTTGAAAGAAATGAGACAAAATTTCAAGAACAGATAAATGTTTTGGAAAATGAAAAGTCTGTTCTTGAAAACATGAAGAATGAAAACGAAAAAACAATCAAGTCTCATCTTGAACGAATATCTCAGCTTGAAAACGAAGCTGAAAATTCAAGGAACAAAATTGATGAGCTTGAAAAGAAATTGAAAGGTTTTGTGACTTCATCTGAGTTCCTCTGTCCAAAACCGATCAATTCTGTTCCAATAAGTGACGATGTCACAAACTTTGACAAAGTCAAAGTTGAAGATTGTGATGAGAAATCTGATGATGAAAATAAAAAATTCGAAAAACAAAAATTGTTTTTGAAATTAAAAGAAAAGTTTCAAGAAACTGTTCCACAATCAACTGAAAAGGGAGAATGCTCTAAGCAAAAACCTTTGAAGAAGAAAGTGGAGCAAAATCAAAAAGAGAAAATTTTGAAAAATGTTCAAAAAGATAATAAAAGCTCATCAGATCGATCATCCAATCGCAATGAAAAATTACAAAAATCGAAAAATGAAAACTCTAAAATTGTTGGCAATAAGTGGTGCAGGTTGGACCACAGTGCTCAAAAGTCAAATCCAGCAAACAAGAGGAGCAAGGATTATCACCAAGCCAAACAGTGCTATGATCTGAATGTTTGGACTGAAAATGGTGATTGGTACGATAACAGAGTGTGTTACCGATGTGGTTATCAAGGACACATTGCTGTTAACTGCCAAAGTTTGAATTATGAGACGAGAAGATGCTTTAATTGCAACATCAGAGGTCACATTGCCAGAGATTGCCCAAGGAGATCAAATGAAAGATTGAGGGTTAATTCTCCGAAGATGGCAAAGAAATCAGTCAATGTCAAGCCCAAAGAACAGAAGGTTCAAGAACCTAAAGTTCAAGAAACGAAAGTGAAGCTTTCTCAGGGGCAGAAAGACAGACTGAGGAAGAAGAGGAAGAAGGCTAGAGAGTATCTAGAGAAGATCTTGTCCTCGGGTTCATCTGTTAAGAATAAGAGTTCTGATGAATCGACTCCCTCAATGGCAAAGTCAAGCAAGACGAATTCATCGGATACAAATCTGAGGACAAAAGAAGAAAAGAGGAAGAAGAAAATGGTCGGTGATGAATCTGACGTGTCGAAGTCAGACAAGCCACCTTCAGGCGATGAATCTGATGTATCAAAGTCAGACAAGCCACATTCAGGCAATGAATCTGGTGTGGTAAAGCTAGAAGAGCCATATGTTGAGGTAAAAAATGAGAATTCTGGTATAACAATGGATGATGCAAATTTTCCACCATTGTTGAACAAGAATTCAAAAGCACCCAAGGATCGTCAGGCTTGGGCGAATCTGTTCAAATGAAAAACCTGACTTGCCGGAGTTCCCAGGTTGGTAAGCGTGGAACATGAATCAGCACATTTCTTGAGAAATTCACGAAAGTGATATTTCGACTTACAAGTGGTAAATCAGGGACATTAAATTGTACTTGATTTTCTACAAGTGATGTTTGTGGATTGATCTTAAAAATGTTAGTTTTTACAAGTGGTTGAAGAGAACAAAGTGATGAAAGATCCCCGAATTTGTGAAATGTCACACAAAACTTATTTTCCGGAAAAACCATTTTGATTAAAACAAATTTAAGTGTTTTGAAATCACTATGGGAAAATGTTTTGTTGTGAGGGGGAGTTCTGATTGTTTAAGTCAAGTGAATGGAGAATTGAAGCAATTCTCATCATGTTGTCACATTTCTTGTACAGTTTGTTTTAAATTTTCCCAGAAAATCAAAATTGAAACATATTTTGATTTTAGGGGGAGTAAAAATTTTAAAAAATTAGAAAATTTGAAATTGTCAAAAACATGAAAAATTTTAAAAATGAGTTTTGCTGAAACAAGTGGAAATGATAGAAAATCAGTGGACTATCACAGCATGCTAAAGAAATGTAAAGTCTAAATGTGATAAACGATCTCACTAAAGATGTGACGATAGGCTCAGCTAGACTAGTAGATTTGCGATAACGATACAAACCTAAAATGAAAAAGCCTAGTTCTAGTGGGAAACATGATTGAAAACATAGTACTTAGTTTTGTCCTTCTTGACTGTGTGCCTACTCAGTAATCGCTGATTGTCGAAAGACATAAAACTGGTTAAGTTTGTGAACTTTCACAACTTTGCTAAAAAGTCGCTGTGATTGTGCATTTCATTTTGCAAAGATTTAAACTTGTTTTATTTCTTTATTTTGTTTAAGCATCGGACATCCTCTGCGTATACGTGAGTATCGACCTGGATGTTGTTGCCTAAACGTTCTGCTTTATTTTCTTTGGTGTTTCGTTTAAGCTTTGGATCACCTCTGCGTATACGGAAGTATCGACCTGGTGGTTAAAGCCTAAACAACTTCAACTTGTTTTATTTTTCTTATTTTGTTTAAACATTGGACTTTCTCTGCGTATACGGAAGTATCGACCTGATTGTTAATGTTTAAACATTCTGCTTTGTTTTCGCACGATTCACAGTTGATAAAAGTTTAAAGGCATTACTTGAGTCAGTGTATTGCATGATGAGGGGATATGCTGAGATCGTGGGGTCCATAAGAATTTAGTGCTATCTTAATATACCTTAAAGTATCGGTAAGCAGATTGAAAGTTTGTAGATTGAGCTTAAGAGGACAAACATATCGTCAATCTATGTGAATCGTTTAGAGCTTAAAATGTTTAAAGCTTAACGGTGTTGGTGATTGATCTCATAAACTGATATGATCCTCTTACACAAGCTCACAAAAATAGTGTCTGTAAATATTTCTTTACTGCATTTTATTTACATTTAAAAATTTCAAAAAGATTTTCGGTGTGTTTTAGCATAAAATTTTGAAAAATCCAAAAAGATTTTCGACAACTGATGTTGAAGAGCTGATTTTCAAAATTTCAAGTGCTGAACATGATGAACTGGTTTGGGAGTGTGCGTTTAAAAGAAGTTGAGATTAGTTAATCAGGGTCATTAATTTGAACTTGATGTAACTATTACTAGTAAGTTTTGCTTATTGATTTAAGTAAAAACTTATGAGTTTATGAGAAGATTGTGCAGAAGATGAGCTGATCATAGATAAAGCCAGGGATTGATCTCTAGGTGATAGCTAATTCCAGACAGCGATCCCATCATGATGAGAGGGGGAGTCTGACGAGGTTAGAGCCAAAAGAGAAGATCCTAGTATATGCTAAGAAAGAAAAAAGACTGATAAAGACTGAAGACTGAGAATACTCGACACTTAAGACTCGTCAACATCTGAGGGGGAGTCTGTTGGTGCATTCATCTGTCGTCTTCGTCTTATGTCGAGTCTCGGGTTCGTTGCGGATTTGATCGAGCATGATGTCATCATATCCAATGATGACATCAATGATGACATCATCACATGACAACATCACATGAAATTGCATGCAAACTTGAAATTAGAATGTTATTTGTCGGTTTCGCTTGGACATGCATTTCATGTGGATTTCGCTTGAAGTTATATTTGAAGATTTCGCTTGAATTAAAGCATGTATAGTTCAAGCGAGATCCTGTCTATTATATATAGGTGTAATGTCATTTCATTTGTAAGGGTTTCTGAAATTCCATACCGAGGTGCTGCCGGTGTGAGGACTGATTGTAAACGATAGTATATCAATATAATCAGTGTTAAAGTGATACGCAAGCTGTTTCGCAATCGGTTTCTTAGTTTCCGCCTCTGAAACTGATAAATCTCTTCTGAACGACTCGTTCGGGTCGCAAACCGATCCTACAACAACACGATGCACTTCGTTGAGAAACCAGTGGAAATCATAGACCGTGAAGTCAAAAAGCTCAAACGTAAGCAAATACCTATTGTCAAAGTTTGCTGGGAATCTAAACGTGGCCCAGAGTTTACTTGGGAACGTGAAGATCAGATGAAAGCGAAATATCCACATCTATTCTCACAAGTTTCCTCTAAATAAATTTCGGGACGAAATTTCCTAAAGTAGGGAAGACTGTGACATCTGTGCTTGTGTAATCATTGTACAGACTCTGAAAAATCCAATATTAATAAAACAATTTGTTTTAATCCCAACGTTTGTTATTGTGTTTGATATTATGCACGTTTTGGTTCTTGATTGATTTTGAACTCTATATCGCTTTCTGGAAAATTATACGCAAACTGATGCGTAAACGTAATCAGTTTAACGCGACAAACACTCTGGAACAGAAACATAAGCTTAACATACCTTAAATAACCTTTACATAACTTAGAAATAAGTTTTAAAGGCTTTGGTATGGCAAAAACAAGTTTATTTCGCTCACTGGGACTATTTGCGTCAAACTGCAAAAGTCTGCCGTTTCGTAAGGCAATGTATAGTCCGGAATATGATCATAAGCTAAACATACCATATATAACCTAAACATAGCTTAGAAATAAGCTTTGATAGGTTCGGTGTGCAAAAACATGCTTACTTGATCTTACAGGGACTAAAAGTGTAAAAAACGACGTAAGTTTGCATTTTCGCGCATATCTTACGTTCTGACCACATCTGGACATCCAAAATTTTTGTACACACTAAAATATTTTTATTTTAGTGATCGGCATGCAAAAATACCATTCGTCGCTTAATTTGGTTCGTTTTCGCGTCCGTTCGAGTTTCGTCGTAAATAACCGAACAACGTGACCGTACGACCAAACGAACCGACACCCGTGGATTTTCCGAGCATATTCTAGGTCCCCTACACTTTGAAGACCTTGTAGAACCTTGAAAATGACTTTACAGAGGTTAGAAACGTCAAAAACAAGCTTAAACACGTGCAGGGACCAATTCTGTCAGTTTCTGAAACTTCCTGCCTACCCCCTCGCGCTACGCGACGGCCATAAGGCCTCCCTGTCGCGCGACGCCAGCATCATATCTGGACAGAATCTTTGTTTTCAGCAACAACTTGTTAATTCAGGGGCTAGTCTTGCAATTCCTTTGTGTGGTAACCAAGTTAGCACCTCTCCAAGGCTTTGAACCTGCTTATAACACTTGTGTGGCTAGGATTTTATGCTTGGGGACTACACAAACACTTGTTGTGATCCTATGAACTCCCCTCAAGTATAAATAGCCAACACCTTTCATTGTTTTAATTGCTCATTCCTCTCATTTCTCTTCTCTAATCTGAATTGGAGCTTCCAACAAGTGTTAGGAACTTCCTCTCTGGTTTTCTTATTATCTTTCTTCAAGCTTTGGACTCTTGTGAGTATTCCTTCATGCTTGTTCTTTATGTTAGTGCAGAAAGTCAAACAGTTTGGCCAACAGTTTGACTTTCGGTTTTGACCATCAATTGGTCAAGTCAAAGTTCAATTGAACTTTGCAACGTGATTGTAATCACGATGGTTATAATCCTTAGTGATTATGCCTACTGATTACCACGTTAACTAGGTGTAGTGACGAGTCAAAGTTTCGGTCAAAATGCATTTATCACACATTTTGCAACGGAACTACTTTTAGGTATCAAAGTGTTTTGACATGTTTAACTCGTCACTATTAGTTTAGTGCTTGTTTAGGGTCGCAAGTTAAGCGGTCTAGACAACCGCTTAAACTTTCGAACCCGACCCGTTTGGTCGATCTTTAGGATCCGACCAACTTGCTTAGTGATCATGGTTGCATAGGGAATAACCCCTGAGGTTATACCTTATGATCACATAGGATTGGTTAGCTATTCGTTAATTGGTTTACATGCCCATAGGAAATGACCAAAATGCCCTTTTGAAATATAAAACCATATTGTGCATATGTGAACATATTTTTGACATCTAATCTTATTGAGTAACATGTTAGGGTATAATTGGGCATGTAAGACTTGACATAGCACATAGATAACCATCCGAACATAGTTTTGCGCAACCAACGCGTTATAGTTGCTTATACTACCATAACGGGTCGAAACGGGTCAAAAGCACTTAGGTAGACTTCCAAATCAGAATGTTAGCTATATTAAATCATATCATATGAGTTCAATTACTCATTTTATTTATAGAACATCATTCTATCCTATCTCCCGGTTTAGGATCCAACTATTAACATAGTTACCTATTCTAGGTGCCTTGTTGATTCCATGATACTTGGAGCTTAATTTGGTCTTATTCTCAAGACTAATAAGCAATCCCAAGTGAGTACATAGTTCCCCTCTTTTACCGCTTTCAAATACTTTGGGGTGATACATGCTAGTTTCATCTGGTACACATATAGTACATGTTTTCAATCATGTTTTGCTATGTATGTTAAGCATGCTAGCACATTGTTTTACATGAACATTTCTACTATGTATGTTTACTTAGCATACTTAGTACATGGTTTTCACATGCTTACATTGGTTATGACATTTGGTGTGTTTAATCAGAACAATAATACATTCATTAACATTAGCTACGCCGCTCGGTAGTATGTAATGGTACCATAGGAATTGACAACTCCCGTTTCCGACTTCCTAGGTTTGTTTGGAAGTTGGAAATGACAGAATCCGATATACATAACTTAGGTGAACCTTTAATTTGTTTAAATGTTTGCCGCCACAGTCGCAAGGCTTGAATGTATGCGAATAAACAATGTTGCATAAATGTTTGTAATCATAAAGCATTGTTTTCTGCAAAACATAACATTTGATTTAAACTTGGGTTTATTCAAAAGTTTTGTTTTGTACATTTTCCTACGGGGTTGAATAACTACTAGTTATTCACTGTACATAACATTGATTATCACATTAACATTTTCACGTAGTTAAGTAGATACTTTCTACTTGCTATGCATTACATTTGTTTATACATGATACAGTTCACACATGACATTGTACATGGTTTACACATAAACATTTTAACATTTAACAAGACATTTTGGTTGGTCATTGATAAGGACTTATGTAACGGGGCTATGTGTTATATGATAAAAGCATGGTGGATACGCCGCTGGTACTTCCTATGTATAAGTGATTTTATTGTATTATACATTGTTGCGTTATCTAAGCCACTTGACAAAGACATGAAACATTTTTCACAAGGACAAAACATTTATATACAAAGTAAACATTTTATACAAAGTCACTTTTACTTGGTTATTCATTTAACCATGCATATTTCTTTCATATCATTTGATTTTCATATCGATTTTCACATGATTTCATAGAAGAAAACATTTTACAAGATTCATGACTAATTTTTGTTAAATCCTTCTTTAAACTACAAATCATGAATCTTGCATAAACAAAACCTATGTATCTCACAGGCATTTTTATGCTGACGTACCTATTTTCACATGTGTTTCAGGTGCTAAATGCATGATGATGCTTGTGCTACACTTAGGCAGGACTTGGGCCTTAGTGACTTAAAAGACAGTTGTTATGTTATGTTTTATTTAAATTCCAAGACAATGTAAACTTTAATACTAATAATACAAAACTTTAATTACCATGGTTGTTGAAACAATAATTTTGTCGCCTCACTCCCCGACGTTTCCGCCGCGGTTTGTTGTTTTAACGCGGTCGGGGTGTGACACAAAACACTTTCAACCATACTTTTATCAACCTTGGACTGAACACTGTCTTTATCGGATGATGAAGTGAATGTAACATCAATTGATTCTGGAAGTTTAACCTCGTTTGTTTCATTATCATTAACCAACCCAGACTTTTTCTTTGAAAAATTATTCAATACTGGTGGTGGAACCTGATGATACCCAACCCCATTTCCGTCCGAATAAACATCTTCGCCAGCTTTGTTCTTCCCGATTGGTTTAGGAACGATATATTGAAGAACAAAACACGCGGAGTTGTAACTGTTGAGTTTTAGATTGATGCGTTCATTTTCAATCTTTGCTTCCTGAACTTGAAGCTTTAGATTAGCAATCTCATCTAGCTGTTGGTTGATTTGCCTTTCTTTCGACTGAAGTACTCCTGTCAGTTGGAGGTTTTCTTTAAATGTTTTATTATTTCTTTCATCAGAATCTTTTACCGTTCTTTTTAGCTTCTCATAATTTTCCAAAAGTTGACGGTTTTCATGAACTAGTTTTTCATTTTCTTTCCTGATTCGTTCTACGCCAATTTTATCATTTTCAAGTTTATCAGTTAATTCTTTTATTCGATCATTTGAAGCTTTTACCAATTTGTCACGACTTAAGATCTGATTTTCAACTTCTCTGACTCTTTCTGTCAGTTCTTCAGTCTTTTTACCACTGAGGTAAGCATGTGTACTACAAACCTTGCAGTCTTTCATGCAATTTTTGCAGTCACTTTCAATTTTGGCTTTCTTACCTGACTCGTTGGTTGAATCATTAGAACTGACCTTGCTTTTAGACTCAGTTCCAGACTCAGAAACTACCTCTAACTCTTTTGCCGCGAGCACTTTGTCAGCCATTTTCTTCAGGTTATCTGCAGTGAACTCTTTGGTCGTGTCATTTATCCCATCATCGACCTTCTTTGACTGTATCTCTTTTTCTTTCTCTTCATCACTTCCCCGCCACAATCTTTGGTTTGCTTCTTCCTCTTCTGCTATTTGCTCAATTAAAGTCTCGACAAGAAGTGTTGATGGTTCCACAAGTATATTTCCCTTAGGATCCAAATAACATTCTCTGTCAGCGTCCCATCTCTTAGCGCATTTTGCCTCTTTCCATGCACGAAAATGTATGTCTTTCATTGTTAGAGCTAAACTCTTCCTGTTGACATATTTTACTTCCTCTGATCGGGTATCTTTCCAAGGAACAATTTTTGCCATGAAGACATATCCCACTGTGTGTTCTTCTGGTAGCACATCACTCCAATCATATCCCTCATCATCATGGATAAAAGCTAATGCTCTTGACTTTTATTTGGGAGCATATTCTATCTGCTTCATTCTGGGAGATTCTGCTTTGTTTTGATGATAGATGGCTCTTTTGTAATAATCTTCACTGAAAGGGTTGGCTGTTTCATCAGCGGCTGCATTTCGACATTCTCGTTTAAAGTGCCCTTTTTTGCTTGCACTTGAAACAGGTAACCTTCGATTTATCAAAACCAAGCTTCGTTGAAGGTCCACCAATGGAGTGTCTACCTGTTATCTCCATGAATCTCTGAGCCCTTCTGACTGCACTTGCCATACACCATCTGATATCAATCAACTCCATCTCCTCAGGGTCTATTTGATCATAATCTTCCTTGGTGAGATTGGTGTTTCTGATCTTTCCAGCAACAAGGCTTTCTTATGATTCCAAGACAGATGCTAAAAACACCATTTGCTGCTTGGCGGATTCTTCACTGAAGTTTTGTGCATTTTTGAGATCAACAGCAATATTGCACTGAAACAAATTTTTCGAAACTGATTGACTTGGAGAAGTTGAAGATGATCCTCCATGATAACCACTGCTTGGACTTTCTTGATTTGACTTGTTTGAATTTTCTGCTGAGAAGGCAGATTTCGGGGACACAGTTTTAGGAATCCTACTTCCTCGATAATATAAGTCAACATTTTGCTGATACGAGGAATTGTTGACTTTGTTCGTTTTCCTGATCTCCAATTCATGACTCTCCAACCTTTCGATTAGTAAATCAACTGTCAGATCAGCCGACTTCACTGTGTTCTTCAACATTAAAGCAAAGTACTGCCAGTCTTTCTCATCAGGCAATGAGTCAAACAGCTTATCAACCAATTCTTCCTGAGAATACACAATATCATATCTTGCAAGTTCAGGTTTTAAGTAACCAAATCTTTCTATCATCTTTGACACACTCTCATTTTTCAAACATCCAAACAGATCAAATTCTTTTCTTAACAGCTTTTTCTTGTTTTTAACAATTTTGGCTCCACCCACACATTTCATTTTTAATTTTTCCCAAAGATCTCTGGAATCTTTATATTTAATCAATGATATAATATCATCTCTCACTGATTGGTGAAGTAAAGCGATGCATTTCTGTTCCGCAATGAAATTCTCTTGTGGAGTTTCCGTTAAGTTCTCATAATCAGTTCTTCCGATGTCAAAACCAGTTTTCATGTTTTTCTAACTTAGATATGCAAATGCCTATAGCCATTCCTCAAATCTGCTAGCCCATCGGTTGTAGTCCTCTATGGCCATTAGCTTGGGCGGTTTGTTGTAGGTGCCGTAGGCATTATCAACACTCAAAGAATCAGCAATGGTTTTCTTCGAACTCGGGTTTGGTGCATTTTCATTTGTGTTGTTTGTTGTATCATCTCCTGAATTGCTAGTGTAAGCAAACATGTTACTAAAAGGATTGAGAAAATCGTCCTCCATCTTTACGTACCTGAAACAATTAACAAACACTTAGAAAATTTTTTGTGATTTTGAGAAACAATTTCAAACGAAATGATTTCAAACGAAATAGATCAATCTTCAAGCGAAATGAGTTTCACGCGAAATCGTTCTCAAACGAAATGATCTTCACACGAAATGAGCTTTCACACGAAATGACTATTTCGTGCGGAATAGCCAAACGAAATCACCCTCTTCAAACGAAATAGCAGTTTTGGTGCGAAATAGCGACTTTCGTACGAAATGAATGTGTATTTCGTACGAAATGAGGTCCAAAATTTTGATTCCGTGCGAAATGATGTTCCAGATGTTGATTTCACGCGAAATAAAGTTCCAGATGTTGATTTCGTGCGAAATAAAGCTCCTCAAAGTTGATTCCATGCGAAATGAGATGTTGTTTTCGTGCAGAATGATGCTGACGTCACCCAATCGGCCACCATTTTCTCCAATTGATCTGGTTTTTGGTCGATTTTAGGTCCAATTCTTTCAAGGATTCGTTAAAACACTGTTTTACGTGATATATGTGAAATTTAAGCCATTTTAACCGTAAAATCCTGATTAGTTTTGAAAAGAAGGTGTAGAAGTGAGAAATTCTGGTGAAAACAAGCTGAATTGGTATGAACTCTTCCTCCTGAGCTCTGATACCACTTGTTGGATCGTCTTATGACCCGAATGAGTCGTTCAGAAGAGTTTTGAGTCAGAATCAAAGGCGGAATCAATGATTCTAACTTGATAGAGCTTGATTCTCCCTAATTATCTTCTTATTAATGATTTCAAAGCTTTTACAGATCGTTTGACAAATTGGCAGCACCTCGGCTCTGAAATCGGAAAGTTACAAATGACAACCAGCTCAAGCTATATATAGGGGTGGTGATTTCGTACGAAATAGCAATAGCTCATTTCGTGCGAAATACCTTTGTGTCATTTCGTACGAAATAGCTCTTGCTATTTTGTGCGATATACCCTTTTTACATCTAAAACTTATTTTCTATCATGCTGTGCACTGGTTAATCCTATCTAGATACAAGACTCTATAAAGGCGAAGTTAATAGACATTTATGCACCAACACATCACAAAGCTTTTGTTTCAAGGTCTGGAAAGCTTCTTCTTATTTGGGTCCCCACTCAAATGGTTTATTCTTTTGAGTCAAAGCAGTGAGGGGAACCGCAATCTTGGAGAAGTTTGCGATAAAACGACGGTAATAGCCAGCGAGACCAAGAAATGAATGAACTTTGGTAGGAGTAGTAGGTGTACTCCAATCCCTAATCGCACTGATTTTGGTGGGATCTACATGTATACCTTGTTCGTTGACAATGTGACCCAAGAATTGAACTTCTTTAAGCCAAAATTCACACTTGGAGATTTGGCATAAAGTTGCTCTTTCTTCAAGAGCTCCATCGTTAGACGGAGATGATGTTCATGGTCAGCTCTTGATTTTGAATAGATCAAAATATCAACGATGAAAACAATGATGGACTTATCTAAATATAGTTTGCAAACCATTTTATTAAGTCCATGAAGACGGCAGGAGCATTTGTCAAATCAAAAGGCATGACAGTGAACTCGTAATGGCCGTATCGGGTGCAAAAAGCAGTCTTGGGAATATATTCTTCGAGTACAAAAAGTTTATGATACCCAGAACGGAGGTCGATCTTCGAGAAACATATAGCACCTTGTAGTTGATCAAAGAGATTATCAATACGAGTTAGGGGATATCGGTTTTTGATCATGAGTTTGTTGAGCTCACGATAATCAATGCACATGCGAAAGGATCCGTCCTTCTTTTTCACAAATAGGACAGGAGCGCCCCGAGGTGAAAAGCTCAGACGAATGAAACCTTTGTCAGATAATTCCCGGAGTTGTTTCGATAACTCTTGTATCTCAGACGGTGCAAGACGGTAAGGAGATTTGGTAATAGGGTTGGCACCGGGTACAAGGTCTATACGAAACTCGACTTGACATGCTGGGGGTAAACCAGGTAGTTCTTCAGGAAACACCTCAGGATAATCTCAAACAACAAGGATGTCTTGAACACTCTTTCCCTGGCCTTTCTCCTCTACGATATGTAGCTAGAAGGGTACATAATTCTTTCGTAGGTTTTTTTGGGCTTGGGTACATGTCATGAGTTTAAAGTTACTAGATGGTCTCTCTCCACGAACCTCTAAGATCTCACCAGATGAAAGAGGCACACGAACGATCTTATCAAAACAGATCACTTCAGCATGGTGTTTGGTTAACCAATCCATTCCTATGATGACGTCAAAACTCCCGAGTTGTATTGGTGTGAGGTTAATAGGAATAAGATGGTCATTGAGGTTCAACTGGAAACTACGGATGACAGAATCAAGTATAAAAGGTTCACCACTAGCTATCTCTACTATCAAGGGCTTTCCTAGTTTAGTTCTAGGCATTGAAAGCAAAGGTTCAAAGGCTAGGGATACAAAACTTCTATCGGCACCCGAATAAAAAAGAACAGAAGTAGGATGGTTGTTAACAAGGAACGTACCGTTCACCACGTCATTGTCGGCACAAGCCTAGTTAGCATTAATGTTGAATGCACGTCCACGAGTTGGATTTGCATTAACAAGTTTCGGATAATTGTTTCTGTAGTGAGTAAGATCACCACAATTGTAGCAAGATCCAGGTGGGTAATGGGGTCGTGCAAGATCTGCATGTGGTTGAACTGGATTTTGAACCACTTGATTTGGGGCAGGGGCAGAACGACAAGTGTTGACCAAATGAACAAATCATCCACAATTGGTACAATGACGGCATGGTAAATGGGGTTGGTGATGACAGTTGCATTTGTGGCACAAAGGAGCGGTGCCAGCATATGGTTTCTTGGCAGGAGGTTGTGCTAGCTGATTAGGAGCAACTTGGTTAGGTTGTGCAACAACAGCGAAATTCTTGGAAGCTTTGCGCTTCCTTGATTTCTTGGAGGTTTTGGTCTTGTTTTCCTTCGGTTTCTCTTGTGTGATCTTGATAGATTGTTTCTTATTTCCTTTCCGAAAGAGCTTGCCTTTCTTAACTTGAGAGTCAGTCAGGGTAGCTGCTAGCTTAATAACCTATCTAACTATTGCAGGATTGCTACCAGTGACTATGTACTTAACTAGGTCAGGGAAGCCATCAATGTACTTTTCAATTTCCTTATCCAAAGGCGTGACCATGGTAGGACATCGCAAACTCAGCTCCTCATATCGGTCTGTATAGGCACGATGTTCTCCACTAATAAGTGTTCTCTTTTGAAATACACTCAATGCAAACTCTACTTTGCACTCATTTGGACACTGAACATGGAGGAAAGTGCTCTCGAGACTCTCAAACCACTGTAGGAGCTCATTAGCTCCCTCAGACCCACTAAACTTGAGTGGTTTAGCCGAATTGAATTGTTTATAGTTGCACGGAGCAGGTGCATTGTTGTTGTTATTATTTTTGTTGGCTTGGTTTAGTTGGGTCACAAGGTTTAGGAGTAAAGCAGTTATCTGCTAAGCGATCATGGACGCCATTTCGGCGTCCTGAGCAGTGTTACGTCGAGGAGGCATTCTAAAAGAGAAGGAAATATGAGAGAAAACGTGTGAGATTGACATTAGATAATCAAATAGACGTTAAAAATATTGACGAAACATAAGGATTGTGATAATTTGTTCGTTACTTAAAACAAACAAATGACACACATCGACCAATCAAAGTAAATGGGTCTTTATAATGTATCATGATCATTTGCATGTATTCACATTATTAAAACCCAAACTTTGACGATATTTTGAAAACATCAAAGGCTTAAAAAGCTAAAGCAAATCATCTAAGAATAGATGATTGATTTCTTGTAAAAGTTTTGAAAAAAAATTAACTTTTAAGCATGGATTTGTGAAATTTGGTATTGTTTTGTAATCACCTAATGATAGGTGACGGTATTGTATTAAAATCTAAACACAAGATAACTTGTGTTAGGGTCCTAGAAAGGTTATAGTCTAGGTCAAAAGTATAATAACCTAATTCCATATAACCATGGCTCTGATACCAATCTTTCTGTAACACCTCGACCGTGTAAAACAACAAACCACGACGGAAACGTCGGGGAGTCACGTTATAGATAAATTGTTTCACAATACATGGTACATAAAGTTTTGTATTATTGAATTGTTAAATTACATTGTCTTGGAATAAAAACAAATAAACACAACAATTGTCTTTCATGTTTTAAGATAACTAAGGCTCGTGTCCGTCCTATGTGTAGCATGCTCAATCATTCAAACATTAGCTTCTAAAACATATGTGAAAATAAACGTCAGCATAAAAATGCCTGTTAGTAACATTGGTTTTATGACTAAGACTCATGGCATTGAATGTTAAAAGAAATGTTTAAACTATTTAAAAAAATAGCCATGAATCTTTAATAAAAGTATTTCTTTATGAAATCAAATGATAATCCATTTAATTTAAAAGAAATGATGCATGGATTTAAAAGAAATGATGCATGGTTAACTTAATAACCAAATATGTCTTTGAAATAACAAAAATAAAATGTCTTGTCTTGTCTTTGTTTGAAGTAATTTGGATAACGCTACGATATGTAATACAATAAAAGCACTTATATATAGGAAGTACCAGCGGCGTATCCACCATGCTTTTATCGTATTACACATGTCTCGTTATCTAAATCACTTACCATTAACCAATAAATGTCTTGTCATGTACAAACCAAATATGTCATGTCTTGTATAAACCAAAATATGTCATGTCTTGTATAAAGCAACAAATGTCTTGTATGGAATAAACCACAAATGTCTTGTATGGTAAACAAAAGGTCTTGTTTAAACCATAAGGTAATGTCTTGTATAAACAATCAAAGGTCTTGTCCAATATAATCAAAATGTCTTGTATAAACCAAGTGTATTGAATAAACAAAGGTCTTGCTTAATCAAAAAGTTTTGTCTTGTATAAACAATTGCTTTTATTGTATAAAACAAGTATGGATTGTTGGCGAATACATTCAAGCCTTGACGACTGTCGGACAAACCTGTATAAAGACAAAGGTTTATCAAGAAATGTCACTCAATTTCTGTTATTCCCTCAGGTCACTTCCAAACAAATCTAGGAAGCGGGAATGGGGTTCTCAATCCTATGGTACCATAACATATTACCGGTTGGCATGATCAATGTTAACGAATGTATCATTGTCGAGTTAAATGCACCAATATGTCTAGTACAATGTAAGCATGTTGTGTAATGTTTTGAAAACATGTATAATGTCTTTGGAATCATGTACACGGTATATTAGGTAAATATACCATGTATAGTGTTTTGAAACCGTGTACTAGGTATATTAGGTAAATATACCAAGTATAGTGTTTTGAAAAAACATGTACTATGTATACTAGGTAATTTATACCATGTATTATGTCTTGAAAACGTGTAAGTAGTGATAGGCATATATGAATCACCCCAAAACATTTGAAAAACATAATAGAGGGGACTATGTACTCACTTAGGATTGCATATATGTCTTGTTAAATTGTTCAAGCAAAGCTTAAAAGTTCAATTGTTTCCTAATACACCGGATGTATATATGTTAGTGTAATAAGAGACTTTGATCAGAGGATTAGATAGAATGAGGTTTATAAACCAAACGAGAGAAGTACCTCATGTAATATGGTTTAATAAGCCTAACATTCTGATTAGAAAGGATTCCTAAGTGCTTTGACCCGCTATGACTCGTTAAAGTGGTTTACGCCACTTTAACGGGTCGTAAGCGTAACTATGGGTTCGAATGGTGAAATAATTCCTATGATGAGTCTTATTTGCCAAAACAAGTTTGATTATGTTATAACATCAGTTTAGATGTCAAAATAATGGTCCTATATGTTTAAAACCATTTTATGTGCAAAAAGGGTATTTTCGGCATTTTAAAAGAACATAAAATCGACTCATCATATAACTAACCAAACTATATGACTATAAGGTATAACCTCAGAGGGTTATTCCCTATATTACTATGGTCATAAAAATGCGCTTGGTCGAATCCTAAGATTGACCAAACGTGTCAGATGCGAAAGTCAAAGCGGTAGTCAAACCGCTTGACTTACAACTAAAATAAAAGCATTAAACTAGATATGACGAGATAGACATGTTGGAAGATGTGTAATAATGTTATAAAACTAATTTATGTCAAAACTTTAAGTTTTAATACCCAAAGACGTTTTCGTCGTAAAATGCACTTTTTCGCATCTTTGACTTTTAATTCATAAAACTTGTCATCTCGCCTACTAAACGTGGTAATCAGAAGGTACAATCGCAAGGGATTAATTCCTTTGTGATTACAATCACGTTGAAAAGTTCAATTGAACTTTGACTTGACCAAAAATGGTCAGAACCAAAAGTCAAATAAAAGTCAATTTGTTTGACTTTAGCTTAAAATAGCTAAAATATTGAAAGAGACTAGGAGAGAGAATTTACTTGTGTTGAAGAACACTTAAAGAGCTCAATAGGATGCTTCCAAAAGCTGAAAACAAGCTCCAAAAAGATGGGAGGAAGAAATGTGAAATGAGCAAGTTGGAATGAGGAATGATCTTGGCTATTTATAGTGAACTTAAGCTCACTAAATCAAGCTAAGTGTCCTTCCAGGTGTTAAGGTATGCTAGGTGTCCTCCTAGGTGTCCAAAGGAGAAAAAGTGTGACAAAATTCGCGACTTGGGGGTCAAGGAGTGCAGCTGGAAGTGCCAATTGCAAACTGTCTGTCTGGGACCTCCATACGGACCGTATGGCCTTTGTGCCTACGGTCCGTAAGCCTTTGTGCTGGGCAAGAGTTTCAAACTTTGGCAGTTTGGGCCCTTGGACTTGTATTGTCGCATTTTGTCACTTTTAACCCTTCTTAACCTAATATTTATGTTATATAAAGGTGTTAAGGCATGTGTAACTCAGATTTTGTTCCGGAAATGTCATGAATATCGTTTCGTTCGATCGTACGGTTACGTGTTTCGTAAATAAAATATAACATTTTATTGAACACAAAAATGATCGAAATTGTTCAACGATTGAAAATATGCATTTTGTAAATAAAATACAAGATTTTATTGTATACGAAAATGATTGGAATTGTACAATGATTGTAAAGGTGCAAATGTCACATCATCGATCCCACTGATTTTTAAGTTTGCTAACTCTTTGTACAAATTAAAGTGAATAAAAAGATGCTTCACACTTCAATTTCATAAAAAGGTACTGGAATTTATTTGAGTTTGATTTTTATAATTTGCTGGCTGACGTTTACAGCAAAGGTACTATCCCGAAAGGATGCAGCACCTCATTCATAACTCTTATCCCAAAAAATAAGGATCCGGTGGGGATGAGAGATAAACGTCCGATCAACCTTATTGGGGTGATTAGTAAAACTATTTATCTGGTTCTTGCTAACCGTCTAAAAAAGGTTATAGGTTCAATCATCTCAGAGAATCAAATGACGTTTCTTAAAGGCATATACATTCTTGACAGCCCGTTAATGGTAAATGAGCTTATCTCTTGGATTAAAAAAGTAAAAAAAAAAAGGCTTTCTTATTAAAAATCGATTTTGAAAAGGCTTATGACAACGTCTGTTGGGGTTTTTTACTAGATATCATGGGACAGATGGGTTTTCCTAATCTTTGGTGTAAATAGGTGGAAGGGGTTTTAGCCTCGGCTAGATCTGCGGTGTTAGTGAAAGGGTCTCCTACTTTTGAATTTAGTTGTTCCAAAGGGTTCAGACAGGGAGACCCATTATCTCTGTTTCTGTTCCTATGGTTATGGAAGCCCTGTCTAGCATTATCTGCAAAGCAGGGCTTGAAGGGTTTTTCAAAGGCATACAAACTCCTAATAATAGTCCGGTTATACAAACTCCTAATAATAGTCCGGTTATTTCTCATCTTTTTTATGCTGACAACGCTCTTGTATTGGGGGATTGGGATAGGGGTAATGTGACAAATGTGGCTAGATGTCTCAGAATTTTTTACTTGTGTTCGGGCCTTAAAATTAACCTTCACAAATCTAACTTATATGGGTAGGAGGTGGATAACTATGACATCAAGGAAATGGCTAATGTGATTGGGTGCATTACTAACAACATCCCGCTTTCTTACTTGGGTATCACGGTGGGGGACAAAATGAATAGAATCAGCAATTGGGATCCTATTGTTGAGATTTTCAATAAAAGATTATCGGTTTGGAAAGCTAAAACTATGTCTATAGGGGGGAGACTTACTTTGATTAATTCGGTTCTAGAGAGTCTCTCTATATATTACTTTTCTTTGTATAAAGCTCTGGCCGGTATAATTAAGATTCTTGAAGCTAAGATGAAGAAGTTTCTTTGGGCGGGCTCTAGTGAAAATAACAAAATGAATTGGGTGGCTTGGGATTGGGTCACTTGGCCCAAGAAAAAAGGGGGTTGGGTATTAATGGACTAAAAGAAGTTAATGAGGCACTTCTTTTAAGTGGGGTTGGAGATATAGGGTCGAAAATCAAAATATATGGAGGAAAGTGGTGGAGGCTTGTCATAGCAAAATCAATCAAATAAGCTTTTTGCCGGTAAACGGTAATTCTGCGGGTTGCTGGAATAATATTGTGAAATTGATTTCCAAAATGAAACTAAACGGGAAAGGTATAAATTGGGTGATTCAGGGTAAAGTGGGGAGTGGGGTTGATATTCATTTTTGGTTAAACAACTGGGTGGGCGATCTTACTTTCGTGGAAAGATGGCCACGTTTGTTTGTTTTGGATTCGTATAAATCTTGCAGGGTTTCGGAGAGAATGGGGTCGGGACAAGGAAATGGTGGCTATACTTAACATCCCGAGTCTTATAAAGAGCTTAAGGAATGGCAGGAATGTCAAGACGTTATCAACATTGTGAGATTGTCAGATGATAAGGACCCATGGCTATGGAACGTTGATAGATAGTATGGTTTCTCTGTGAATTATGTGAAAAAGGCTATAATTTCTGATAGGGGAGGTAGCAACCTCCCTAGTTTCGAGTGGAGCAAATGAGTGCCAATTAAATGTAATATTATGGCGTGTAGAGGTAACTTTGATAGACTGGCTACCAGAGTCAATTTGAGAAGAAGGAACGTGGATATTTCATCGGTTATGTACCCTTTCTGCGACGAGTATGAGGAAACGGTGGATCATTTGTTTACAGCATGTGCCGTGGCTTTCGGGTGTGGGCAACTATCAGTGATTGGTGCAACATTCCCCCGATCTTCACTTTCGAATTCAAAGATTTAATGGATATACATAATTCTAATCAGGGTGGAAAAAAATGAAGAGGATTATCTGTGGGTTGGTTATTATTTCGTGTTGGTGTATTTGGAAAGGCAGGAACGAGTTGATATTCAATCAGATCAGGAGAAGTTCGCAAGAAATCTTGATAGAGATTAAGTCGAGAGGTTTTTTGTGGTTTAAAAAATAGATCGTCATGTAAATATATTAGTTAGAAGGAGTGGTGTAAATATCCTATGTATATGTTGTAATTTTGCCCTTTGCCCAGTTGGGACGGGGGTGATGTTTTGTATTGGCCTTTTGCCCGTTTGGGTCAGAGGTTTTTTTTAATGAAGTTTAATTTAAAAAAAAATTAATTGATAGTGCATTTGGAATATAGTAAATGATAAAGTTATCCACATGGAGATATACACAAAGAATATCATGGAGGAGATCAAGGTTCTCTCGTATTTTTAAATCAAACATAAAGGTAAGTTACATTGGGCAGATTGAAATAATTGTTGTAAATTTGATGTATTTAACAAAGTGTACTTGGACATAAAGGTAAGTTACATTGGGCAAATTGAAATAATTGTTGTAAATTTGATGTATTTAACAAAGTGTGCTTGGATTTGTTTTTTTTTTTTTCGGCTTACCATATTGCTTCGCCCTGGTGTATCTTTAAGGAAGTTCTTTTTGCCGTTAAAAAATATTGATGCAATTAATAGCTCAACACTCTTAATCTATGTTTTGGTCAAAAATTACCGAGGCAATTAAGTGATCAAATTAGTAAAGTGAGGTAGTGTGCTAGAAAGTGTGTTGAAAATATGCCGGTTAAGTTATTTGGAAAATCAGTATTCAGGATACGGCTCAGGATATTGAGTTGTATCTGAGATCAAACAATGAGTAAAAAGTAAAGGAAACGACACGAGATGTACGAGGAAAGCCCTTGATCAATCTAGATCGCCGGCATAAAACCTCGGGGGCTGACAATCGCAGCTGCCTTGTTTTTCTTATTGCTTCAAACGTCAGGATACAGTGCAGGATATAGACCAGATCGCTAAGTGTTACAATGCTTTTGTATGAAAGTGAAAATTGCTAGAGAGCGAGTGTTAGAGTGTAGCGAGTGTTAATGTGATGTCCTATTCGATCTGGTATACCCACCTATTTATAGTTACAAAGTAGAAACTAAAATTC
The DNA here is from genome assembly GCA_030545235.1 of Helianthus tuberosus. Lineage (NCBI taxonomy): Eukaryota > Viridiplantae > Streptophyta > Magnoliopsida > Asterales > Asteraceae > Helianthus > Helianthus tuberosus. The sequence goes on from CM060370.1 coordinate 101,059,949, forward strand.
CTATAAATATGGGATGCTCCCGAATATTCCATAAATAGCCGTTTGGAACCAAATAAAACGGGCTTAACGTCTTTCCTTGAACAACTTGGACCGAGTCTCCCGCGGAATGAGTCCTTGTGAACGTTGCTAGCTTCTAACCCACGTACCTGCACATGATCCGTTAGTAATCCTGAGGATACCATTCAAGATGTTACCAATATCCTGAATCAGCATCCTGGATGTAAACAGATACTACACAACCAAGATATAAATCAAGATACTTTCTAGGATATGGGCTCAGAATTTCACCAATAACAATTGTCCCCAAAAATGTTACCGTTTGTCATCCTGCACTAACGGTTACATTTTTACGAAGACCGAGGTAATTAATAGATAAGACCAATGATGTGACCGTTTTCAACTACCCAGCCTATATTTACTCATCATGCCCTATATCTTCTCATCCTCATCTCTTTTTTAATCATAATCGACAAGGAAAAGGTAACATTCTCTCTCTCATCTTCATATTCATCTTTATCCTCTTTCTCCGGCGAAAAATTCAGGTGACCAAATGCCAAGGCAAACAAGATCCAGTTCAGGTGACTCGGCTCCCACATTCATCCAACAGAACCTTCTCCAAGAACCGGAGAAGGAAGTATGTACCTTCGATAGTGCCCACCTGTCAGCCTTAAAATCCTCCGGCATCTTCCCGGAAGGAACCGTATTTAGACCGTTTGACCGAGAAATCCGGTCGGATATGGTCTCCAGCGAGTGGATATGCTTCAGTGCTTTCCCTTTTACCCTAGGGCTACAATTCCCCTTTCCGGACTTCATCACCGAATTCTTTAATATCACAAAAATCTCTTTCAGCCAAACCATGCCAATGCTCTGGCGTGTTTTGTCCGTTCTTGACCAAATCAAGAGAAACCACATTCCTGATCTTTTCGTCCATGATCTACCCCTAGCTTACAAGCTTAGATGCCATGGATCATGTAGATTTCTGTTTTATTCTACTTCCGGTGACCCATTGATACTTCGTGTCACCAGGAACGAGAATGGTTGGCAATCCAAGTTTTTCTTTGTAAAAAGGGATTCAATCCCTGGTGGAACGGATTATCCGATGAGATGGTTGAAGAAGGGTAGGATTTTGGGTTTAAAGATGATCCTGCCTCTTATCCTGCTTTATATCCTGAACTGACCAATTTTATTTTCCCTGTTGTGTATGCAGCTGATTTCAGGAAGATTGCACCTCCCCTTGCTGATTCTCAAAAAAGAATAGATGCCATCAGACCCCTTTCAGAGGCAGAGAGAAGCTTCAACCCGTCTCCACCAACTCCAAGCCCTCTTTCAAGCGCAAACATGTCTGGTAAGGATCCTGCAAGATATCCTGTACACACATGTTTTTATTTGATATTCTTAGGAGAGATTTAGAATTTTACTCCCTGTGTGCAGACTCCAGCAAAGTTCCAGTCTATCTAGACCTCGACGAACTCGACAGCTACCCAACTCCAGTCACAGTCAAGAAAGAGACTCCTGCTGCTACTAGCTCCAAGCCACTCCCGGCTCCCAAGGCCAATCCAAGGACTCGTGCTTCCACAGCAAAAAAGAGGAAAGGTCTTGAAGTCAGTGCTCCAGGTTCAGAAGGGTTCTCCTATGACGAACTCAGTTTCTCTGATTCCTTAGAGCCAATGACATCCTTCCTTAACAAGGTAATATCCTGACGCATATCCTGCATATATATCCTGCACGTATATCCTAATAGGATATCCTGACAGGATATCCTGGTCAATATATTCTAACTCATACCTGAAATTGATGTGCAGGGCCTCCAGCATTTGCTCCACTTGTATAATGATGCCTGTGGTACTATTGCACTCCATGAAGCCAGGATCAAACAGCTTGAAAGCACTGTCGCTGACCAAGGTGCCATTGCCGAAGCGAAGACACGGCACTACGAAAGCATGCTGAAGAAGGTCACCCAAGACGCTGAGCTCAAACTTGCCACCGTTCAAATGGATCATGATCAAGCCCTGGTCAATTTCCGGGAGGGAATCAAGGCTTCCGCTATCGTCTCCCTGCTACAAGCACGCATCAAGATGGCCTACGAGGCCAAGGAGACGGGCCTTGTTTGTCCATCTTGGCCGGTTGAAACCTGGGTGGCCAAGCTAAAGGAGCTCGAAGGCAAAGCTGTGCCACTTCCTGTTGAAGCTGGTGAGTCTTCTAAGTCAGCAGAGGTGGTGATCCAGGCATGAGACAAGAAGGATGCTGGAGCAGATGCTGGGATGGATACTGGTGAGGATGCTGCTCAGGATGCCGGTGCTGAGAAGTCTGAGAAGGTTGGAGAAGATGCCGCTGTGTGAGGGCATTCAGGTGGGCGATGACGGATATACGTGCCAAGGCCAGAGCCCACCTTTTAAAATTTGAATGTTGGTCTGTAATCCCTTAAACAATTTACTTTTCTGCACTTTACTTTTCTGCACCTAAACAATTTACATTTCCTGCATGCTTTTTGAACAATACAACAGTTGGAGGTGGATGGGTCTCGGTTTGAGATGAAACCTTCAACTGTTGGGTAAATATGGTAAGGAACTATTAGTGCTCTTAGTGGATGGGCCTTGTTTTGAGGTGAAACTAAGAGCACATCTTTTGGTATGTTAATAATATAACTTCTCTTTTGACTTTATTATTGTTGTCATTGATATACAAATTTTACTTGTGAAAACTGTTTGGTTTGTACATTTTTAGGAATATATTATAGACGTATCCTAGAAGATATCCTAAAAGATATCTTGATCAGAATATTGGAATACAACCTATAAATTGTCCAAATAAAAAGGAGAGATCATACCATAGATTCTTAGAGAATCAATTTCAATCCTCCATTATAAATTTGTCCCTAGTGCATACTTATAAACTTGGATCCGTCCTTTGAATAGTATAATGTATGTCCCCTGTGTTCGACACATAAACGCAAATGTATTCATACTTTGACTTGAATAAATTCCGAATACCCCAGGACAAAACCCCTGATATCCTGAAATGAATCCTTAGCATACTTGGGATAAACCCTTAATATCTTGGGGATAAACCCTGATATCTGGGGATAAACCCTAAATTTCATGCGCTACAGGCGAGAGTGTATAAACTCCAATTCTTAGAAAGGTGAAAACCTTTAAACCTTAGAGAGTATGAAAATACTCTTTCGTGAGAGAGGGTGATCAATCCTCATATACCTTTAGGATCCAGGATATAGCCAACAGTAACAAAATTGTCAGCCACTTTTACATGAACTGGTCCCGCTACCTTGAACTATACCTAGATAACTTGCGCTCCAGGCGAGGTGTTTAAACCCAATTCGAAAGAAAGGTGAATACCTTTAAACCTTTGAAGGGACCAGGATCCCTTAAACGTGAGAGAGGGGGCCAATCCTCCAATCTTTCGAGTTATCCTGAGTACATATCCTGGAGCTATATCCTGAAACATATGCTGCAAAACAATTGTAAACTAAGGTGGGTGTTAGCTTGGCTAACACCCCTCCGATGCTTAAGTCAGTATTGGGTTCAAGATAATAAACAAATATAGTTAAAATAGATAGAATACATACCATTCTGAGACAGAAATTAAATACTGCTCTTACTTGAAATAAAGCTTTAAATGTATTGCATTCCAGGATCTTGGTAGCATATCCCCTTCCATATTCTTGAGTCGAAATGCTCCTTTCCCTGCTTCTGACTCGACTTCATATGGACCTTCCCATTTAGGAGCTAGCTTGCCATCGGCAGGATTAGTGGTATTTTGAAAAGCCTTTCTTAGCACCCAATCACCAACTCGAAATCTTCTAGTCCTTATGTTCTTATTATATGCTCTGGATATTCTTTGTTGATATGCTGCTATCCTTAGTCTTGCTGCGTCTCTTTTTTCATCTATAGTATCCAAATCTTGAAATAAGGCTTCAGGATTCTGTTCAGGATCCTGTAGGATAGATCTTGCAGTAGGTATCGTCATTTCTGTTGGAATCACTGCTTCTACTCCAAATACCAAGGAAAACGGGGTTTGGCCAGTTGCATTCTTTACCGTTGTCCTATCAGCCCACAAAACAAAGGGTAACTCTTCTGCCCATCTTCCTTTTTTGGCTCCAAGCCTCTTCTTTAAGTTATTGACTATTATCTTGTTTGAGGATTCAGCTTGTCCATTCGCTTGAGGATGTACCGGAGTAGATGTGATCATTTTGATTCCCCAACTCTTGCAAAAGTCAGTAGTCCTTTTGCTTATAAACTAGGACCCATTATCACAAATGATCTCAGCTGGTACCCCAAACCTAGTCAGGATATTCCTCTTTATGAAGGATACTACTTCTTGGTCTCTAACTTGAATAAACGCTTCAGCCTCAACCCACTTAGAGAAATAATCCGTCATTGCTAACATAAAGACTTTTCCTCCCGGAGCTTTTGGTAACTTCCCTACTATATCCATCCCCCATTTCATGAATGGCCAAGGGGAAACTACAGGATATAATGGTTCAGCTGGTTGATGTAGTATGTTACTATGTCTTTGACATGCATCACATCTTCGAGCATATTCTGCAGCATCTTTCCTCATCGTTGGCCAATAATATCCTGTCCTTAATACTTTTGAGAACAATGATCTGCCCCCAGTGTGATTACCACAATCCCCTTCATGTATATCCTGAAGTACTTCTTTGGCTTCAGGATCCTCCAAGCACCTCAAATACGGTCCTGCAAGAGATTTCTTGTATAAACATTATTTATAATAGTGAATCGTGATACCTTCATCCTAAATGCCTTAGGATTTTCATTTCCGGGGATATGTCCTTCTTTAAGATATCTCACAATTGGAGCCGTCCAGGATTTAGGATCCTGTCCAGGTAATCCGCTCCAGGATCCCGAATACCCGCTACTTCTTTATCCTGAGGATTCGTTGCAGGATATAAGACATGTAATATTGGTATTTGGGTCCCTTCAGGTGTCCTGATTGATGATCCCAAATTTGCTAAGGCATCCGCTTCAGCATTATCCTCCCTTGGTACCTGTTCAAGTATAAAAACATCGAAATATCCTGCTAATTTTTTAAGAATATCGAGATATTCGATTAATTTCTCACCCTTAACTGCATAGGATCCATTAAAATGGTTAGTAATTAACAAAGAGTCAACATATACTTGCAAATTTTTGATACTCATACTCTTAGCCAACTCTAATCCTGCAATTAAAGCCTCATACTCTGCTTCATTATTAGTAGCAGGAAATTCACACCTAATAGCCTGGGGTAATATGTCCCCCTGTGGCGATTTTAGTAGTATTCCTAATCCTACTCCTCTTATATTAGATGCACCATCAGTATACAATGTCCAGGATCCTGAGGATTCTCCTAACTGTTGAACTTCTAGGTCTACCTCATCCTGAATGTCACTACTAAAATCAGCCACAAAGTCAGCTAAAGCCTGAGACTTTATGGCATTTCTAGGTTCATATACTAAATCATAAGCACTCAACTTTACTGACCACTTAGCCATCCTGCCTGACATTTCTGGTTTCCTAAGTACATTTTTAACAGGATAATTTGTTTTAACATGAATCCTATGTGTCTCAAAGTAATGTCTAAGTTTCGTTGATGCCATAACTAATGCTAGTATCAATTTTTCTAAATGAGAATATCTAGTTTCAGCATTTAACAAGCTTTTACTAACATAATAAACAGGATATTGTTGACCTTCATGGTCCTTTACAAGGACGGCACTTACAGCATTCCCTGATACTGCGAGGTATAGGGATAATGGTTCACCATTCTCAGGCTTCATCAGTAGAGGTGCGGTTGAAAGATATTGCTTTAAATCCTGTAGTGCCGCTTCATGCTTCTCACCCCATTCGAATTTTTTGTTCTTCTTCAGGATATCATAAAAATCTTTGCATTTTTCTGAGGATCTTGAAATAAATCTGTTTAATGCTGCCACTCGCCCTGTTAATCGTTGAACATCCTTCATATTTGAGGGTGATTTAATATCCAATATGGCTTTAATCTGCTCTGGGCTCGCCTCTATTCCTCTTTTGGTCACCATATATCCTAGAAATTTTCCTGCCCCCACTCCAAAATGGCACTTAGCAGGATTTAGCTTCATGTTATACTAATCCAGGATATCAAATGCTCCTTTAATATCCTGGAGGTGATCCAGAGCTTTCTTTGATTTTACCACCATATCGTCAATGTACACCTCCATGGTGTCCCCCAGTTTGTCTTTGAACATCATGTTTACCAATCTTTGGTATGTTGCACCTGCATTTTTCAAACCAAAAGGCATAGCTGTATAACAATAAATACCTGTTGGTGTCATGAAGGCAGTATCCTCCTGGTCAGAAGGCTCCATTTGGATCTGTTGAAATCCTGAGGATGCGTCCATGAAGGTCAGCATTTCGTGCCCGGCAGTGGCATCTACCATTGCATCAATGTGGGGAAGAGGAAATGGGTCTTTAGGACAAGCTTTGTTCAAGTCTGTGTAGTCGACACAAACTCTCCGTTTCCCATTTTTCTTCTATACCACAACCACGTTTGCTAGCCACCTTGGGAACTTAACCTCTCTGATCATCCTGGACTTCAATAATCTCTCAACTTCCTCTTGGATAATCGTATTCCGCTCAGGAGCAAACTTCCTTCTTTTTTGCTGAACGGGCTTGAATGATTTATCAATTCCAAGCTTGTGAGTGATAATGTTTTTGGATATGCCTGTCATATCCTCATACTTCCACGCAAACGTTGACATCCTGCATTTCAAAAAGTTAATTAAATGTTCTTCAATATCCTGAGGGATATTGGTTCCTACGAGCACCGAAATATCGGGATTATCCTGGTCCAGGATAATTTTCTTCACATCCTGATCCGGATCCTCCACGATATCCTGGGCCCGCGTCTTTAATTGCTATGCTGCACTAGGCTTGGTTGAGGATTTCATCGAGGATGAGTAGCATTCTTTCGCCTCCTGCTGATCACTATCAACTTTGACAACTCCCCAAGGGGTAGGGATCTTGATGCATTGGTGATACGTTGATGGCATAGCCTTCATATCGTGAATCCATGGTCTTCCCAGTATGATGTTATAGCAGGATAGAGAATCCATCACACAGAAACGTTGTATCAAATTGACTCCTTCAACGTATACTGGTAACTTTATCTCTCCCACTGTGTTTCTAGCCTCTCCACTGAACCCAACAAGCACGGTAGACTTTGAAGTGATATCCATTGGAGATACATTCATTCTCTTCAGAGTCTCTAGTTGGATTATGTTAACGGAGCTGCCATTATCTACCAATATCCTGCGTACAAAATGGTTAGCCACATATAACGTTATTACCAGAGCATCATGGTGAGGATCCTGGACAGTATCCCTGTCATCAGCATCAAATGTGATCACTTTGTCAGTTGTGAGGGTAGCCATCCTGACAGGTTTGTCTCCCCTTTCGGCCTTAGCTTCTTTTGCATGTCTCTTTGCTGCCGAATACGAAGTCCCACAAATGTCAGATCCTCCCGAAATGAAGTTGATTATCTTGGCATCCGCGGGAGGTGATGCTGCTCGCTCAAGATCCTTCTCAGTATCCTGACCCTTATTCTTCTTTCTTCCTAAGAGATCTTTCAGATATCCCTTGCTTAGAAGATAGCTTATTTCTTTCCTTAGAGCAATGCAATCCTCAGTTATATGTCCGAAATCTTCGTGGAAAGCACACCATTTTGACTTATCTTTCCAGTCGGCCTTTTGTTGATTCTTTCGAGGCCACCTAGCCTTGTCTCCTAAACCCTGCATGGCATACATCAATTCAGGAATGTTAACAGAAAAGCAATATTCAGACAACTCAGGATACTCTTCAGGATCCTCATCTTCGACAGCATTCACTTTCTTATTTTCATTTCTACCATATGGCTTAGGCCGATATGGCTTGAATGAGGATTCAGACTTCCTGTTAGTTGACTCATAGGTGTTGGATGAGTTCATTCTCTCTTGCATCTTCCTGCCATCCTCCAATCGAATATATCTTAGGGCCCTATTTCGAGCTTCATCCAAGTTCCTGCATGGGTTCATTACAAGATCTTGATAAAATTGAGAATCTTTTTGCAACCCCATCTTGAAAGCTTGCACGGCTGTTGCAACATCAAGATGTGGAATGTCTAAGGATTCCCGGCTGAACTTGTTAACATAATCCCTACGGGATTCCTGAGGCCCCTGTGTTATCCTGTAGAGGTCACTTGTTAGTTTCTCAAAGCTTCTACTACAAGAAAACTGACTATTAAATAAATTCACTAAGTGAGCAAAAGATGTAATCGAATGCAGAGGAACATTCAAGAGCCATTTCAAGGCTGATCCTGTTAAGGTAGAACCAAAACCCTTGCACAAGCATGCTTCCTTGAGATCCGGAGGGATAGGGTTAATCTCCATTCTTTCCCTATACTGAGCAATATGCTCCTCAGGATCCGTAGTTCCGTCGTAAAGCTTCATGTTGGGGGTTTGAAATCTCTTTGGGATCTCAGCATCACAGATAGGATATGCAAAATGAGATATCTTGTGGCTGTCTTGGGACACTTCCGGGATCGGCTGGACCACTCCAGGTACACTAGATATCATATCCTTCAACTTCTGAAGTTCCCTAGTAAGTGCTGATGTTACACCTGTATCCTGCAAAGATCCACTATTGTTAGTAGCATGAGTATTATTATTATTTGACACGTTTCCCGTTGGAGGATTTTTCCCATATCCTGAAGCATATCCTGAGCTCCTCATGGTTGACATCCTGACCGAGGAGGGTATTTCAGGAGTATGATTCTGAGGGAGGCTGGGCACAATATTCCCCCTGTTATCCTCAGTATACACAGCTGAACTAAAGTTCAAAGTTCTGGGATGTAATGGAGTGACAATATCCTCAGCAGATCTGCTCGAGCCAGACTTCAGGAGTTGTATTTCCCTCAACAGCATTAGGTTTGTTTCCTGTTGCTGCCTCATTTGTTCCTCCACACTTCCAAATAAGGTTAGAATTTCATCATTAGAAGCTAAAATGGGAGTAGATTCCTGAACACTGCGAGTAGGGATAATATCCTGAGGTCGTGAAGAGGCTGGCATCCTTGGAGGAGGTGGTGGAAGCACCGAACCAGTAGTAGCAGAAGTCATAGCAGACACAGTGGAGGAACTCATGTTTGATCTTGAGGCCATTATGGACAATGTGGCAAAAAGTTTTGTAAATAGAAAACCGATTAGCGATTTCACAAAAAAATTTAGTAAAGAGAGCACCACTTGCCCCACGGTGGGCGCCAAATTGTTTTGGTCAAAAATTACCGAGGCAATTAAGTGATCAAATTAGTAAAGTGAGGTAGTGTGCTAGAAAGTGTGTTGAAAATATGCCGGTTAAGTTATTTGGAAAATCAGTATTTAGTATACGGCTCAGGATAGTGAGCTGTATCTGCGATCAAACAATGAGTAAAAAGTAAAGGAAACGACACGAGATGTATGAGTAAATGTGACAACCCTCACTAAACCAGGTATCCGTACGACTTAATTAATAATTAATTACTGCTTAATTACTGTGCTACTTGAACTTGTGGATAAACTGCTACTTGAATGCTGATACATGTACTTACTTGCATCATACTTTACTTGATGTCACTCCATGTTTTGCTTACAGCACCTTTGTGACAACCTTGATGCACCAAAAGCACAGTAGCACAATGAACGGATAACCTATTAAACGTGCTGTCATAACTAGCACCAGGCAGGTACTGCCTCTAAGGCCTGTAAGAGCCTGAGATAGTTTGCTACACTAGTGGTGAGTGTAGGGATATAAGGGTTGTAGAACTGCGTCACTAGGAATGAGATTACAGTGACTGGATGTGCCTAAAACGTACTTTAAGTACAAAATTCAACACTTTAATTAAAATTCAGCTTCTAGCTAACTAATAAAGTGCCAAAACATGAGGAAAAACATTACTAGACACTTTCCAAAGTGTCGGGAATAACTTGTGTCACTAAAAAAAAAAAAAATAATAACGACACTTTAAAGCTTTGTTAAGCACTTTAACGGATTAATATCCAATCAAACAACCGGACTTTACCCGGAACACAAAAATATTGCCATTTACATTGTTTCTCTTTTTCTAAGCCAGTTAGGGTCCCCGAGTACCCTAACACCCGTTACAACTTACTACATGATAGTAACCAAGTTAACCTCCTAATTATCTAGCTAATGTCTAACTATCTAGTTGAAATGGAACCATAGACCCCCCCCCTTCCAACGAAACCATCCCCAAGGGGACACCCCTTTGTACTTTCAAGATTATAATAATCTTGTTGTTTAATATCTTGGTGACATGAGAACCATTGGGTAATTAACATAAGGTTTGTCTATAAGTTTGAAACTTGATCCATCATATTCATTTCACCACAACTAAACAACACTCCACTCCTCTCTCCTCTCCTTGCTCCTCTCGGCCGAACACCCACACAACCATCCATCCATCATCGAGTTTTGATCTTGCCATTCCAAGCTTACACAAGGGTTAAGGATCTCATACAAAGGAGCTCGGTGCATTCGGAACGCGAAGGACCTCACCCCATTGCTTTTATCCACTCATTCTTCGACTTGTTTCTTCCCTAGCCTCGAGCTAGTAGTAAGTGGCTTTAAACACACTCTCGAACTATTTTATAGTGGTTAAAATAACATATGATGGTTAAAACTCATGAACTTACGTGATGATATGTAAAAGTCTACTAAAATGTTAAAAATGTTGGTTAATAGCACAAGGGTTGTGTAAATCTTGTAAGATTTGTTTTGTGTGATTATTTAGTGCTGATCTATGATGTGGTAGCTCGGATCATCATCTAACCCGGATTAGTCATGATCAAGAATCATGGCATAGAGTTTGTTTAAGTGAACAAAGGGTTAAATGATGAAACTCTACCACACACTAAACATGAACTTGTGTAAAATCGACTTTACTTGCGAAATAGTGTATAAAACTAGTAGATCTACGGATCTACAAGCGGTATTTTCAAAGGACCAAGTGTCAAAGAAATCTTATTTTCTAAAACCAGCTTTTACAAGAACAAGAATGATTTTTAAACACACAAGTGTGTAAACACTTGTGTAACACTAAGTTTCGACAAAGAACTAGTTTTGTCAAATTTTACAAGAAGTTGTAAAGATGGAATTTCTTTAAAAACGAGACTTTCAAGTAACCGAATCGATCTATACAAAGATCCACTAAAAATAATGGAAAGATACTACATATTTTGGAAAAACCACAAGTTCATGTATTTCTGCGATCATATCTATTTTAACTAGTTGAATATTGTTTATTGTTGTTTGAGGAAATTGTTGATTTGGATTTTAAAAGAAAATGATACGCTTGAAAGCGTGGCCACCTCCAGTTACAGGGGAAACTCTGGCGAAATTTTTCCAAAAACCTAACACTTGAAAATATTTTCATCACAAGTGTTAGAAATACATCTTTAACTTGTTTTCAAAGACCTAAATTTCGCCATGATTCTGTTTACAAAATTTCTAAGTGTCGGAGGTGGGATTTTCACAAAATAAAACCTGAAATATATATATTTAGAATATATGTTTTTCATAGCAACACTTATGAATTTCTATGATTATTTTGTGAACTATACGAATATTAATTTTAAAGTAAAAATAATATTACCGAATGTTGACGATTCCAAAATAATACGAACGCCTTCACAATAATTATTTAAGTTACACCGGTAGTATTTTTACCACCTGAACTTTACAATGTAACTTACGTATTTTCGGAAAAGTTATTATTTTGAAAACTATATGGAATAAAGTATAATATTTTTGGGAAGAATATTTATATTTTGAGAAGTAAAGTATTTTTGGACAAATGGAATAAAATATATTAAGTGAGACTTAATAATGAATTTCGAAGTTTACGAACACGCATGTATTAAATCCCCCATCCTTGGGAAGGAAAATAATTACCAAGTATTTACAAAAATATAAACACGAAATAGTTGTCTAACTATTTCCCAAAAACTTAAACCTTAAGCTAAGGCACGGCCATCCGTCTAATAGAGTTAGTACGTGTAGGTCGTCACACAGCTGCTTGATCAGGAGATATACTTGGTAGAGACGCACCACTGTGAGTTCATGTCCCCCTTTTCTCCTAACTGTTTTCAGTTTTCTAAACTGCGGGGGTGAAATACATGTTACTATGATTACGAGTACTTTTACATGGTATGGTTAGCGTAAGGAGGGTTATTATTCAGATCATGTGAGTGGGTAGGCGGAAACTTGAGGCCATTAATCCTCAGGGTAGGACCGAGGGGCAGGAGCGGTAGATCTATCTGGGTGTAGCGAGCCCAGCCCCAGGCCCAAACAGAACGGACCTCGGGGTGACTTTGTACCCAACGCATAAATCTGCTAGGTTTGAGTCTTCCTACTTGCACTTCACACATATCAATGGCCTTGCAAACCATTGGTGATCTCTCTTTTTCCTTATTTGCTACATACCAGGGTTTTTATACTTACAAAGGTTTATTTACTCACTTACACATGAACTCGCTCAACATTATTGTTGATTTTTCAACTTACATGTATTTCAGGGAATTAAAGATCTGGCGCGGTATGTTATGTTTTCCCGCTGCATATGGGTTCCGAGGTCATCCAGTTTTAGGGGATGTGACTTTTACCTGGACGAGTCACAGTCCTTAAACTGCGTTTTATTCATGTTGATGTTTATGTCTTTCAAAACAATGTTTTATGTTATGATGGTGTAGTTCCAAGACAATGTTATGTTACTTTGGTTTTAAAACTTATTTTAATGGATGATCTTGCATGGTTTTTATTACATATAGCTTGTTATGGTTAAGCTATGGTATTAAGAAGTCACACCAAAATAACCACGCTTCCGCAAAGCCAGGGTGTGACAGCTTGGTATCAGAGCTCTGATCATAGCGAACTAGGATTCCTTCTCGAGTCTAGACTATGATCACTAGGGCTCTCACGAAAACATTTTTATACTGCATACCACTTAAGTCCAGATCCAAAACTTTTTACAAACAAATGTTGAGCACATTTATTTATTATTTATAGGCTCGGTCTGGGAGGCTGAGGCTCGGTCTGGAAGACCGAGGCTCGGTCTAGGAGACCGAGGTAGTTGTCTAGTGGGACTAGGGAGTCAGTCTGAGAGGCTGGGAGAATAAGCTAGTGGGACTAGGAAGAGCAGTCTGAGAGGCTGGGAGAATAGGCTAGTGGGACTAGGAAGAGCAGTCTGAGAGGCTGGGAGGCTAGTGGGACTAGGAGAATTATTTGATTGCTTACTTGGTGACTAATGTGCTTATCTGATTGTATGATTGATTATTTGTACATATTTGTGTTTGTGTTACAGACACCATGGACTCGTCCGGCACAGGTGATTCGGACACCACGGGCCCTAGACCCATAGTATCAGACGACTTAGAGTCTTCAGAGCACGAGGTCCACACATCAGATGTTACCAGCACAGACGAGGATGACTTTCAGCCCTTTGCTCTGCCCGACGCTGTCGATGAGCCCGCTGATGGCCCTTTTGCTGGGTACCTACCACTCGTAGAGATCCCTGCTCCCATACCTTTGGCCTCTTATCCTGCTTACGATATACTCCTCGACGCCGACGCTGACGACGACGTCGATCTGTTTGATGATGAGCCCCTGGAGGACGATGTTGAGGGCGAGGCCCTTCTAGGTGACGGTGGTCTTTTGTTACTCGCAGATGCTCCAGCTGAGGAGTCACCTGCACACTCACCCGCTCCAGACTCCTTCGAGTCTGTGGCCTCCGCACCGTCACACACTCGGAGCGCACAGCACTATTCACACAGTTCAGATCCTGACAGGGCATCATCTGCTGTCTCTCCTCCTAGATTTGCTTTCGATCACGACCTCGATGAGGATTCAGACCTTGTTTTTCCCCCTGGATTTGACCCAGACCAGGAGATAGAGTTCATCCACTTGGATCAGCCTATGGTTGACCCAGTAGACCCAGTTGATCCTGCATTCGCTGATCATGCAGATTTTGATATGGAGTTCGTTGATCCCGAGCCTGCCATGGCCCTTGAGCCAGTGGCTGCTCCTGACCCAGTGTTTGAGCATAACCCTGTTCATGCTGACATGCCCATTCATCCTGTGATTGCTGACCTACCCATTGATGATCACCCTGCTGATGTACCACTACTGGAGGGTGACCATGTTATTGCTGCTGATCATGTTGATCCCCCACTTATCGCTGATATACCTGCTGACCCTCTTGTTGCACCCCATTTTGACCCTATGCCTGTACAGTTTGATCGAGCACTTTTTGAGGCATAGATTGACCCACGAGATGAGCACGCCCAGCATGGGTGGATTCCTGCGGATGATGAGCTTCCACCTATTCCTCCTCATACCACCGATGCACATCACGTTGATTTCTCTTTTTCATTTGCACAGTACACACCTCCAGCTCGACCTGGAGAGGGTTCCTCGGCTCATCCTTTTGGACATGTGCCGACATCTATTCCAGTTATGCCACAGTCTTCATCTGCTATTCCCCCTGTACCACCATTCTTTGTGCCACCTTTTGATCCAGCCAGCGAGCCGTTTCTCTGGACGTCACCAACTGTTATGCCACTGACCGACCCCTACCATCCTTTCCATATGGGGTATTCTATTGAGGACGTTCTGATGTCGTTTGTTGTCTAGCAGGAGGCACTCACACGACGCATTCAGGAGCTTGAGAGAGCTCAGCCACCGCCGTGCCAGTGTCAGGGTCAGACCCACCCTGCTTCTTCGCAGCACCCTCGACCATTGTTACCTGACTATGCTGCACGCCTTTGGGCACTTAAGCAGCAGGTTGCTTCTTGGTTGCGTACCCAGAGAGCCATGGAGGAGGACAGGCTCCATTTGCGACGTTTGTTCTATTTCCATTTTCCCCCTCCTCCACCGCCATCAGTGTAGGGCGACCTTGTACAGCACGGGTGGACGTTGGTGAGAAGACGGCGATTGCCCTAACCGCACAGCTTTTTGGAGACTGCACGCTGATACTGACTTTTGTTGTATGTACGTGGGATGTATTGACACTGATTTGATATTCTTTTGGACTGGGGTGATGTAGCCCTTAGTCGTTGATGATGTATGACATTATTATGTACTTGTACACTCTACCATGTGGTCTCGATTCATGGCAATGCAATCGCAGTATTCTCACCATATCTGATGTTTTGATTGATTATTTATGCCTTATAACATGGGATGTTGTGTGATTAATATGATTAAAACATGAGATGTTATGTACTATTACTATCATTATATACGTACGCTTTATTATGGTCTGACCGACGTGAACCCATCTTTTAGAAGATGCCGCCGAGACGTCAAACGCCGATGCCTACCAATGAGGCAGAACTCCAACAAGTCATCGCTGCTGCCATCGCGCAATACGCCGCCTCGCAAGGAGGACCCAGCGGAAGCAGCTCAAACAACAATGGCAACAACAATCCACCCCATGGTAATACTAAGTCATTAAGACATACCGTGATCTAATTGGATATCTCTAGCAAGGATGCTAATGCCATTCATGTGTTGTAACGTATGTGCAGGGTGCACCTACAAGCAGTTCCTAGACTGCAAGCCTGTCAACTTTGATGGCACCGGAGGTGCTGTCGCTTTTGTTCGTTGGGCCGAGAAGACTGAATCTGTTCTCCGCATGAGCAAATGTGCACCAAACCAGCAAGTCACCTACATTTCTGGGCTATTTTTGGATGGGGCCCTATCTTGGTGGAATTTGCAAGTGCAGACACTCGGTGAAGCTGCTGCCTACGCACTAACATGGACCGAACTAAAGGAACTAATGCGCAAAAAGTATTGTTCTCGCGCTGAAATCCAAAGATTGGAAACTGAGTTCTGGCATTTGAAGATGGAAGGTCCGAAGATCGCGGAATATGTTCAAAGGTTTCACGACCTGTCGCATGTGGTACCCTATATGGTCACTCCAGAATTCAAGCGGATTGAACGCTTCATTTGGGGATTAGCTCCTCAAATCATAAGCATGGTAACCTCCTCCAAGCCTGCAACAATTACTGAGGCAATCGATTTGAGCGTGGCTCTCACAGAGGAGGCTATCCGACTGAACAAGTTCGGTGAGATCGAGACAAAGAAGAAAGAGACTCACGTCGAGTCATCCGGGGGTAACAAACGAAAGTTCTCGAACTTCAAACAAGGCACTAGTGGTGTTGTTAAGAAAGGAGAGCCAAACGCGCCAGCTCAGGTTACAACTGGTGGTGGAAGGAAAGGAAAGGGATATATGGGCACCCAGCCCAAGTGCAACACCTGCCAGCGTCACCATTCTGGCCGATGTGGTTTGAAGGTATGTGAAGCATGTGGGAAACCTGGCCACTTGAAGGATTCTTGTTGGGCCACTGTTGGCCAGGGAGGCCAAGGAGGATTTGGAAATAGAAACAATAACCGGGGTGGAATTGGAAATCGCCCACAAGGAAACAATGGAGGTAATGGGAATCGAGGCAATAATGTGAATCAAGCGGGCGTTGTGAATCATAACCAAAGGAATAACCAAGCTGGAAATGGAGGTGGAAACGGGCAAAGACCTGGATGCTTTAACTGTGGTGATATCGGGCACTTTAAAAGGAACTGCCCAGAGTTGAACCAAGCCCGTGGAAGAGTGTTCAATATCGAAGCGAGGGAAGCGCGCCAGGATCCCAATGTCGTGACTGGTACGTTCCCTGTAAACCAACGCTATGCATCCGTTTTATTTGATACTGGTGCCGACTATAGCTTCGTATCGTTAGAATTTAAGAATATGCTTGGTTTAGCCGCTAATAAGTTAGATATTCCCTACTCAATCGAATTGGCTAATGGGAAGTTAGTAGAAGCCAATGAAGTAATCAGAGGTTGTGCAATCGAGTTGGGAGAACGTGAGTTTGCTTTGGATCTACTACCAGTCAAGTTGGGAAGCTTCGACGTGGTAGTAGGAATGGACTGGTTATCAAGCAACAAGGCAGAAATTGTTTGTCACGAAAAGGTCATTCGCATCCCAACCGAAGATGGTGAAACAATTGTGGTTCATGGCGAAAAGCGTGATACGCCTTTAAGAATCATCAGCTGCCTGAAAGCGCGAAAGTGTTTACAGAAGGGATGTGCCTTCCTGGCACACATTGTAGACAAGAAAGCTGCAGAACCGAAGATCGAAGACATCCCTGTCGTGAGGGAGTATCCGTAAGTCTTCCCGGAGGACTTGCCTGGACTGCCACCTCAAAGGCAAGTGGAGTTTCACATCGATTTGGTCCTAGGCGCCGCGCCTGTGGCTAAGGCACCTTATAGACTTGCCCCGTCTGAGATGCAAGAATTGTCGACACAACTTCAAGAGTTGTTAGACAAGGGATTTATCCGACCAAGCTTCTCGCCTTGGGGAGCTCCGGTCCTGTTTGTCAAGAAGAAGGACGGTAGTTTTCGAATGTGCATCGACTACCGGGAGCTGAACAAGCTGACGATCAAGAATAGATATCCTCTGCCAAGAATTGATGATCTGTTTGATCAACTGCAAGGTTCAAGCTTTTACTCAAAGATCGATTTGCGATCTGGATACTATCAATTAAGGATACAAGAGGAGAGTATCCCGAAGACAGCCTTCAGAACTCGTTACGGACACTACGAGTTCCTTGTTATGCCGTTTGGGTTGACCAACGCACCTGCAGTCTTTATGGATTTGATGAATAGAGTTTGCAAGCCGTACTTGGACAAGTTCGTGATTGTGTTTATCGACGACATCTTGATTTATTCAAGGACAAAGGCTGAGCACGAACAGCATCTAAGAGCTATTTTGGAGCTGCTAAAGAAAGAACAGCTGTATGCCAAATTCTCTAACTGTGAATTTTGGCTACGAGAAGTCCAATTTCTTGGACATGTGGTAAATGGAGATGGAATCCATGTGGATCCAACCAAGATCGAAGCGATCAAGAATTGGGAAACGCCAAAGACGCCAACCGAGATTCGACAATTCTTGGGTTTGGCTGGCTACTATCGAAGGTTCATTGAGGAATTTTCGAAGATCGCTCAACCATTGACGCTCCTCACCCAGAAAGATAAGAAGTTTGATTGGGGAATCAAACAGGAAGAAGCGTTTCAACTATTGAAGGATAAGCTCTGCAATGCGCCAATTCTAGCACTACCGGAAGGTACTGACGATTTCGTGGTATACTGTGACGCCTCGCGTCAAGGATTGGGTTGCGTGTTGATGCAACGCCAGAAGGTTATTGCTTACGCATCACGTCAGTTGAAGGTACATGAGAAGAACTATACCACGCACGATTTGGAGCTAGGCGCAGTGATATTTGCTTTAAAGATCTGGAGACACTACCTATATGGTACGAAATGTACAATTTTTACAGATCATAAGAGCCTACAACACATATTCAACCAGAAGGAGTTGAATATGAGACAAAGACGATGGGTTGAGTTGTTAAATGATTATGATTGCGAGATAAAGTATCCTCCAGGGAAGGCGAACGTGGTTGCCGACGCCCTAAGTCGAAAAGAGAGGATCAAGCCCATAAGGGTTAGGGCTTTAGAAATGATTATCCAAACCGATCTTTCCTTGCGCATTCGTGCCGCGCAGAAAGAAGCTCTTAAGGAAAGAAATCTTGAAGAAGAATATCTCCGTGGGATGGAGAAGCTATTAGTGCCAAACGAGGAAGGAACGTTATGTTTTGAGAAAAGGATTTGGGTTCCTCTGTTTGGTGGTTTAAGGAAAGTTGTTTTTTATGAAGCTCACAAATCGCGGTACTCTATCCACCCAGGAGCGGATAAGATGTATCACGATCTCAAGGATTATTATTGGTGGCCTAGGATGAAGGGTGATGTTGCTGTTTTTGTGAGCAAGTGTCTAACGTGTGCTAAGGTGAAAGCGGAATACCAGAAGCCTTCAGGACTTCTGCAACAACCTAAGATTCCCAAGTGGATATGGGAACAAATCTCCATGGATTTTATTACAAAGTTGCCGAGAACGCCAAGAGGCCATGACGCTAGTTGGGTAATAGTGGACAGATTAATGAAGTCAGCGCACTTCTTACCTATCAGGGAGAAGGATAATACGAGCAAGTTGGCTGAAATTTACATGAGAGAAATCGTCACGCGCCATGGAGTACCTCTCTCGATCATCTCTGATAGAGATGGACGTTTCATATCAAGGATTTGGCAATCCTTCCAAGAAGCTTTTGGCTCACAATTAAATCTGAGCACTGCATTTCACCCTCAGACCGACGGTCAAAGCGAGCGGACTATTCAGACCTTGGAAGATATGCTGAGAGCATGTGTTATGGATTTGGGTGGTAGCTGGGATAAGCATTTGCCACTGGTCGAATTTTCATACAACAACAGCTACCACACCAGTATTGGAGCCAGGCCATTTGAAGCTCTTTACGGACGCAAGTGTCGATCACCCCTATGCTGGGCTGACACAGGTGATAGGCAGCTTGTTGGTCCCGAAATCGTCCAAGAGACGACAGACAAGATTGCGCAGATTCGAAAACGCATCGAAGCAGCTCGCGAAAGACAGAAAGCCTATGCAGATCCAAACCGGAAACATTTGGAATTCCAAGTTGGAGATATGGTTTTATTGAAAGTTTCACCCTGGAAGGGTGTGGCACGCTTCGGAAAGTGTGGGAAGTTGAATCCGCGTTACATTGGCCCTTTCAGAATTTTGGAAAGAATAGGGCTAGTAGCATACAAGCTGGACTTACCTGCTGAACTGAAAGGAGTTCACGATACATTTCATGTATCCAACCTGAAGAAAAGTCCAACTCAAGATACCGTTGTCATTCCCACCGACGAGATTCATGTTGACGACACGCTCCATTTCGTTGAAGAACCTGTTGAGGTTACGGATTGGAAAGTAAACAAGACCCGCCGGAGCAGTGTCAAGCTCGTCAAGGTTCATTGGAATGCCAGACATGGTCCTGAATAAACCTGGGAACGTGAGGACCGGATGAAGGAGAAATACCCCCACCTATTTCCCAAGAACCCTGCTTCTAGAAGCAGAACTTAAAATTTCGGGACGAAATTTTTCTAACGGGGGGAGAATGTGACAACCCTCACTAAACCAGGTATCAGTACGACTTAATTAATAATTAATTACTACTTAATTACTGTGCTACTTGAACTTGTGGATAAACTGCTACTTGAATGCTGATACATGTACTTACTTGCATCATACTTTACTTGCTGTCACTCCATGTTTTGCTTACAGCACCTTTGTGACAACCTTGATGCACCAAAAGCACAGTAGCACAATGAACGGATAACCTATTAAACGTGCTGTCATAACTAGCACCAGGCAGGTACTGCCTCTAAGGCCTGTAAGAGCCTGAGATAGTTTGCTACACTAGTGGTGAGTGTAGGGATATAAGGGTTGTAGAACTGCGTCACTAGGAATGAGATTACAGTGACCGAATGTGCCTAAAACGTACTTTAAGTACAAAATTCAACACTTTAATTAAAATTCAGCATCTAGCTAACTAATAAAGTGCCAAAACATGAGGAAAAACATTACTAGACACTTTCCAAAGTGTCGGGAATAACTTGTGTCACTAAAAAAAAATAATAATAATAACGACACTTTAAAGCTTCGTTAAGCACTTTAACGGATTAATATCCAATCAAACAACCGGACTTTACCCGGAACACAAAAATATTGCCATTTACATTGTTTCTCTTTTTCTAAGCCAGTTAGGGTCCCCGAGTACCCTAACACCCGTTACAACTTACTACATGATAGTAACCAAGTTAACCTCCTAATTATCTAGCTAATGTCTAACTATCTAGTTGAAATGGAACCATAGATCCCCCCCCCCCCTTCCAACGAAACCGTCCCCAAGGGGACACCCCTTTGTACTTTCAAGATTATAATAATCTTGTTGTTTAATATCTTGGTGACATGAGAACCATTGGGTAATTAACATAAGATTTGTCTATAAGTTTGAAACTTGATCCATCATATTCATTTCACCACAACTAAACAACACTCCACTCCTCTCTCCTCTCCTTGCTCCTCTCGGCCGAACACCCACACAACCATCCATCCATCGTCGAGTTTTGATCTTGCCATTCCAAGCTTACACAAGGGTTAAGGATCTCATACAAAGGAGCTCGGTGCATTCGGAACGCGAAGGACCTCACCCCATTGCTTTTATCCACTCATTCTTTGACTTTGTGACAACCCTCAAATTTACATGTAACCGTACAATTTTTTTGATAATTAAAGTGCTTGACGACTGTGTGGAATTTCTTAACTGCTTTCCGATATCTGTGTTATACTTACATGTATTTGTTAACATACTAGTAGGATACAGAAAAGTTACTAAATAGTCCGGTATGCCTTCCTGAGTGTTAAAAATTAAAAACGTTACAAAATATATACATAGGACACGTTACGAATTAATTTAGCACTTTAACGGAGTAATATCCAACCGTACAACCGGACATAACCCGGGACATAAAAATATTGTCATGGACTTTGTTTTCTTTTTCTGAGCCAGATAGGGTCCCCGAGTACCCTAACACCCGTTATAAATTACTACACACATAATACACTAAATAAACCTCCTAACTAAACTTAACTAGTAACTAATTAACTAGTTAGAACCAAACCATGACCCCCCCCCCCTTTGTAACTAAACGGTTTTTCCCCATGTGGGACAAACCCTCACACTTTGAATATTTTATTTACTTATGTCCTATATCAAGAAGACATAATATCCCTTGGTTAATTAGGATGAATGGTCATTAAATAAGACCTTGAGTCCATCCATCACATTCATTCACTTAACAAAACTTCACTCTTTCTCTCCCTCTTGCCCATATCCTCGGCTGAACCCACACACCCACATCCATCCATTTTCGAGCTTTGATCTTGCCATTCCATACATATACAAGTGTGAAGGATCGCGTACGAGGAAGCCCTGTGCTTGCGGATTGCCAAGGACCTCCCCACGTTGCTTTTAACCACTCGTTTTTCAACTAGTTTCTTCCCTAGCCTTGAGCTAGTAGTAAGTGACTCTAAACATCTTCTTGATCTATTCTAAAGTGGTTAATAAGAGTTTCGTCGGTTGAAAATCACTAACATATAATATCACCAACTAAAAGTCCACTAAAGTGATGAACAAGGTGGTTAATGGATGAATATTAGTGTAAATCATGTAGATCTTGTGTGATTATGATTATTGGTTGATTATCTTATGTGTTGCTGATTAATATTAATATGTGATGTTGTTGTGATCACTAAACTTGCTAACGGAATCGATCGAACATGATTTAGAAGGTTAAACACTGAAAATCAGAATCTGTCCAAGTTTTACAGCCAACTTCAGTTGGCTGTAAACAGGTCATAAACTCAACAAAAAACCGATATTTTGAATCTAAAATATGTTATTATGAAATACGGTTCTAATGGCACCGGAATCGTAATTTTTGGACTTCGTTTACTATTTTTAATGTGTCGATTTGTAACAGCAGCTTAAGCTGAATTCGGACAGCAATAAATGGGTGTCATACTTTCAGTCATAACCTGAGTTTTGTGATGAATCGGACCCTGAAATTTGTACAGTAGGTGGCAACCGATGCATTTGTAATTACCTCACTGGAATTTCGTAAATTGGACTTACGATGATTTTTTAATAAATTGTTCCGTGGACTGTGGTCAGAAAAATATAAATCTGAGTTCAGTCCAGAAAATGAATTTTTATAAAATATTAGTAACGAAATGGACCCCGATATTTTTACACAATATAATTTGGAACGTTTAAGACATTCTATAAAAATTTGGGAATTTTTGGAATAAGTTAACTATTTTATTAAAATGTCCGAAAACAGCCGGTTTTGAATATTAATGCTGAAATGACATAAGTTGTAAGTTGCATGTCTAAATGTCGGGTAGGTTATCTGTGAATGATATAACGTGTTGTATGTATTATGTGCATTATCGTATGGTTGTTGATGAATGGGGAATGGATGGACAACTTATATGGGCATAAACCGTTAAAGTGACGCATGTTATGTGATAGATACGTGTAGGAACTTTGTGCTCTATTTGAAACCACTAAATGACTAACTGGTAATCATATTAGGAAGTGATTGATCGACCTTGACTGTTAGCTATATTTGAGAGTCTAACCGAGCAAACCGAGGTGAGTTCACACCCTTACTAAGGCATGGGATTCCTGGTGGTTGGGAATGGGATTGAATAACTATTTATATTATCAACACTACTAGACTACCCACTACTGTCCTCGGATTGAGAAGGGAACGTACGTAAAACCTACGTACACTCACACTTGCTACTGTCCTCGGATTGAGAAGGGCACGTACGTAAAACCTACGTACATTCATACTTACTACTGTCCTCGGATTGGGAAGGGCACGTACGTAAAACCTGTGTACACTCATACTTACTACTGTCCTCGGATTGAGAAGGGCACGTACGTAAATCCTACGTACACTCATACTTAACAACCGTCCTCGGATTGGGAAGGACACTTATGGATACGCCTAGTCTAGTAACATACATAATGGGAAGCCCCCACTGATTATGGTTATGGTTTGGGTAATGAAAAAGGAACTGGTTAAACATACTTTCAACTATGGGGTAACCCCCACGGCAATTAAGCCAACGAAAGTCAAACCACGTTTTTTAGAAACAACTTAAAACTAAACAACCAAACGTAAACTCACTCAACTTTGTTGTTGACTCGTTGTTACATGCCTTACAGGTCGCTAAATGCTTGGAGCTTGCACGAGGAAGGGGTCGTTGTGGAATAGGGACTGTTATGTCTCGTGCCTAATAAATAAACTTTATGAACTTATGGAACTTATGTTTGGTCGTTAAACTTATGAACTTATGATTTAGACTCATGTTTTATGCTTCCGCTGTTAACCTAAAATCGGTTACTTATCTTTTGGTCACCAATTGTATTGCGATTGGCTTTATTAACTTAAATTACGTTGTTCAATATGATTGGTGGCTCGATCCTGGTCATGTCACGCCTCCAAGCGGTGGTACTCCGCGTGGTGGATTTTGGGGGTGTGACAGATTGGTATCAGAGCCATTGGTTATAGTGAACTTGGTTTTAATAAGGGAAAAAGTTTTTGTTAAAACCAGACTATAACCTGTATAGTGCTCAATGATCCACAACGACGCTTCACTCCACGTGCAAGACTCAACACACTGGGTGGTATGATTTAAGTTTATATTTCTTACTTGCTAGATTACTTTTGTCCGGTGTGGTGTTTATGGTGTGTTTATTTAGGGTAGTAGCATGTTGTCTATTAGTCCTACTGCATTCTTTATGATATGCAATTGTTTACTTGAAATTTGACAAATGGTGGTCAAATTCTATTCTAATTTCTCGTCACCCCTCTACGACAACTGTTTATGCATTCTATCTATTTACTCGCTTAACTCGACATGACGTCACCATCTGACCCTCCGTGCATTCGGCTTGTACGTCAACATTCATGAAGACCCGACCTGGCTCAAACGAACTTGGGTTTTGGAGAACTATACCCACGCATCCCCGTTGACGGACCTCATCATCTCCACTGGTCGTCGTTACCAGAAACGAAGCAGCCACAGTTACGCGCGTTCGTCGCTTTGCAACTCGCAACTCTACCAACCAAACTCTATTTTGGACAAGTGATATACTTCCGTGAATCGTGATGCAACGAACTTCCCTTTTTGTGTCATGCCGCCACACCTCACTACTAGAATTGCTTCTAAGCGACATATTACTTGGTTGAATTCTTCTGTTATTGGTGGACCCCTGTTTTCGCTCGATTCTTCGCATGAACCTCATTAACTCCCTGTTTCTTCGATTGGCAACTGATTTAACGAAACGCCAACAACCACACCACTATTTCCACCGATCACAAGATTACCCCCATCACCTTATTGGGTGGTTACTGCTTCTTCTACTTGATTTACTCCTTCGAAAACCCAACCTAGCGAATGGATGCCCTTACTGATGGGATAATCTTCAGGACGCTCAAGGACAGAAATATGGATTACTCAACCTACAGGCGAACACGATAATCTATACGCTTACCTGACCCGCCTTACACTACAAGGAATCGTACTATTCCATGATAGTCTTCTTAAAAACGCGGAATCTTTATACTAGATTTTGTACCGACACATGATTATTGGTTTATGTTATGTTTAATTTCTACCATTTGCTTAGACCAAACCGTCATTCTCTTACCACTGTGACATTTCATTCTCGCTCCACCATGCAAAGACACTGAAATGAACACCCTCTAGCATAGAGAGCTTGGAAGGCTCGACTCTCGATCCTTGGTAATCACTCCTTGAAACCTTTAGAGTGATGCAAAGAACGATCCCAACGCGGTAATGGGTAAGTTTCTTCTGGATGATTTCTTTGTTACTGTTTTATTCGATTCGGGTGTCGATACTAGTTATGTATCCTTAAAAGTTAGCCAAATGCTTAAGCGCACTCCAACACTTTTGAACACCAAACACACGGTAGAGCTAGCAAATGGTAAAAGTCTTGAAGCCACACACGTAGTTAAGGGTTGCAACCTCGTCTTAGCTGGTCAGACTTTCCCTATCGATCTTATTCCTATCACACTTGGTAGTTCGACGTCGTTATTGGGATGGATTGGCTATCTCATCATCAAGAGGAGATTGTTTGCAAGGAGAAAATCGTCCGCATTCCTCGTTCTGGTGAAGAACCTCTCATGATTCGTGGCGACAAGAGTGGTGCTGTCGAAGGCATCATCTCTTTCCTTAAGGCCCAGAAATGTTTGGGAAAGGGCCTCAATGCCATTTTAGCACTCGTTACTGACACATCAACGGAAGAGAAGAGAATTGAAGACATTCCAATAGTGCGCGACTTTCCTGAGGTATTTCCTGAGGAATTACCTGGTCTTCCGCCTCACCGCCAAGTTGAATTTCAAATCGAGCTAGCTCCTGGAGCAGCGCCAGTAGCTCGAACACCATATCGTCTAGCTCCATCAGAACTTGAAGAACTGTCCACACAACTACAAGAACTCTTGGAAAAGGGTTTTATACGTCCTAGCTCTTCGCCCTGGGGAGCTCCAGTCTTGTTCGTAAAGAAGAAAGATGGTACTTTCAGAATGTGTATTGACTATCGCGAACTCAACAAGGTGACCGTGAAGAATCGTTATCCTCTTCCACGTATTGACGACTTATTCGACCAGCTGCAAGGGTCGACCTATTACTCTAAGATTGATTTGAGATCGGGATACCATCAGCTGAGAGTCCGAGAGGAGGACGTCTCCAAAAACAGCATTCAGAACTCGTTACGGCCATTACGAGTTTCTGGTTATGCCATTCGGGCTGACGAATGCACCAGCGGTCTTCATGGATCTCATGAACCGAGTGTGCAAGCCTTACCTGGATAAGTTCGTTATTGTGTTCATCGACGATATCCTGATCTATTCTAAGAGTCAGGAGGAACACGAGCAGCATCTACAACTTATGCTGGAACTTCTTCAAAAAGAGCAGTTGTATGCCAAGTTTTCAAAATGTGACTTCTGGCTTCGTGAAGTCCACTTTCTAGGCCATGTGGTAAACGAGGATGAGATTCATGTGGATCCATCTAAGGTTGAATCGATCAAGAACTGGCCCGCACCCCGCACACCAACAGAAATCCGCCAATTCTTGGGTTTGGCCGGATATTATAGAAGGTTTATAAAGGATTTCTCCAAGATTGCGCAACCCCTCACTTCACTGACTTAGAAGGGTGTCACCTATCATTGGGGTGATGCACAGGAGTCTGCATTTCAGCACTTGAAAGATAGACTTTGTAGCGCGCCTATCCTCTCATTGCCTGAAGGCACAGATGATTTTGTGGTTTACTGCGATGCTTCCATCCAAGGACTTGGTTGCGTGCTGATGCAACGTGACAAGGTCATTGCCTACGCATCACGCCAACTCAAAGTTCACGAAAGAAATTACACTACTCACGATCT
Organism: Helianthus tuberosus; assembly: GCA_030545235.1. Lineage (NCBI taxonomy): Eukaryota > Viridiplantae > Streptophyta > Magnoliopsida > Asterales > Asteraceae > Helianthus > Helianthus tuberosus. The sequence goes on from CM060370.1 coordinate 101,086,975, forward strand.
GGAGCTGGGAGCAGTTGTTTTCGCGCTTAAGATATGGAGACATTACCTGTACGGTACCAAGTGCACCATTTACACCGATCACAGGAGTCTCGAGCATATCTTCAAGCAAAAGGAGTTAAACATGCGTCAACGCCGATGGGTTGAGCTCTTGAACGATTACGAATGCGCTATCAAATACCATCCGGGCAAAGCCAATGTTGTGGCCGACGCCCTCAGTCGAAAGGATACTCTACCTAAGCATGTACGTGCATTACAGCTTACCATTCACTCTAGCCTTCCCGCTCAGATTCGCGATGCTCAGGTCGAAGCATTGAAAGCAGAAAACATCAGGGTTGAATCCCTACGAGGATCGAGGCAGCGGCTAGAACAAAAGGAAGACGGCGCTTACTATGTAACAGGGCGCATCTGGGTTCCACTTTATGGAAACTTACGCGAGCTTGTGATGGACGAAGCGCACAAGTCTCGTTATTCGGTACATCCTGGTTCGGATAAAATGTACCACGACCTCAAGACTACGTATTGGTGGCCTGGCATGAAAGCCCACATAGCAACCTACGTCAGCAAGTGCTTGACTTGTGCGAGAGTCAAGTCTGAATATCAGAAACCATCAGGCCTACTTCAACAACCGGAGATCCCGAAATGGAAATGGGAGCAAATTTCCATGGATTTCGTTACTGGCCTGCCCAGATCTCAACGCGGAAACGATACCATTTGGGTGATCGTAGATCGACTGACCAAGTCTGCACATTTTCTGGCTATCAAATAAACGGATAAGTTTTCTACTCTTGCAGACATTTATCTGATCGTGACGCGCATTTTACTTCTGAACTGTGGCAAGCAATGCACAAGTCTTTTGGCTCACGTTTGGATATGAGCACCGCTTTTCACCCACAGACGGATGGGCAATCTGAACACACCATCCAAACCCTTGAAGACATGCTTAGGGCATGTGTAATCGATTTTGGTAATGGCTGGGAAAAGCACCTCCCGCTAGTAGAGTTTTCGTATAACAACAGCTACCACACCAGCATTCAGGCCGCTCCATTCGAGGCATTGTACGGACGCAAATGCCGATCACCTCTCTGTTGGGCAGAAGTTGGTGACAGCCAAATCACTGGCCCAGAACTTGTGGTAGATACCACCGAGAGAATTGCTCAGATACGACAGCGAATGGCGGCAGCTCGTGACCGTCAGAAGAGCTATGCTGATAAGGGAAGAAAACCACTCGAGCTCCAGGTTGGGGATCGAGTGCTACTCAAAGTCTCACCTTGGAAAGGTGTAGTCCGCTTTGGCAAACGAGGCAAACTCAATCTGCGTTATGTCGGACCATTCAAAGTCACCGAGAAAATTGGCAAAGTCGCCTACAGGTTAGATCTACCTGAAGAACTCAGCGGAGTTCACAATGTTTTCCATGTGTCGAATCTGAAGAAGTGTCTGTCAGATGAGACCCTCATAGTTCCTCTCAAGGAACTCACAATCGACGACCAGCTGCGATTCGTCGAGGAACCAGTAGAGATTACGGATCAAGATGTTAAGATCCTCAAGCATACCAGGATACCTCTGGTCCGAGTTCGTTGGAATGCTCGTCGTGGCCCAGAGTATACCTGGGAACGCGAAGACCAAATGAAACTCAAGTATCCCCAACTGTTTAAGAAAAACGCAACCACTACTGAGGCTGAAGCTACTGTAGAATTTCGGGACGAAATTCCAAATCAACGGGGGGGATGATGTGACACCCCAGGAAAATCAGGAAAACAACGCAACTTAACTAGCTTCCTCAGTAACCACGCGCTAAATTTCGGGACGAAATTCTCTTAACAGGGGGAGAATGTGACAACCCTCAAATTTACATGTAACCGTACAATTTTTTTGATAATTAAAGTGCTTGACGACTGTGTGGAATTTCTTAACTGCTTTCCGATATCTGTGTTATACTTACATGTATTTGTTAACATACTAGTAGGATACAGAAAAGTTACTAAATAGTCCGATATGCCTTCATGAGTGTTAAAAATTAAAAACGTTACAAAATATATACATAGGACACGTTACGAATTAATTTAGCACTTTAACGGAGTAATATCCAACCGTACAACCGGACATAACCCGGGACATAAAAATATTGTCATGGACTTTGTTTTCTTTTTCTGAGCCAGATAGGGTCCCCGAGTACCCTAACACCCGTTATAAATTACTACACACATAATACACTAAATAAACCTCCTAACTAAACTTAACTAGTAACTAATTAACTAGTTAGAACCAAACCATGACCCCCCCCCCCCTTTGTAACTAAACGGTTTTTCCCCATGTGGTACAAACCCTCACACTTTGAATATTTTATTTACTTATGTCCTATATCAAGAAGACATAATATCCCTTGGTTAATTAGGATGAATGGTCATTAAATAAGACCTTGAGTCCATCCATCACATCCATTCACTTAACAAAACTTCACTCTTTCTCTCCCTCTTGCCCATATCCTCGGCTGAACCCACACACCCACATCCATCCATTTTCGAGCTTTGATCTTGCCATTCCATACATATACAAGTGTGAAGGATCGCGTACGAGGAAGCCCTGTGCTTGCGGATTGCCAAGGACCTCCCCACGTTGCTTTTAACCACTCGTTTTTCAACTAGTTTCTTCCCGAGCCTTGAGCTAGTAGTAAGTGACTCTAAACATCTTCTTGATCTATTCTAAAGTGGTTAATAAGAGTTTCGTCGGTTGAAAATCACTAACATATAATATCACCAACTAAAAGTCTACTAAAGTGACGAACAAGGTGGTTAATGGATGAATATTAGTGTAAATCATGTAGATCTTGTGTGATTATGATTATTGGTTGATTATCTTATGTGTTGCTGATTAATATTAATATGTGATGTTGTTGTGATCACTAAACTTGCTAACGGAATCGATCGAACACGATTTAGAAGGTTAAACACTGAAAATCAGAATCTGTCCAAGTTTTACAGCCAACTTCAGTTGGCTGTAAACAGGTCATAAACTCAACGAAAAACCGATATTTTGAATCTAAAATATGTTATTATGAAATACGGTTCTAATGGCACCGGAATCGTAATTTTTGGACTTCGTTTACTATTTTTAATGTGTCGATTTGTAACAGCAGCTTAAGCTGAATTCGGACAGCAATAAATGGGTGTCATACTTTCAGTCATAACCTGAGTTTTGTGATGAATCGGACCCTGAAATTTGTACAGTAGGTGGCAACCGATGCATTTGTAATTACCCCACTGGAATTTCGTAAATTGGACTTACGATGATTTTTTAATAAATTGTTCCGTGGACTGTGGTCAGAAAAATATAAATCTGAGTTCAGTCCAGAAAATGAATTTTTATAAAATATTAGTAACGAAATGGACCCCGATATTTTTACACAATATAATTTGGAACGTTTAAGACATTCTATAAAAATTTGGGAATTTTTGGAATAAGTTAACTATTTTATTAAAATGTCCGAAAACAGCCGGTTTTGAATATTAATGCTGAAATGACATAAGTTGTAAGTTGCATGTCTAAATGTCGGGTAGGTTATCTGTGAATGATATAACGTGTTGTATGTATTATGTGCATTATCATATGGTTGTTGATGAATGGGGAATGGATGGACAACTTATATGGGCATAAACCGTTAAAGTGACGCATGTTATGTGATAGATACGTGTAGGAACTTTGTGCTCTATTTGAAACCACTAAATGACTAACTGGTAATCATATTAGGAAGTGATTGATCGACCTTGACTGTTAGCTATATTTGAGAGTCTAACCGAGCAAACCGAGGTGAGTTCACACCCTTACTAAGGCATGGGATTCCTGGTGGTTGGGAATGGGATTGAATAACTATTTATATTATCAACACTACTAGACTACCCACTACTGTCCTCGGATTGAGAAGGGAACGTACGTAAAACCTACGTACACTCACACTTGCTACTGTCCTCGGATTGAGAAGGGCACGTACGTAAAACCTACGTACATTCATACTTACTACTGTCCTCGGATTGGGAAGGGCACGTACGTAAAACCTGCGTACACTCATACTTACTACTGTCCTCGGATTGAGAAGGGCACGTACGTAAATCCTACGTACACTCATACTTAACAACCGTCCTCGGATTGGGAAGGACACTTATGGATACGCCTAGTCTAGTAACATACATAATGGGAAGCCCCCACTGATTATGGTTATGGTTTGGGTAATGAAAAAGGAACTGGTTAAACATACTTTCAACTATGGGGTAACCCCCACGGCAATTAAGCCAACGAAAGTCAAACCACGTTTTTTAGAAACAACTTAAAACTAAACAACCAAACGTGAACTCACTCAACTTTGTTGTTGACTCGTTGTTACATGCCTTACAGGTCGCTAAATGCTTGGAGCTTGCACGAGGAAGGGGTCGTTGTGGAATAGGGACTGTTATGTCCCGTGCCTAATAAATAAACTTTATGAACTTATGGAACTTATGTTTGGTCGTTAAACTTATGAACTTATGATTTAGACTTATGTTTTATGCTTCCGCTGTTAACCTAAAATCGGTTACTTATCTTTTGGTCACCAATTGTATTGCGATTGGCTTTATTAACTTAAATTACGTTGTTCAATATGATTGGTGGCTCGATCCTGGTCATGTCACGCCTCCAAGCGGTGGTACTCCGCGTGGTGGATTTTGGGGGTGTGACAGACTTGTTTCTTCCCTAGCCTCGAGCTAGTAGTAAGTGGCTTTAAACACACTCTCGAACTATTTTATAGTGGTTAAAATAACATATGATGGTTAAAACTCATGAACTTACGTGATGATATGTAAAAGTCTACTAAAATGTTAAACATGTTGGTTAATAGCACAAGGGTTGTGTAAATCTTGTAAGATTTGTTTTGTGTGATTATTTAGTGCCGATCTATGATGTGGTAGCTCGGATCATCATCTAACCCGGATTAGTCATGATCAAGAATCATGGCATAGAGTTTGTTTAAGTGAACAAAGGGTTAAATGATGAAACTCTACCACACACTAAACATGAACTTGTGTAAAATCGACTTTACTTGCGAAATAGTGTATAAAACTAGTAGATCTACGGATCTACAAGCGGTATTTTCAAAGGACCAAGTGTCAAAGAAATCTTATTTTCTAAAACCAGATTTTACAAGAACAAGAATGATTTTTAAACACACAAGTGTGTAAACACTTGTGTAACACTAAGTTTCGACAAAGAACTAGTTTTGTCAAATTTTACAAGAAGTTGTAAAGATGGAATTTCTTTAAAAACGAGACTTTCAAGTAACCGAATCGATCTATACAAAGATCCACTAAAAATAATGGAAAGATACTACATATTTTGGAAAAACCACAAGTTCATGTATTTCTGCGATCATATCTATTTTAACTAGTTGAATATTGTTTATTGTTGTTTGAGGAAATTGTTGATTTGGATTTTAAAAGAAAATGATACGCTTGAAAGCGTGGCCACCTCCAGTTACAGGGGAAACTCTGGCGAAATTTTTCCAAAAACCTAACACTTGAAAATATTTTCATCACAAGTGTTAGAAATACATCTTTAACTTGTTTTCAAAGACCTAAATTTCGCCATGATTCTGTTTACAAAATTTCTAAGTGTCGGAGGTGGGATTTTCACAAAATAAAACCTGAAATATATATATATTTAGAATATATGTTTTTCATAGTAACACTTATGAATTTCTATGATTATTTTGTGAACTATACGAATATTATTTTTAGAGTAAAAATAATATTACCGAATGTTGACGATTCCAAAATAATACGAACGCCTTCACAATAATTATTTAAGTTACACCGGTAGTATTTTTACCACCTGAACTTTACAATGTAACTTACGTATTTTCGGAAAAGTTATTATTTTGAAAACTATATGGAATAAAGTATAATATTTTTGGGAAGAATATTTATATTTTGTGAAGTAAAGTATTTTTGGACAAATGGAATAAAATATATTAAGTGAGACTTAATAATGAATTTCGAAGTTTACGAACACGCATGTATTAAATCCCCCATCCTTGGGAAGGAAAATAATTACCAAGTATTTACAAAAATATAAACACGAAATAGTTGTCTAACTATTTCCCAAAAACTTAAACCTTAAGCTAAGGCACGGCCATCCGTCTAATAGAGTTAGTACGTGTAGGTCGTCGCACAGCTGCTTGATCAGGAGATATTCTTGGTAGAGACGCACCACTGTGAGTTCATGTCCCCCTTTTCTCCTAACTGTTTTCAGTTTTCTAAACTGCGGGGGTGAAATACATGTTACTATGCTTACGAGTACTTTTACTTGGTATGGTTAGCGTAAGGAGGGTTATTATTCAGATCATGTGAGTGGGTAGGCGGAAACTTGAGGCCATTAATCCTCAGGGTAGGACCGAGGGGCAGGAGCGGTAGATCTATCTGGGTGTAGCGAGCCCAGCCCCAGGCCCAAACAGAACGGACCTCGGGGTGACTTTGTACCCAACGCATAAATCTGCTAGGTTTGAGTCTTCCTACTTGCACTTCACACATATCAATGGCCTTGCAAACCATTGGTGATCTCTCTTTTTCCTTATTTGCTACATACCAGGGTTTTTATACATACAAAGGTTTATTTACTCACTTACACATGAACTCGCTCAACATTATTGTTGATTTTTCAACTTACATGTATTTCAGGGAATTAAAGATCTGGCGCGGTATGTTATGTTTTCCCGCTGCATATGGGTTCCGAGGTCATCCAGGTTTAGGGGATGTGACTTTTACCTGGACGAGTCACAGTCCTTAAACTGCGTTTTATTCATGTTGATGTTTATGTCTTTCAAAACAATGTTTTATGTTATGATGGTGTAGTTCCAAGACAATGTTATGTTACTTTGGTTTTAAAACTTATTTTAATGGATGATCTTGCATGGTTTTTATTACATATAGCTTGTTATGGTTAAGCTATGGTATTAAGAAGTCACACCAAAATAACCACGATTCCGCAAAGCCAGGGTGTGACAGGAAAGCCCTTGATCAATCTAGATCGCCGGCATAAAACCTCGGGAGCTGACAATCGCAGCTGCCTTGTTTTTCTTATTGCTTCAAACGTCAGGATACAGTGCAGGATATAGACCAGATCGCTAAGTGTTACAATGCTTTTGTATGAAAGTGAAAATTGCTAGAGAGCGAGTGTTAGAGTGTAGCGAGTGTTAGAGTGTAGCGAGTGTTAATGTGATGTCCTATTCGATCTGGTATACCCACCTATTTATTGTTACAAAGTAGAAACTAAAATTCCTATAAATATGGGATGCTCCCGAATATTCCATAAATAGCCGTTTGGAACCAAATAAAGCGGGCTTAACGTCTTTCCTTGAACAACTTGGACCGAGTCTCCCGCGGAATGAGTCCTTGTGAACGTTGCTAGCTTCTAACCCACGTACCTGCACATGATCCGTTAGTAATCCTGAGGATACCATTCAGGATGTTACCAATATCCTGAATCAGCATCCTGGATGTAAACAGATACTACACAACCAAGATATAAATCAAGATACTTTTCAGGATATGGGCTCAGAATTTCACCCATAACAATCTATACTATATAATAAAAGAAACCACTTTAGTGACACTTGTCATCATATTATGCCATCTCTTAGAGATAATTATTATTTTAGTTTAATCTCTTCTAATTAATTATAGATAACCCTTCTATTAAATATTATTTAATTTAATATCTTATATTATACTCCTACTAAATATAATTAGTTTAATATTTTATGGATAATTATTATTTAGTTTAACCTCCATCTCATTTAAAATATTATTTATTTGAATTAATTATATTTGAACGTTTTTTTTAGTTTGGTATCAAATAGATTTACGAAACTTAAAATAAAATTAACTAATATTATTTATCATTTATGCATTTACGGAGTTTTAAATAAAGGGTTAAATTTATTGAGAGTTCGTTAACAAATTTTACAACAACAGAATAATCTATTTTTATCACGAAAATCAAACTTTGTAAGAGATGGCATAATATGATGACAAGTGTCCCTAAAGTGGTTTCTTTTATTATATAGTATAGTTTCTTATTTTCACTATACAAAATTACATTTACTCGACCCATGTAATACATGAGGTTTTTTAAAATGTAACTTTTTTATTATTTGATATATAAAATTAGATTTATTCAATTCGTACAATACACAGAGTTTTTTTAAGGATATATATCTTTTATTATTTAGTACAGAAAATTACATTTATTCAAACCGTGTAATGCATATATTTTTAAAGATGTAATTTTTTTTAATTATTTGGTATATAAAATTACATTTATTCAACCTGTATAATAAACGGGGTTTTTTAAATATGTATTCATTTATTATTTGGTAAACAATATTACATTTATTCAACTCGTGTAATAAACGTGGTTTTAAAGATATAACTTTTTTATTTGGTATATAAAATTACATTTATTCAACCCGTACAATATGGTTCTTATAGATATAACTTTTTATTATTTAATATATAAAATTATATTTCTTCAACCCGTACAATAAATGAAGTTTTTAAACAAGGCCGGTTCTTGGGCAATTATAATAAAGCCAATACTTTAGGTCACCATTTGTATGGGGCCTCCAGTTTTAAAGGAAAATTATATATAATGATGAGTTATTACGAAATTGAGCTACTGGTGTAATTTGGATTTGGGATCCTTAATTGATAAAAAGAAATGGCTACAATTTATGGTTTATAGGGAGTTACTGACTATAATTTTTTTTTTTTTTTTGAATAGACATTGGGAATAAGAATCCAGTTATTTTAAAAGGGAAATAATAAACACAAACTAGGAGTTGGGGCCCCTGAATTTCGGGTTTGCTTTAGGCCACCAAAATGATTGAGCCGGACATGTTTTTAAAGATATATTGTTTTATTATTTAGTATATAAAATTTATTTATTCAATTCCGTGTAATACACGGGGTTATAACCTAGTTACAAATATATATAATTTACTAGGTTAGAACCCCGTATATTACACGGGTTGAATAAATGTAATTTTATATACTAAATTAAAACACTTATTCTTTAAAAATCTCGTTTATTACACGGGTTGAACAAATGTAATTTTATATATTAAATAATAAAAAAATTATATCTCTAAGAACCCCATGTATTGTACTGAATAAATGTAATTTTATATACCAAATAATAAAAACCCGTATATTGTACGGGTTGAATAAATCTAATTATATACACTACATAATAAAAAAAGTTATATGTTTAAAAACACTGTGTATTACATGTGTTAAATAAATGTAATTTTGTAACCTTTTATATTACACAGGTTGGATAAATGTAATTTTATAATCTAAATAATAAAAAAAATTATATCTCTATAAACCCCGTGTATTATACAGGTTCAATAAATCCAATTATATATACTAAATCATTATCATCATCATCATACTCAGTAAATCCCACCAATAACAAAGCTAAGATAGGGTCTGAGGATTGTAAGATGTAGACAGTCTTACCTCTACCCCGTAGGAATAGAGAGACTGCTTTCAGTGAGAGCTCCGACTCGATAGTAGTTTTGCATCAAGCCTTGGATATAAGGCACATAACACTCAACAATCGGGACAAAGACCGATTAGTGCATGGTCCCTTTTGTCTTTCTACTATCAGCGCCACCACATGATGATGATGCATGATTAATCGTCCTCCGCTTTTAACGTTATTTTCACGAACTTAGTAAAATAATGTTAAAATTAGTGCAATTTCACTTTTGCCCTCCGAGCGTCCACACATATATACATTTTATGCGCATACCGCAAGCGGGGCGAATATATACTAAATAATAAAAAAAAGTTATATCTTTAAAAACACCATGTATTACACAGGTTAAATAAATGTAATTTGGTATAGTAAATAATATGTTATTGGATTCGTTTAAAAAAGCATAAATTTGATTTGGTTTAATTCGAATCAAGTCATAAACTTGGTTAAGTTTAATTCGAAATGATTAGAACCCCAATTTGAAAAATAAAAAACAGAATTATATTATAAGCTTTTGTTCCTAATTAGTGTTTTTTAAAGTTTGATCTAATGTCTAATAAGTTAGTTTGTATATTTTGTTTGTACTTTAAATTTTTTATATGAGCGTATTATTGTTTTTTAAGTTTACGATCATTGTTTTGTGCTATTATTTAAAAAATCTTTAATTTATAATTTAAATTTGAAGATAATATATTATTAGATTAAATAGAATGATTATATCCGACATTCAAAGTAAGATAAGATTTAATATTAATTGATTATTTATTATTTAATTAATTGATATAAGATAAGTATGAAAATGCAGGAAATTAAAATGTAGATGTCTTCAATGAGTGACACTGTGTCCCAAAGTTGGTTTCTTTTATTATATAGTATAGATATATTTGAAGAGTGCCAATTACGTGACCGCCGGCAGAATCATGTTTATATGTCCTAATTAACGAAATAGTCAAAAATCTTAGACCATGCGTAGTCGTTGGGGGTGAATAATGCCCCACCCTAGGGCATTTTGCGCCATGTGGTAGCCCAGTCAGCAATGAGACATTATTGGGCGTTTTTACAAAAGGGGTGTAGTGGGGATGTGGGGATTGTGGGGCATTATGTTTTGTAATAAAATAAAATAAAAAAAAACCTTTAAAAATCTTATTGGCCACCAAATGGAAGCTTCAATGTGATTGGCCAAGAATCTCTCCATTTGGCGTGATTATAAAATCGCCTAAACCAAAAAAACACCAAACACGCCCATGCGTAATGGTTACGCGGTGTGATTGGGCATTATTGGGCAAAAAAAACGCCTCACAAGTAAGCCACTACGGGTGATCTTATGTATTGACATTTATGAAACCGAGCCAAGCTAACGAAACCTAAAAGACATTCTAAAAAATATTATAGGGTAAATAAATAAATAAATAAATTAAAGTAGTATACATCATTTATTGATTTTCTTCAATTTAATGAATAAGTTAATTGTTATTCTTTAATTAGCAAACGATGATTCAACAGAAATAAAAGTTATTCGGGTTAAATTTAGGACGAAATATGTATAATCATGGTTAGCCAAGGGATAAAACATTCGAAACATATACGTTTAAACAATTGCGAACTTGAATTTAAATAAGTTATGTATGTATGGGTTGATTCCAGAGGGTCAAGAGGTCTCTTGACTCTCTAATCATCAAATTTATTAGATGTAGCGTTTTTATTCTTTCTAAATACGAGTTAACCTCTTAGTCATTATAGTAAGTAGAGAACGATATTACAAATAAAATGTCACAAAATAGTAACCAAGTTTTAAAACTGTTCTAATTAGTTCACTCATACCATTTTTATCTCAATTAGATAACTTAACATTCAAATAGAGTCATGTCCTTTTTTCCATGTGTCAAGAAAAAAAATAGAGCATAAGATATCGTGGCCGGATTATTTTAACATATGAAATTAAATTTAGAGTAAACTGCTAAATTCGTCCCTGAGGTTTGACTCAAATTGCTAGATCAGTCCAAAATCAAGTTTTGTTGCTAAAACAGTCCCTGAGCCTAGTTTATGTTGCTATTTCAGTCCAATAAATTAACACCGTTAGAACCTCAGTTAATGAATGGGTAAAACTGCTAAATTCGTCCCTGAGGTTTGATTCAAGTTGCTAGATCAGTCCAAAATCAAGTTTTTGAATTTGTTAATTATAAACTTATTTAGTTATATAATTTTTCTAGACATGCATTAATTTTTTGAATTTGTTAATTATAAACTTATTTAGATTATAAACTTATTTAGGTATATAATTTTTCTAGACTTGCATTAATTTTTTGAATTTGTTAATTATAAACTTATTTAGATTATAAACTTATTTAGGTATATAATTTGTTAATTATAACTCAATACTATTTAGATTAAGTGTGATCTTATTTAGATACTTACGTATATAACTACTAAATATTTACAAAGTTATAACAATAATAATACCCAAATACAGTTTAAGGCGGGTTCAGTTATATTTATGTTCGTTGAATAAATCATTAATATCACAAGAGAAAAAAATGGTAAATGACAGGTTCTTAATGCATCAATACTTGTACCAAATGCATTATATATTTTCTTAAATGTCTTAAAATTTAAGATAAATTACAAGTCTACCCTAAATATATAATTTAAATTTGTGTTTAGTTATAAAAATATAAACAGAATGTAGCTCTTTTGGAGAGCGCAATTTTATTTCACCTGTCTTAAACACTGGTTTGACACGACATGTTGTCTGACCTGACCTGAATGATAATATTATTAAATACGAAACCACTTAATTAAGTAGAAAAAATGAATAAAAGAACTTTATAATACAAATATTAAATTAAAATAATTGATAAATATTAAACATTAAATATTACGATTTAAATAAAAATAAATACAAATTATGTTAATTTCTTAATATTTAAATTTACATATAACGTTTGTATTTTTCATAACAAAATATTGTTTAAATTAACTGTTGTCTTATTTAAATCCTTAAATAAATACTAAATATTTACATGGTAACAACAACAACAATAACAACATCAAAATAAAATCAGTATTTAAGGCTGGGCCGGTTAAATTGCGCTCTTCAAAAAAGCTACATTTATATTTTTAAAACTAATTTTATTTAAATTAAGTATTTTCTTATTTAAATACTTAAGTATATAATTAGTAAACATTTAATAATAATAATCATAATAATAATAATAATCAAAATGACTAACAAATAATTTTTCTAGACTTGCAAATTATATACCTAAATAAGTTTATAATCTAAATAAGTTTATAATTAACAAATTCAAAAAATTAATGCAAGTCTAGAAAAATTATATACCTAAATAAGTTTATAATTAACAAATTCAAAAAACTTGATTTTGGACTGATCTAACAACTTGAATCAAACCTTAGGGACGAATTTAGCAGTTTTACCCATTCATTAACAGAGGTTCTAACGGTGTTAATTTATTGGACTGAAATAGCAACAGAAACTAGGCTCAGGGACTGTTTTAGCAACAAAACTTGATTTTGGACTGATCTAGCAATTTGAGTCAAACCTCAGGGACGAATTTAGCAGTTTACTCTTAAATTTGTTAAAAATAAAAACACTTTAATTAAATTAGAATTAAAAAAAACAAGTTACAATCCACGTCATCATCGAATAAAAGAGCAAAAAAAAAAAATCCACATCACCACGGTTACCTATGAAATGGATAAAAAAAAAACTCTTAATTTTAATGAAAAATGAATGTTGAGTGACCTGATTGGAATGCATTTGAAACTTTAGTGACCTAATTAGAACACTTTAAAAACTTGTTTATTATTCTACAAAATTACCCCTAAGTTTTAACCAATAAGTTTCGGTTTTGTCATTGTTAATATACGAGGGCACAAAATTAATGTAACGTTGTATAAAACAAATATAACCACTGGGTGTTGGCCCAGTGGCCACCGACATCCTCGCTAAAGTCTCTCGGGGACCCTCACACGGAGAGGTCTCGGGTTCGATCCCACTCGAGTATGACTAGAGGATATTTACCACCAGGGATCTTTGTCGGGTAGTGAACTGGGAGGGGAGATCCTCTCCGCGGCTAAGGATACCGTGCACCTATCATTTTTTGTATAAAACAAATAAGTGTTGAATTTGTCAACCATTTTAACTATCAAAATTCGTATGTTTTTAAGGTAGTTATCAAACATCTTAAAACAAGTGATCAGAAAAAAAAATCTTCTCCAACATGATTGGAACATCCGTCGAGAAAAAACTTCTTTTTTTTTTTTTTTCTGGCATGCACGTACGTAAGAGATGTTGTCACCTGATGTCAACACATTTTTTTTTCTCTAAATGTCACATGTTCACAAATAAGTTAAATCTAATTTGTTTTTATTTGATTTTGGAATAATTTAATGTTCGAAACTAATTATGTCATAAATAACTACGATGATCATAGGAAGACAAATATATAACCTCAAAAACGTTGTTATCAAACGTAACATCTCATGGCTCAAACAGTTTTCAGATACATCATATAAAACAAGAATTTGTATCAAAATGTTTAGTCATGAATCCGTCAGTTTAAAAAATGACAATGAATCTAGTATGAGACGAGTTTCCCTAATCCCATTCTCATACCCGATTATATGATATTGTGTCACATACACATAGGGTTTGTGGGTATGATGTCTATAATCTAATGTGGTAGCATACACATAGGGTTTGTGGGTATGATGTCTGAAACCTTATCTGGTAAAAAGTTACTCTTTGGGACCGAATCTCCATTGCCCCAAACCCGTTTTAAAATTCTCCTCAAAATCAACTTGAAACATAAAATAATTAACTACACCTATAACAATTCTATAATTTCTAAAACTGCAAGTTTCTAATAATATCAACATATCCATCCAAACCCACAAATAAGTCTCAATCTAACCCTTTACCAGGTCTTATACCCAAATACCCATCGCGATATTTTAGATATCGTGTTCAATTCGCCAGTCAGACTCGAGTATTTTTTGTAAAGCCTCGTCCCATTCTTCTAGGGCTGTAATTGAACCAAACGTTCAGCGAACCGTTCATAAACCGTTCAGCGGGAAGTTTGTTTATGTTCGTTTGTTTAGGACACAAACAAGAAATTTCGTTAGTTAAGTTAAACGAGCGGACATAAACAGAGGTTGTGTTCGTTCGTTTATGTTCGTGAATGTTCGGTAATTTGCTCATTTATATTTGCTTGTTTATGTTCATTTGTATTTTTGTTTTTTTGTTTTTAGTTTTTAAAAATTTGAAACCCAAGTTTTACTATATGTCTCCCCTAACATCCCTCGTTTGGCAACTTCAATTTCAGTTTGTGTTAAAGCTTGACAAACTTGTTAACTTTGTGTTAATCATGTTTTCGTTCTGATAAGTATGTCAAATGTGTTCAGATAATTATGTTATGTGCTTATTAATTTTTGGGTGGATTTTTCGTAGTCTTTGTGATGGAAAGGCAAATTATATTCTAAAATGAATAAATATTCGTGTTTATTCATTTGTGTTCCTAACGTTATTTGTGCTCATTTATGTTCATGAACATTTATTTTTTAATTGTGTTATGTAAGTTTTCGTGAATAGTTCATCAACACGTTCATTTCCTTAATGAAAGAACACGAACAAGAAATCTTGTATGGTAAGCGTTCGTGAACATTTTATGAACAAGCCCATTCTTTAACGAATTAACACGAACAAGGCCTTGTTGGTGTTCGTTCGTTTACAACCCTACTTTCATCTATCCCATAAGAACCTTGGTTTAGGAGATATATGCATTATATTTTATCAAATCAAAGCAAGGCTAGTAAGTGAACCGGGGTTCAACAAATGGTAGGCCGGGCTAGCCCGTTAACCTCGATCCTAATAACACCACTCCAAATAATCACAGCTTTCGTTAATCGATATATTTTATTAAGAATCTTTCACTAGGGTTGTGACACGAGGTAGGTTATGGCGGCTTAAAATAGTGGGAAAGACAAGGGTTATGGATGATGCTAACAAGTTGGATAGTCATAAGAGTGCAATTTGGCAATGGTGTGTGGGGGTCGTGGTTGGAACATTATTCGCCACCTAGGAACATGAATGGAAGGTTACACAACCCCTCCTTGATTGATGGTGGTTGGTGTGGATTGAACCATGATTACCATGACCCTCACATTTTGTAACACCCTTAATATTTGGACGGTATTTAATTAATAATTATATTAATTAAATACTAATCAGAGTTTACAAAACTTTTTCATGTTTAAAGACCATACATATTTGTTGTAGTACCAAAACAAATGTAAGATAATGCATAACAAGTTTAAAGTTAACCCTTGCTAGTCAACTAACAACTAGTTTAAAGGATTCAAAAACACGATTAACAAAAAGATTTACAACATGATTAAAGTCTAGACAAGATTAAGTTTGGTGCGGAAGCTTCAAAATGAGTGTTCGGTTCTTGACAATATACTTGATCACCATCCGGGAGGACCTCATCCATACCTAGGGTCAAACAACTAAAAACATTAGTTTTGACATTAGTATAGCATATATATATATATATATATATATATATATATATATATATATATACAAATTCCGACATCGAAAAGTTAAATAAAATACAAGTTTTTATGGGCTCCATCGTTACGGTGTCTACCGTAAGTTACGGTAGACCCTGAATGAACCTGGTCCTGCCGTAACACAGGAACGACCCACCGTAAACCTTTTTGATCTCCACCGTAAATTACGGTGTAGACCGTAATTTACGGTGGACACTGGGATTCTGCCCTTTTGTCTATTTTGTGAATTTTGCTCTAGTTCGCATACCGTTTTAGGCTATTTCCTTCCCGTATGTCCGTAAGTTTATTACGGACATGATCGTTTTGTTTATCAAACCAATATTTGTCTAACCGATCATTCGGTTATGAGTTTCTATACTTGCATTTGCTCGATGCATTCTAACTATAAGTATATATTTCAACTTTCTTATTCAAACCTTTTAGATGCCTTTACCCAAGTTCCCGGGTTAGTACATCTTGGTATGTTTACGTTAATCATGGCTTTATGTTGCATTGGAACTAAAAGCCCGTTTCCTCGGAATTCCACATTCCGTTCCAAACGACGCATTTTATTGACCTCAGTGTTTGACCCGTTAACACGGGTTCGTAAATTTAAATTAACATAACCAATTTATTGGTGAGGTACCATCCATCACCTAGCGAGGTATGAAACTTTCAAGTCTCTACTCTCATGATTCCTTTAAAATCTTTATTTTGACCCGTTTGGCTATCTAGTGAAGACCATCACTTTATTGACAAACCAACCCAATTCCAAATCTTTATTTTGATCCGTTTGGCTATCTAGTGAAGACCATCACTTTATCGACAAACCAAACCAAATTCCAAATCTTTATTTTGACCCGTTTGATGGTCTAGTGAACTTCGCCACTTTAACGACGCATCAAACGCGTCCTTTACACTACGGCATCATTATTACACAAAAACCAAACATTTACATAATGTAACGAGACTGAAGTCACGCACCTTTAAAGCACACCTTTTCCGCGTGTATCTCCTCCGGCGTGTCCACTTGACGTTCCAGGATCCTTGCCTAAAGAGTTCAATTCATCACAAGTTTAGAACTCTTTCATAAGCTTTAACGTATTATTTCTTAATATATTCAAATCTGCGTTTTACCCAACATTCAACATTTTAACCCTCATTTAGGCGTTTTATCAAACACCTAGCGGGTCGGATTTCAACATGATCTAAACCAATTTCATGACTTGTAATTATCATCCAAACTACTTTAATTAGTCTATTCTACACAAGTCTTAACATCAATATTTCTGAATTTATTCTTAAATTCAGATTATGTTAGAACAAGATCATATTTTTAGGACTTATCAAGCTATCTTCAAGTTCATTAGCCACCTACAATGGTGGTTATAAACTCTATGATTACCATGAAATCTTTTAACAAGATTTCACCTAGGGTTCATCCCTAAACACCATATTTCTTCTAATTACCCACATGCAAAACACAATCAAGCTGAATTCTGATTTTTCACAATTAGCCTAGAACTTGAGATGAATCAAAACACTAGAATTTCACATACCCTGTGATCCCTTCAGTAAGGTGATCACCAATTCGTGCTTAGAAATCGATTTGGACTTGATTTATGCCTTGAATTTGTGATTTCTAGGGTTTTGAGAGTGGGGGGTCGCCCTTCTCTTGCTCTGATCGACCAGACCTCCTGAATGGAGTGTTTGGTTTTGTTTTTAATTAAATTTGATAATACAAGTTTCAATTTTGACAACCTAGGCCCCTCCACTCCATTTAGTTTATATTTTTAGAGTTTTAACCCCTTCTAATGTTACTACAAGACTCCTAACTAACTGGGTTATTTATCCCAGTTAGCTTTTTTTTTTCTCGTTTATTATACACTTTATAGTTCTAATATAAAGTTTTGCATTTTCGGGATGTTACACATTTGAAAATTTTGAGACAAAAATATATTAAAATAATAAAGGGATAGTGGTTTGGGTCATGACCACATCCTTAGAATAGTGGTTTTGGATGATGGATTAGAGATGAGTGACATGACGCCTATGTGGAGGGTCATGGTGGTCACAATGGTCATGACCACACCCAGTGCCGGCCCTGAGAATTTGTGTACCTTGTTCGAGCTCGAAAAAATGTGCTCTTAGACCTTAGCGAAATTGGGTATTGGGCTCACTAAAGGTTTAAACCTAACGCCAAAGGGGTTAATAACTAATCTAAACCATAAGAATAGTTTTGTAAGGAGACCTATGTTGGTGTTTGTATGGGTGTACCCTATTAAAAAATATTTTACATATACATATCGGGTGTTTTTCATAAAAAAACGTGCCCCTCGAAATATCAGGCCTGGCCGGTGGTCCTCCCCGCCCACCCCCAGGCCAGCCATAACCACACCCTTTAGCCAAATTGTGTAAAGCTCATTAATTCCATATGACTTGGAACCACAAAAAATTAAGGTTTGTAGTGAGTTGGAGTAAATAAAGTCCATAACAAGATGCCACCTTCATTGCATGATAACTTTGCAATCATTAAATCTAAGTCCATCATATTATGCATTTATGCATTCCCTCGTGCACACGGCGGTTATGCTCGATCGATCAATTCCCTCTTGATTCTTCAACCACTATATTCGTGGATCATAATGTTTTGGTGGTTAGATTTTTGAAAATTCTCCTGGAAATTTGTTTGACTTATATGAAAGTGATCAATTTGCTTTGTCATCGTTTTTAAGTTTATTATACATTAATTACACACCACAAATATTCCTTGCACTTTAACTGAATTGTTTTCAACATACTTCTGCTACACATAATTAAGTTGTGAGTTCAAGCTTTTTGATCAATTATATTTCGTTAATGTATAGTTGTTTGAACCAAATAATAAAACTACAAATATACAAGTTAAAAACAAGTAATTAGACCAATGTATAGTTGTTTGAACCAAATAATAAAACCACAAATATAGACGTGAAAAACAAGTAATTAGACTATAATACCATCTCGTCTAGTGATGAATGGACACACATATAGAGAGGGATCATGAAAAAAACTTTTCTTTAAAAGAAACTTGAGAAAACTTTATTTAACCATTACTAAACTCTAAACCCTAAAATAACTATACCCTAAAAGCTAAACCCAAAAAATTAATTCCCAACCTCTAAAACTTAAATCCAAAATGCTAACGCCCTCAAAAAACATAAAACGAAATCTCAATCGTTTGATATAGTTTTTTCGAGTTTTCTAACGAATAAAGAGTTTTCACATGATCCTCTCCCTATGTGTGTGTGTGTATATATATATATATATATATATATATATAGGGGAATGTTCATTGGGGAACACTAAAAAAGTGGGGAATAGCGGGTATCCGACTCAAACGAACTCCGATTGGACTCATTCTAACGGCGTTGGAACCGACTCGTCGAACCCTAACTAGAATCTCTTAACCCTAAACCCTAAATCCTAACTCCTAAACCCTAAAGCTAAAAAACAAGGCTAAAACCTAAGCTAAACCGTAAAATCTAAACTATAAACCCTAAAAGCTAAACCCTAAAGGCTAAACCCTAAAGCTAAACCCTAAATCTAAACCCTAAACCCTAAAGCTAAACCCTAAACACTAAAGCTAAACCCTAAAGCTAAACCCTAAAGCTAAACCCTAAAAGCCAAACCCTAATATATTTAGGGTTTAGGGGTTATGATTTAGGGTTTAGGGTTAAGAGATCCTAGTTAGGGTTCGACGAGCTGGTTCCAACGCCGCTGGAATGAGTTCAATCGGAGTTCGTTTGAGTCGGTTCCCCACTATTCCCCACTTTTTTAGTGTTCCCCAATGAACCTCACACTATATATATATATATATATATATATATATATATATAGAGAGAGAGAGAGAGAGAGAGAATCACGCTAAAATGAGAACCACCTCGAGTTGTAAGAACCGTGAGAACTACACCGTACGGGGCGAGGTGGACCAAATTTTTTTTTCACAAACGTAGATGCGTGTATTATAAACACATTTGTAAAAAAAATTCAAAAAAAAAAGTTTTTGAGCACCACAAGTGTGTGTTTACAGGTACCATAAATTTTCCGGTAGGATTTACGGTACCCGTAAACACAAACTTGTGGTGCTCAAAACTACACACACGACATTTTTTTTTGAATTTTTTTTACAAATGTGTTTATAATACACACATCTACGTTTATGGAAAAAAAATTTGATCCACCTCGCCCCGTACGGTGTAGTTCTCACGGTTCTTACAACTCGAGGTGGTTCTCATTTTAGCGGTCCCCTATATATATAGGGTCAGGTTTATTAGTGAACAACCCTCTTAATTATGAACACTAGTGAACTAATTCTAGCTCGTGATTATCAATACACAAGTGTACATACAAGTGTAAACAATGGTCAGGATTTGATGATGAAAATACACTAGTGTATTTTATGATTTGATCATGTAAATCAATGGCCAGGATTTGTTCACTCAGTTCACAAATACATTAATTTTCACTCTAGAACCCCATATATATAGGGAAATGTTCTATGCAGAACATTAAATATTCCGAGAACACACAAAACAACATGAATCACCCATTTATTCAATCCTAAAACCTAGATAGTAAATGAAAATGTTACAAATATAAGATTTATTGTTTCTCACACTAGAATCAAAACAAAATATGAAAAATTTTCAGTTTTTTTTATATAAACTACACATATGTAGGTTATGTATAGGTTAAATTACCTACACGTATCTAGGCTATATGTAGGTAAAAATATATGGTTTTTTTATGTATATATAATACACATATGAATCTAAGAAACTTATAAATTAAAAAACATGAACCTTAAATCCCAAAATTTAGTGATTTAAAGTTGTTCTTTTTGTTCTCGCAATAATTAATGTTCTGTAATGATTTTCATCATATATATATATATATATATATATATATATACTAGTCGTTTACCCGCGCGATGCGGCGGGAAACATATCACTTAGGTTGGTGAGTTTAGGGCTATGTACGGGGATGTAGTTTCCGATGTGGCGTACGACGACGATGGTGGCAATGTAGTAGCACGTGAGGGTCGGTTGCGGCCTTCTTAAGTTACTTTTATTAAGTGTACACATAGACAATCATAGATCAGGAAAAGATAATCACTTGCAAAATAAATATGAGCTTTAACTTCTAAAATCAAATAAGACAATTTTGTTATGATGAATTATTACGAAGTGTCGGTGACCATATTAAATGAGCTCGGTACTGGATCCCTATATCAAATGCTCATCCCTATGTTAAATTGTATAAAGAGGAAAAAAAAACACAAGGATTATCATTTAAGTGTGTTTAACTGATGCACACAAAGACATATTTGTTTTATGCTCACTTAAAGTTAAGGGGAGTGAATTTATGACACGACCCGAAAACACGACAAGAACCCGTGTTCGGTTTAACCCATGTTCGGTTTAACCCATGTTCGGGTCGTGTCCGGGTTCATATGTATGACATGATTTTCGGTTTCTGGTCATGTTCGTCTAAAATCTTTAAGTTCAGGTCGTGTTAAACCCGCCAAACCGCAAACACGACCTGTTTAGCAACCCTACTTAAAGTCATAAGTGATTAATCAGCAAAGGGAAATGATAGTGAAACAAGTTTAAACAAAAAGAAACACTATACTGTAAGTAGTTTATTTAAAATAGATTCACGTCTTCACCAACATAACCAGCCTTCAGAACTAAAGAAAAAACCACTTACAGAAAAGCAGTAAGTAAATTAGAACAGATTCAAATGCAAGGTTTAGATTTTCTGAGTTACCTCATTAGTAATTTTTACTTTGAGATAAAGAAGGTTAAAATATTATATTAACCCTTTTATACAAAGTATGTATTTTTAATGCATATAACCATAAGCAATTTGATTCAAGTATAGAAGCAAAACATACCCACATACACAGATCACCAACTTTCCCAAATAAAAATCAAACCACATTGCATCAACTACCTCTTTTTGAAATTCGGTTCAATGGCTTATTTAAATAGGTGGCAACTTGGACACATATACTTGAATGGGTCAGTTGGGTTGTGTTGTATCTCAAATGGGTCAAATAAAAAAATAAGCAAAAAGGGGGCATGTTGTCTTTGAATGCAGAACCTCTTATAATACTTTATTAAAAGATAATTACAGCAACAATATGGTTTGTCAAACTCATCGACTGACAATATATCTTCTCATGAAACTAACTTATCCTTAAATACAAAACCTTCATTAGCTCAGATAAATTTGTAAGCAAGAAAAGGAGTAACAACCCCTAACCACTTCACTCCTCAGTGTCGTAACATCA
The DNA here is from genome assembly GCA_030545235.1 of Helianthus tuberosus. NCBI lineage: Eukaryota > Viridiplantae > Streptophyta > Magnoliopsida > Asterales > Asteraceae > Helianthus > Helianthus tuberosus. The sequence continues at coordinate 101,109,449 of CM060370.1, forward strand.
AACTCAACTGACAACTAATATTGTAATAAGCAAACAAACAAAAAAAGCAAATGTCTGAAACCAAATCACACGTAAACGTACTGGAACAAATAAAATAAAGCTAACATGCGTAGCAGGCGTGTCACGCTTCGACTCGTCATTAAGAACGTCAATCCCCCTTTGTCTCGCAACCGCCATAACACAACTTTCGTTCCCGAGATCAAACCCGACCACACTCATCCTTTGTTAAGAACTGCAACTTGTTACTTTCCTCAATCTGAATTTCACAGAAAATAAAACATTTAAAAAATAAAAATAATGATTAAAAAAAAACTTTTCCAGATTCTACAAACTAACATGACGTCATCAAACACTCAAAACCGCAATCGTCGACAATACAAATGATCATGATCATCTTCAAACTCGGTAACGCTTAGCATTGCCAAAGCTAAATGCGAATTCAATTCATTCTTTGTTTGTTGAATCTGAGGATAACCTTCGGTAGCATAGTTATAAGAAGATAAAGGGGTCGCGGCTGGTGTTTTCTTTAATCTTGGATTTGCTTCGACTCCTTTAAGGATAGAAAGTATTGCATCCATGTTTGGTCTTTTTGATTCTTCGTTGTGTATACACGCGTGTGCTGCTTTTAACATCTGCGCAATCTGGTCTAAGTTTCTTTGAGTGAATTTGATGCGGCGATCCGGTAGTTCCGGTATAGATCCTTGTTGTAATAACGGTTTAGCCTGAAAAAAACTTATAAATTAAATTAAATTGTTTAAAAGAACCTAAATCATTCAACAATGATAGTGGTGAAATGCATTAAGGTAGGGATGCTAAATGAGTTATGTTCGCAGGTTGGCGGGATGAAAACTTGAAGACGGTTCAGAGTATTGGCGGAAACTACGACACCGGAATGTTTCCTCGTTGACCAGTTCGGAGAATCTGAAGTTGCATAGTTTACAGCAGAGTTCCGAATCGAGAACAATGTTTTCCGGGCTTAAATTGCCGTGTAGTAGCTTTTCGGGTCTTGAAGAGTGGAAGAACAGAAGTGCATTTGCAATTTTGAAAATGACTCGAGTTCGGGTTTTCCACGACATGGAATAAGAGTTAGTTTTATGAGAAAGATGACTCGAGGCTCCCTGGTGTGTACTCGTAAACAAGCGCATGAGCTTCATGACATATGCCGATTAAACTCAATACATGCTTATGCTTCAGTCTCCCTACCACTTGAACCTGCATGTCATGCAAACAGAACTCGATTCAGGGGCGTTCGGTTTCGCGATTTGCGTGTGTGCATGTATGAGAGAGAGAGAGTAACCTCTACTTGGAACTCTTGTTGTGCTTACAACTGTTGTTTCGTGGCCAGCAATGAGCATTGTCATCAAGTCATCCCGTAGCTGGTTCATGGAAATTGTAAAAAGATTATTCAAATTAAAACATTAAACATTCAGATAAAACTGTAGGTTATACTTACTTGAATTTGGTCCCTAACCCACCCGTTTTACCAAACATGTTCCTTGGTCTATATAGGAAAATAAATAAGAATAAGATACATAAAGTTAAAGAAGAAAAGGCATACAGCTCTTGGATGAAGTCGAACATCTCCCTCTTCATTGCTACCTTCTGAATTGCTATCTGCAGGTTTTGAGTCATCATCTGCTAAAAGACGGCTCAACATTAGCAGCCTGTGCTTGTGCGCTTGCCAGACAGCATTTGCAGCCTCAGCTTCAGCAGAAGAAGCTTCAACCAGCCTCTCCATTGATTCTCTATCCATGCTGCTGGAAAATATTTAAAAAAATGAGTTTCTCATAGTTATATACTATTCAGTTATGCAGTTAATGCGGTAAAATATCGGATATCGGTCAAGGGCCGATATCTAAGATATAGGTTATCATAGTAAGATATCGGTGCGATATCGGTAATTTTGCTAATTAAAAACTTTAGGACTGAAACCATAATTTAGTGAAATGCCCTCACCGCCCCTAAGGATGCCATAGACATATAACCGAACACCAACAGACACAGCAGCATGCCGACAGCGACGCATGAGCTCTAACAAAGGTTCTTCAGTTTGCCCTATGCTAACACGTGGTGCTGTTACTAACCCATGTCTATCTAACCAAACACCGGCAGCAGTTCACAAAAGCCACCACATTGCGATATCGTTTAATCTCGGAAGGCATACCAGCAATACGTGGCGGGTCAGCTTCACAGCTTAGTCTCCTTTGTAAGCATTCGATTCGATCCTCAAATGACTTCAAAGTATTGGCTACTATGAGAGTCTCGATTCGATCCTCAAATGACTTCAAAGTATTGGCTACAGTAGTAATTTATCTAACGACTACAGTAGTAAGACATTAGTCCCATTTGACTAACATCAACAACAGAGGAGAAGAAAGTCTAATTTGCAGCATAAAGTCCAATCTCCTTACAGCTCATCCTGAACACCACCACATAAGTAATGAGCAGCAGGAACCATAGGAATCGGGTCACGGGTTATTACTATCTGAGGACCAAAGCCCAGGCAGAGTGTGCAGAGGTGACGTGGCTGGCGTTTTTAATTCTTGTATTGTAGATGCTTTGACCGAACCGTAAAAAACAGTTATAAGAAAATCATAGTTGAACTATTGGGATCTCATTTTCATTCATGTATCTCAATTCTTTAGTTTTCTGATCACACCGTGTGTTAAATACCTTACTTTTGTAAAAAAAAAGTGAAAAACTTTAATACCTCAACTGGTATATCAACCTTGACTCGCGAATACTTTTTGTCCATTTTTTATTAATAACTAAATACCATTACCTCAAATGATTTATATAGTTTTTATATTTTTTTAAAACAAAAGACCCAACATATAGTTTGGCAAACCCCCCACACCCCCAACGTTCACCTCCAATGCCACTTCTTCCTTTGACCAAAACTTGACCACCTCAAACTTAAATTTTAGAGTCAAACCACACAAGGTATTCGCGTAATTTACTATAGTATTTACTGTAACAGGAAATTACAATTACAATATTTAATTATAGATTACCTATGCTAGCAGAGATTCTTGTAGAAGTCTGTCCTGCACCGTTGCCTAGCACACTTGGCAATTGACAAAGATTTGTTCTATTTCATCCGGTCAAGTCGTACATCATACGAAGTTGCCTAGCACACTATGAGCCCCCTTCTTTTTAGAGCTTCTTTGGTTGGGATTTTATCTAAGAATTGCAAAGTACTTCTCCACAATGTCGATCTCCACACAGTCAATCTCTGACCACCAACAAATCCTACAAGTTTGTTTACGCCAATCTACCGCCTAAATAAGATCAAATAACCAAAGATTAATTAACTAAAAAAAACTACAACCTAATAAATATGTATTGTTAACTCACTTGCAGCTTCGATTCCGATTTCCTTTTGGATTTCTTCTCATTCTTAAATCAACTGAAATTCATAACACATTCACAATAATCAAGAATAAATAAATTGAAACACGATTTACCTAGGGTTACGGGTTTCTTAAGAAATCACCTCAACGTTGGATAAAGACACCAAAGAATGAACTTACAATCAACATGTGCTTTATTTAGAAGCTTTGGTGAATGACTGAGTGCAGGATTTTGAGTCTTGGTTTTGTTCTATCAATGTCTGCACAAGACAACGATCACACAAAGTTAACTCAAAAGAAAATAATTACAACTTATTTTACCATTGTGTAACCCTAAATCAACGAAATAAGCTATACATCAAATTATACCATGTCGGAACTCAAGATTGCTTCTACTAAAGTCCATCCAAGAGTGTCATTTAGTGTAAAATCTTTAAATCAGTCAAAGTTCTTAAGAATTCAGAATAGTAATTCAAGTTGTGCAAAGGACAACGTAATTAATATGTAAGTAAAACGTCGTCTTAAGGAGCGATTTGTGTGTTTACCTTCATCTGAAACATGATTCCAGCGAGATTCATGGACAGACAGTCACCTGATTCCGGCCATTCTCCAGCAAATCTGTGGATCCCTTGTTCAAATTAGATTTAAATGCACCTCATAAGCAAAAATGACAGTAAAAAGCTATAAAGAAAAGTTTGGTGCCTTCGACATCTGAAAAACAAATAGAAACTACCGTCAAACATCATAACTTGCCATATTAGAGCCAGATATATTCATTAAATCAGAAGAAAGAAATGATTCTACAGGTATCGGTTCTTACCAAGTTGCCAGATAAAGCTTGTTTAAGCCCTATATCGCCGGAATCTCCACTTACAAAACCCTAGATTGCCTGAAATCAGCAAAGCCCTAAAAACAAAATCAAGATCAAAGCTTTGATTTTAGGTTGACGGTTCCTGAATAAAAGACAAATCATGGGTAATTTTCAGTTCTTGGAAAAAAAAATTAAAAGTTTTCGATTCTTAGAGAAGTATGATACCTGGAATGAAGGAGAAGCCGCGATTAAAGCAGCTTAACAACACGAAGGGGAATAGGCGGTGGAATCCTCACATATCTGCTCATGAAACGGATCTGGTGATAGATCTGGCATGGTTTTCTTGAGTCGCCGAGAGAGAGAGAGAAGAGAGAGAGAGAGAAGATATGATGGTTTTGTGAGATGTGTGAGTTGTGAGAGAGAAAGGAATTGAAAAGTTGACCCGTGTGAAGTGAAGTGGACGGCTGAGATCGCGATCCGTGTGAAAATTGAGAGAAATGGATGGCTGAAGATGAATCAGTAGAAGGGTAATTTATTTGTGTTTCTTGGTGCCTTAAGAGTTGTACATTGTGCATTGAGGGTGTTTTCAACACATTGCCGAATTACCATTCTGTCCTTCCAATATGCTTATTAAAGTAGTATAGAAATATATATATATATATGGGAAGGTTCATTGGGGAACACGAAAAAAGTGGGGAACAGCGGGGAACCGACTCAAACGAACTCCGATTGGACTCATTCTAGCGGCGTTGTAACCGGCTCGTCGAACCCTAACTAAGATCTCTTAACCCTAAACCCTAAATCCTAACTCCTAAACTCTAAACCCTAATGCTAAAAAATAAGGCTAAAACCTAAGCTAAACCGTAAAATCTAAACTATAAACCCTAAAAGCTAAACCCTAAAGGCTAAACCTAAAGCTAAACCCTAAAGCTAAACCCTAAAACTAAACCCTAAACCCTAAAGCTAAACCCTAAACCCTAAAGCTAAACCCTAACGCTAAACCCAAAAAGCCAAACCCTAATATATTTAGGGTTTAGGGGTTATGATTTAGGGTTAAGAGATCCTAGTTAGGGTTCGACGAACCGGTTCCAAAGCCGCTGGAATGAGTCCAATCGGAGTTCGTTTGAGTCGGTTCCCCACTATTCCCCACTTTTTTAGTGTTCCCCAATGAACCTCACACTATATATATATAGTTGGGTTCAATGAGAAACAATAAAAAAGTGGGGAATCAGAGAATAGTATATTTATCATGTTAATTTAAAATGTTAAAAATTAAATTTTTGAAAAACAATTTTGGAGCTTTTGTATATAAATACCTATAGAAGCCTTTTTTAATTAAAAAAATTCAAAAATTAAAAAAAGCCTAACAAACAGTTAAACTTTTTTTTTTACAAATATTTTTTTTAGTGAAGCAGTTTCTACACATCTTTAAATGCAAAAGCTTCGAAAAATATTTGGAAAACATAAAAAAAATTGGATTATCAGTTGAATTTTTATGTTATAGTTAATATGTTAAATGCAATATTCTTCGGTTCTCAACTTTTTTTAGTTTTTTCCATTGAACCTTACACTATATATGTGTGATATATGTGTGGATGATTCAAATGAGAAGAACAAATCAACCAATAAGAATGTCTCATTAAGTGTTGGATTTAATTTAGTCTAATTTACATGAGTAATTTGGTATAGATTATTAATTTACTATATTCCACAAAATGAGTTACCTTTAATAAATCAATTTCAAAACCCCCAATTATATTTCTATCTATATATAGCAAATTCCATATCATTTAAAAAGTACGCACCTACACATACACATTATTACTTCTACCTACACATACACATTATTCTACCTACACACCTACACATACACACTATTATACCAACACAATTATACTTTTACATACCTATAACAACATTCCATATAATTTAAAAACTACACAACAATAATACAATGCTATATATGAACAATAACAACATTCCATATAATTTAAAAACTACACAACAATAATACAATGCTATATATGAACAAGATGACACCAAGCTATAAAAAATCCTACACAATCACTTTTGTATTTTTTTCAAATAGTACTATACTAAAAGCAGTTATATAATATATTTATATATTAGACCAGTGTTATTTATAAATAACTCAACTTAAAATTAAATATTCTAACCCTTGTTTGATAATTTGTATAGTAAAATAAACTCAGTGGATTAAAATATATCTATCTATATATATACATCTATCTATATATATACAGATTGAGGTTCCTGTTAAAAGACCAAAAGTGTGAGAAGAGTAAGAAAGAATCTCAGCCATTTGATCTTTAATCTAATGGTTGAGATCAATAGGACCAAAATGTGTTTAATTTTTTGGACTGATTTGAAAATTGTAGAGGTAATAGAGTCTTTTATATCCACTTGAAATAGGAAACTGTAAATCAAATCCCTACAATTTCGAATCCTCTTTCATCTTCCAGATCTGTTAATTTGAATCCTCGTTCTCCAGATCAAAGATCTCGAATCATCATCATCAGTTTACATCTCGAATCATCATCATCATCATCGATACAGCAGCATCGACATCTCCGAATCAGACCTGATGAACACCACCGACCAACCATCGCAAGCCACCCACCTGCTTCGATCGGTTCCCACCGAGAACCACTCTTGTTGTCGCACCTCCTCGATCGGTCCGACCACCCTCCATTGTGTCGTTGATGTTTCAGACGCCCACCATTACGGGGTTGTAGTGTTATACAGAGTTATAATATGGTAACATGGTGTTATATATTAATCATAGTGTGTTATAGTGATTTGTAGTGTTATGTACTTAATACAGTGTTTTGAACTGTTGAATGGTGTTATATAATTATTGAATGGTGTTATATACATATTGAATAGTGTTATATAATTATTGAATGGTGTTATATATGTACTGAATGGTGATTTGTGTCACACCCCAACCGATGGCGGAATCATCGGGGCGTGACACTGAGCGAAACAGATTGTTCATGAGAATCCATAACAACTACTAATGACAATATTTTTAAGGTTCAATATCCCCTACTATTAAACAAATAAAGCATAACCGTCATTACAAATATTCAGTCTCAAAAACAAGTTCCATTCCGACAACTCAGGTTTTATTTAGTGGGTTTCTAGACTCCTAACTTGTTTGCAGCACAACATCCAATCAACCTATCATATATGTTAAGTCAATACATAAAGTAAAGGTGAGTACACAAGTTTGCATAATAATAGTATAAAAAGCGTTTACGCATAACCAGCATGTAACACGTAACGGGCGAAGCATGTAACTATCAACAATGATACAACCTAACCACGAGACTGCGTTTTAGAGTATGCACGACACATATTCACCGAAGTGAACACGTGAAGTAAAGTAATGTGATCCCTAGCAACCCCTGTTACACAGGTGCTGAGTCCAAACTATAGTACTATCGTTGCTAGAGGTGGTCTAGTGTAACACTGTGTAAGCATAATAACAAGCATTCAACAAATCACGTATAGCATACGGGAGCGGTTAGAGTTTATAAAGTGTTTGCGTTGTATGTTGTGTTTTGATATAGAACGTATGTAACACCCAAAAGTGTGTAAAACGAAAATGGGTTCGAGTATACTCACAGTGTGTGTTTATCAAGTAAACACAATCTGAATTGGATTGAAAGGAGCGCGTTGAGTCAGCCTGTGCACGGAAACAGAAGCATAAGTCTTCCTCAGGGCTGTACGGTTGAAATCAGAGTGTCGAATGGGGTAAAAGTGAGTTAAGTGTTCAACAGTTTATCCGAACGAATGGGTCCCATCTGGACGGATGGTCATCTGGTCGGATGGTCTTCCGAGCGGATGGTCATCCGGCCGGTTGGCCATTCGGACGGATGGCCATTCGGACGGATGGCCATTCGAATAGGCTGAGGTTGTTTGTGAACCATTTAAATTCGAAGTTTAGTTAAAAGCGTTTAAACAACGGGAAATGTCAGGGTCAGGTCATTCAGACGGATGGTCATCCGGACGGATGGCCATTCGGGCGGATGATCTCTAGTTGAAATTTTGTAAAACTTTTCTTTAAACAATGGTTTTGGTTAATAGAGATAGTGTAACGACGTATCAAGCAACAGAAAGGTACCAGATCCGGTTCATTCGTCCGGATGGGCGCTGCCCATTCTGACAAACGATTGTCCTTGGTGAAATTTCATGTTTGACCCGTTAATCGGTCCATCTCTTTGGTGGAAATCAGTTTTCAAGCCGGCTTTCGACTAAGGAACGAGTCGAGAGTCTGACTGAGTCTCGATTCCATCAAAGTTATGCAAAAATCGAAGAAAAGTTCAAAACAGTTGAATAAGTGTTGAAATCTTTCATAACTTAGTTGAAAAGTGTGAAATCCTTTAGATCTTGAACCAATCTCGATTGAATGGTGCTCCACAATAGTTTGCCTAAGCAAAACGAGTGGAAACCACTTTCGAGAGGTCTAAAATTAGTGATTTCGAGAAAAAGTTGAAGTGTGTGTGTGATTTTAATGAAGAAGATGGAGTAGAAGTGAAATAGATTGAGGATTGACGAAGATTGTTGGATCTACCGGTGACCCTAAACAGTCAGTATGAGTAGTTCATCATCATTTTCAAAGGCGGAATCAATGTAAATGACGTCAAACAACTTGTTTCCTTTCTAATTATCTCTTTATTAATCAATCCTGAGCTTTTTACACTTTCAAATGACACACGGACAGCACCTCGGCTCAGAGACAATGACCAGATTCCGTTTGAAATAACACAGTACAACCCTATATATAGGCAACATGATTTCGCTTGAGGATGTCACACCTCTGTTCAAGCGAAATTACCTACTAACACATGTACAAACCCTAATTTCTATCCTGTTGTGCACTCGTTCATCCTATCTAGACATAAGACTCGATTAAGACGAAGTTAACAGACACTAGGTGCACCAACAGATTCCCCCTTGGATGTTGACGAAGTCTTCGGCGTCGAGTCTTTAGTCTTTGTCTCTTTCCAAATTGTCTTGACATTGTAAAGCTCCTTTTAATCTTCTTTCTTCAAACTTTTGATCTTCCATCTCCCCTTTGAGTGTTGATCCAGAATTCTGGCTCCCCCTTTCACAGACTCCTCCTCTCGATCAGCTGAGACTTGAATTCTGGTTCAAACTCTGACATTTTCTTTGCCATGGGGATTCCTATTACCTACACAATCTCTACCTAAAATTAAGATATATGACAATATCAGTTTCAATCCAAACTTACCTTTTAACCTTTAGTGTTAAACAATCCATTTAAGTATTCAGGTCCAATCTAATGACCCTGATTACTCAATTTGTCTACCAAGTCCAACTTAATGACCTTGGTTGATCAGAGATAAATCACACTGACATTTAATTCAACTTTTTCTAAAAATTTACAAGTTTCAAGTTAATGAACTTGTTTTGACTTTCCATTTTCACAAACTTATCATGTTAAGCTCATAACTCATCCTCCAGTTCAGAAACTTCCTGCATCTGCTCCAAATTCGAATCTGAAGATCAACTCTCCACTTTGGTTTGTCGGAAAATAAAGCAGAAATGTAAAATCTTTTTGGATTTCTAATAAAGTTCTAAACTAGAAAATGAAATACAGAAATAAAATGCAGTAAAAGTACACGATTTACAAACATATTTTTGGTTGAGCGTGTTAGGGAATCATATCAGCTGTTCGACAAGTCACAAGTACCGTTAAGCTTTAATTTCATACTCAGAATTAAACAATTCGCTTAGATTGTCGATATACTGATCCACTTAAATTCTCACACACATTTCAATCTGTTCAGAATACAGATTTAGTGTTTTAGAGACTTAAACTCATTCATGTGTCCCACCTCTTGAATATACTCCTGTATCCAGATCCCAATATTCAGTCTTACAGGTGAATATACCACAGATGATATCTGTAAGGGGTTAAATTGTGAAACCGTGAGAGCTCAGGTCAGAACTTCCATTCAGCAGAGAGATGACGGTTTGACTTTAGTGGGTCCCCTTTAGAGGATCTTTTTTACAACACCATTGATTAGCAATTTTATTGTCTCATCATTTATGCTGAGGGCGGCGCTATTTTTCAAGCAAGCAGTAAAGTATTCTCCGGGGACTAGGCCATTGCTTCCGCAAAATCAGAAGACCCGGGATAATACCCCAGATATCACTGAGTATAAAGACCTGGTATCTCAGAAAGAGGGATCTTTCAAACAAGATTTCAGGGGTTACCTATATATCCAAGTAGTGTTCCCCACGAAATAAGTAAGTAAAGATTTAGGTTTATATCCCGAACAAACCTACTAAATGTGCAAAATTTATCGGCACATCATCAGCGAGACTGTTTAACGCTTTTATACATTACAATTCTTTAGCATACCGTAACTATCAAGCCGATGTACTATCATTTTCCCTTTATACACAAGCTCTTTTCTGGTTTTCTATTGTTTTTGTATTTTGAAAATATCTCATGTTTTTGTATTTTTGTCATTTTTTATTGTTTTTGTATTTTCTGAAAATATTACCCTATACTCTCCCCCTAAATACCAAAACAAGTAAAAAATCGACAAATCATTGCAGATTGCTTCTCTACATCATCATCTACAATGTCTCCTTCAACAACGCCAAGAATCTCCTCCAACACCGAGAAAAGCTTCATACCATTCAATTTTAACAAGTATTGAAAACGTGTTTTATCAAATGCTTTGGTATGTAAATCAGCTTTTTGTTCGTCAGTGTGGATTTTCTCAATTCGTATCAACTTCTTCTTGAAACAATCTCGAATGAAGTGATGACGAATTTCAATGTGTTTGGTTTTAGCGTGATGAACAGGATTTTTAGTAATGTTAATCGCTGCCTCATTATCAACAAAGATAAGGGTGTTTAGAAATTGCAAACCGTAGTCACGCATCTGTTGCTGGATCCACAAGATCTGAGAGCAGCAACTGCTAGCAGATACATACTCAGCTTCACATGTGGATAAAGCCACAGAGGTCTGCTTTTTGCATTGCCAGGTGACCAATCGTGATCCGAAAAATTGGCACCCCGCTGTTGTTGATTTAGCGTTAACTTTGCAGCATTCGAAATCTGAATCGGAATACCCTTCGAGCATGAAGTCGCCTTCTCTTGGATACCACAACCCCAATGATGGAGTTCCTTTCAGGTAGCGTAATATCCTTTTAACAATAACCATGTGCGACGCTCTCGGGTTAGATTGAAATCTTGCTGCAAGGCAGGTTGGGTACATAATATCGGGTCTTGAAGCTGTCAAATACATCAACGATCCGATCATGGAACGATACAATGTTTCATCTACCTTCTCTCCGGTGAGATCAGGATTTATCCCATGATTCGTCGCTAATGGGGTGGAAGCAGGAGTAGAACCTGACATCCCAAATTTCTCTAAGATATCATGAACATACTTCGTCTGATGTATGAATATTCCCTTATCAACCTGAAGTCCCAAGAAAAATTTCATCTCACCCATCGATGACATTTTGAATTTCTGCTTCATAACTTGTTCAAAATCTTTGCATAAACTTTCATTTGTAGACCCAAATATGATGTCGTCCACGTATATCTGAACAATCAGAAGATGTCCGTCAACCTCTTTGGTAAAGAGAGTGGCATCCACTTTTCCACGAATGAAGCTGTTGGCTAGCAGGTGTTGAGACAATGTCTCGTACCAAGCTCTCGGGGCTTGGTGTAAACCATACAGCGCTTTGTCTAGCAAATAAACCTTGTCTTTGTGGATTGGATCGGTGAAGCCCGGTGGCTGTCCGACATATACCTTCTCTTTTACCTTCCCATAAAGAAACGCCGATTTAACATCTAACTAATAAACTTTGAAATTTTTCCAAGATTCAAATGCCAGGAAGATTCTGATCGCTTCTAGTCTAGCAACCGGAGCATATACTTCAGTGAAATCTATCCCCTCCTGCTGACTGAAACCCTGGACTACGAGTCGAGCTTTGTTACGAATAATAACTCCTCTATCGTCTCTCTTACACTTGAACACCCACTTGGTGTTTATCTTCCTCTGACCATCAGGCAAGTCTACTAACTTCCACACTCCTAACTTCTCAAACTGACTTAACTCTTCTTGCATAGCATTGACCCAAGAATCTTCAGTTAGCGCCTCTTTGTATGTTCTTGGTTCGATCTGCGAAATAAAACAACTAAGTGAAAACTCAGTTTGTAAAGGTGCTACTGTAGAATAAAAACAAGTAAGGCCTTGGTCAATTTGATGTCTAGTGCGAACGCCTGATTGCAATTCTCCAATGATCAACTCTTCTGGATGGTACAAAAGAGTTCTTGGCATCACCTCGCCTGAAACATCTACCTCGCCTTTCAGATTAGTAACATTCTGATTTGCACCTTGTTCACTGACTGGGTTTGTTTGACTTGAAATCTGGATTTGCTCCCCCTCACTATCTGAATCACCATGATCAAATACTGGCATGATCTCAAATTCATGATTATCATTGACTGCCGTCTGATTATCAGGAGCAACTTCATGTTGTTGAATATCATCATGTTCACCAGCATTGCTCGGACCTGCTTCATTATCATTTGAAGTTTGTCGTGGTCGAATAAAAGTTTATGCTGGGAATCTTTCCTGCGATTCTTCATACTCTCTCAGAATATCCAACTCGTCAAAGAAATCTTCTTCTTCCTTGTCTTCTTCCATGTCAAACGAATCCCACAAAGTATCATAATGAAAACGCCATGAATCTCCAGGATTCTGCGGTGGCATTGTGTAACCTTGACACTCAACATTGTGTGCTTCGATGATCCGCTTTAAGCTTGGAACAAAGACTCGTTTCAGTGGACTTGAATAACCCACGAAAATTCCTTCGATGCTCTTTGGACCAAATTTACCAAAAGGCTCTAGAACTGTACAGGGAGACCCAAACGGTTCTAAAAACTTCAGGTTCGGTTTCCGATTGTTGATCAGCTTAGGGGTGTTCATCGAATCGAATATCGAATTTTCGAATTATTCGAATCGAATTGTTCGAATAATTTTTATTTTTCCTTGAATTCGTATTCGATTCGAATTCGATTAAAACCTACCGAATTCGATTCGAATTCGTATTCGAATAAAAAACCCAATTCGTATTCGATTCGTATTCGATTAAAAATTCGAATTCGAATCGAATTCGAATAAATTCAGATTCTTTAAAAACATCTAAAAAACTTTCATAATGAAACATAAATTTTAAAGCAGCCATAAAGCACGATATCACATTAAAAAGTTCCAAATAAAGTACCACAAGTCTAAAATTCAAAACGAGAAGTCGGAAATAACCACTCCACATTACAAGTTAATATTTTTACGCTTAAAATTCTATTGATAGATTTGTTACTTAGGTTTTAGTTATGGGCCATGTAGTGGGTTTGGTAATAGGTAATTTTAATACTTGGAAAAAATTTGAAAATAATTTATAGTATAGCCTAATCAAAGTTATATATGTATTATATATAAAAATAATAAATAAAAAATGTATAATTTTTATTCGAATTTCGAATCGAATCGAATTTGAAATTATAAATTCGTATTCGATTCGTATTTGATTTACTTGACTCGAATTGAATCGAATTCGAATTCTTATAATCGAAACGAATTCTTGATAATCGAATCGAATATAAACGAATTTTGAATTTTTCGAATTCGAAACGAATTCTGCACACCCCTAGATCAGCTCGAAACATGTCTTGTTGAATTTCTTTACAGTGAGAACCCGGTTGAGTGTACAGCAAGCGGCTGACAATGCTTCTGCCCAAAAATTGACTGGTAGCTTTGAATCAGCAAGCATCATCCTGGCCGTTTCGATTAGTGTCTGGTTCTTTCGTTCTGCTACTCCATTTTGATACGGAGTGTAAGGAGCACTAAATTCTTGCAGTATACCTCTCTCATCACAATATTCTTCCATCTTGTTGTTCTTGAACTCAGTACCATTATCACACCTGATTCTTCTAATTCGAGTTTGGTACAAGTTTTCAATTTTTCTGAACAACGCCATCAAACGTCTCATCTTTAAACTTCAGAAATGAAACCCACGAAAATCTGGAATAATCATCAGTTACCACAAGACAGTAGAGATCCCCTGTAATACTTTTGACATTTACTGGACCAAACAGATCCATATGAAGTCTCTCTAACGGTCTAGAAACTGAATTGACTTTCTTTTGAGGATGTTACTTCTTCTTTTGCTTGCCTTTGATGCAGCTAATGCACTCCCCTTCCAGATGAAATCCTTTCACATGAACACCAGTAACTAAGTCGTTGTGTACCAGGTGATTCATTTTTCTCAAGTGAATATGGCCCATCTTTCGATGCCATAATTTTGACTCTTTTTCCGTTGCTTTTGACATAAAATAGTGAGCCTGACCCGTAGTAGTAGTTGCTACACTCATGTCTAATACATACAGATCATTCACTCTAGGCGCTCTCATGATCACCCATTCTTCGGGAACAACAAATCATGGTTTCAAGATCAAACATTCTTTGTCTGTAAAGTGCGTTGTATACATATGATCATAAATCTGAGAGATACTTAGAAGATTGTTTTCAAGCTCGGCGATGTAGTTAACTCTTTCAAACATGACGATTCCATTCGATAAAGTTCCTTCACCAACTATTCGACCACCTTGATTTCCTGCAAATCCCACGTAACCACCATTGAAATTTCTAACATCGTACAGCAGGGCTGTTTTCCCTGTCATGTGCCGAGAAGCTCCACTATCCATAATCCATCCTGAAACGGATCTTGGAAGCTCCTGCACATATCACAATTACTTAGTTAGAAGTTGATGCCACCCAAGCCTCTTTTGACTCAGGTAGCTTGACATTAATGCGAGTTTTTGTAGTGTAAAGTGGTGGAAAGTTTTTATCATTCATCTTTAAGTTCTCTGCAGATCCAACCTCAACCTCTTTATACAGGAAAAATTCGTCTTTTTGAGGTTGACCAGATGGTTGGTCTTTTTTCGAAACAATCTTTTTCTTAGAAGTAATAGCCTCTTGTGTTTCAAGTTTCTCATAGTAATCCAAAGGAACATTCATCTTTACCGATGTGGTAGAAGACGATTGTTTTTCTGACTCTGAAACCTTTGGTTTTAGAGAACTTGTTTTCTTTTCAACCACTTTTGGCTTCCATGTTTGTTGAGACGATGCAACCCGTTTGTAAAACTTATCATTTTTAATTACCATATTCTTAACAGGTTCAGTTTTGATTTTGTTGTGTCATTTTTCAAAACCTTTTTCTCAACAACATATGGAGCTTTTCCCTTCACATCCTCTTTCTTTCTTGAATTCATCACAACTTCAGTCTTAGGCTTCAAGTTGGTACACTTTCATGCAGTATGTCCAACTTCATTGCATTTGAAGCATGTTCGGGTGTCAACTACCCGACTTATGCCTTCAGACTGAGGCCGCGATGCTTTCTTCTCAAAGAATTCTTCATTTGTTTTCGAAAAAATCTTAGATTCTTCATCAGAAAGTGAACTCGAACTTGACACAAATACTTTCTTCTCAGCAAACCTTTTGTTTTGAACATCTCTTCTTTGATAATTCTTACCACCCTGATAACCACCCGACCATCTGTTTCGATTAAAAATGCGGTGGAACAACAGGTTTCTTGTAGTAAGCTTTATCTTTTTCAAAATTCATTTGCCTTTTCGTCTGTTTTAAACCTTCAATCTCAGACAAATCAATTTCAACCAGTTTGAACACATTTGTCAATTTAGCAACATTAACATTCTCTAGAGGAAAATCATGATCCGAATACAACTTATCAGATCCAGCCATCTTGTACATCACAAGACCCGGTTCATCATCTAAGTTGTTTTTTGGATTTTGATTTTGTAATGTATTTATCCAGAAAACGTTCTTCATCCTCAACTGAATCACTATCAGACTTCAAAACACTTTCAGCCATGCCTTTCACAATATCAGTTTGAACACTATCATCAGATGAAGAAAATATAACATCAATTGACTCTAGAAGTTTTATTTCATTTGTTTCATCTTTATCATTAACCAACCCGGACTTTTTCTTTGAGTAATTGTTTAAAACTGGTGGTGGAACCTGATGAAACCCAACCCCAGTTCCATCCGAGTAAACATCACCAACCCGGACTTTTTCTTTGAGTAATTGTTTAAAACTGGTGGTGGAACCTGATGAAACCCAACCCCAGTTCCATCCGAGTAAACATCTTCGCCTGCTTTGTTTTTCCCGATGGGTTTAGGAACAATGTGTTGTAAAACAAAGCTTGCGGAGTTGTAACTGGTTAATTTCAGATTGATGCGCTCATTCTCAATCTTAGCTTCTTCAAAATGAAGCTTCAATTTAGCAATCTCATCCAATTATTGGTTGATTTGCTCTTCTTTGTGTCTGAGAACTACAGTTAAATGCTCATTTTCTTTATTGGTTTACCGTTTCGTTCATCAGAATCTTTAACTGTTCGTTTTAATTTTTCAAAATTTTCTGAAATTTTACGATTTTCAAGCACCAATTTTTCATTTTCTTTCTTTGTTCTATCTAATTCAATTTTATCATTTTCAATTTTATCATTTAACTTGTTAGCTCGATCATTTGAAGCTTTGAGCATCTTATCACGATCCAGAATCTGATCTTCAACCTTTCTGACTCTTTTTGTCAGTTCTTCAACCTTTGCATTACTAGAGTAAGTAAGTGTACTACAAAACTTGCAGTTTTTCATGCAACTTTTGCAGTCACTATCACCTTTGACTTTCTTACCTGTCTCACTTGTTGAAACATTTGGACTGACCTTGCTTTTAGACTCAGTTTCAGACTTAGAGTCTACCTCAAGTTCTTTTGCAGCAAGCATTTTGTCAGCCATCTTTGTCAGATTTTCAGCGGTGAAATCCTGTGATGTATCAATAATTCCATCATCCACTTTCTTTCACTGCAGTTATTTTGCTGTCTCTTTCTCTTTCTCATCAGATTCTCCTCCTCCCCACCATTCTCTCTGTCTGGCATCTTCTTCTGCTTTGAATTCCTCAATAAAAGCTTCAATACTAAGAGTTTTCGTATCAATAGCAATGTTTCCTTGAGGATCAAGGTAACATTCTCTATCAGCATCCCATCTCTTTGCTTTCCTAGCTTCACTGAACACCCTATAGATAATCTCATCATCTTGAATTCTGCTTTCTGCTTTCTTGCCTGGTATTTTTGTTCTTCAGTTCTGGTGTCTTTGACAGGAATAATCTTTTCTTTTGCAAAAGCGTATCCTACTGCATCTTCCTCTGGTAGCATTTCACTCCAATCAAAACCTTCGTCATCATGAATAACAGCAAGAGCTCTTGATTTTTCTTTGGGGGTATCCTCAAGCTGCTTCATTCTGGGCGGTTCTGATTTATTCTGATGATAAATCGCTCTTTTGTAGTAATCCTCACGGAATGGATTTGCAGTATCATCAGCAGGAGCATTACGACACTCACGTTTAAAGTGTCCTTTTTGTTTACACCTGAAGCACGTGACCTTTGATTTGTCAAAGCCCAATTTGGTGGAAGGTCCGCCAATTGAATGTCTCCCAGTAATCTCCATAAATCGTTGCGCTCTTCGGACTGCACTGGCCATACACCACCTAATATTTATCAGTTCCATCTCTTCAGGATCTATTTGATCATAGTCCTCCTTAGTCAGGTTAGTGTTTCCAATCTTTCCCGCCACGAGGCTCTCGTACGATTCTAACACCGAAGCTAAGAACACCATCTGTTGTTTTGCTGACTCTTCACTGAAATTTTGAGCGTTCTTTAGATCCACAGCAATGTTGCATTGAAACAGATTCTTTGATGCAGATTGGCTTGAAGTTGTTGAAGAAGATCCATTATGAAAACCATTGTGAGAAGTTTCTTGATTCACATTTTTTGAACTCTCTGCAGAAAATGCTATTCTTGGAGAACCAGTCTTTGGTAGATTTCCTCTGCAGTACAGCTCCACATTCTGCTGATAAGATGTGTTGTTGACTTTGTTAGATTTCTTGATCTCCAACTCGTGACTTTCCAGTCTTTCGATAAGCCGATTCACTGTCAAATCTTCAGATTTGATTGTATTCTTCAGCATTAATGCAAAGTACTGCCGGTCTTTTTCATTCGACAGCGAGTCGAACAATTTGTCAACTAATTCTTCTTGAGTATATACAATCTTGTGTCTTGCCAGCTCCAATTTCAGATGTCAAAATCTCTCAATCATCTTGGAAACATATTCGTTCTTTAAACAACCAAATAAATCAAACACTTTTCTTAACAGTTTCTTTTTGTTTTTGACTATCTCAGCACTGCCTACACACTTAACCCTCAGTTTTTCCCAAAGATCTTTTGAATTTTCATATTCAATCAATGAAATTATATCATCTCTCACAGACTGATGAATCAACGCGATGCATTTTTGTTCAGCAATATATCTTTCAATATCATCAGGATCTGTCAAACTTTCACCAAAACTTTCTCCTCTAGTGTAGCCATTCTTTAAACTTTTCCAGCTTTGATATGCAAAGGCTTGAAGCCACTCGTCAAATCTTGTAGCTCACCTGTTATAATCTTCTATCGCCAACAACTTTGGAGGTTTGTTGTACGTCCCATACGCACTCTCAACACTTAAAGTATCCGAAAGAGTCTTTTTCGCACTCGAAGCTTTCTCGTTTGTGTTGTTCGTTGTGTCGGTTGAAATATCATCTCCACCATTTCCAGCAAAAGCAAACACGTCATAGAACGGATTGAAATCATCCATCTTCACGTACCTGAAATGATCAACAAACACTTAGAAAATTCTTGGTTTTGAAAAATACAAATTCAAGCGAAATAGCTTCAAGCGAAATCAGCTGTTAAGCAAAATAGCTTTTCAAGCGAAATATGCTTTTCAAGCGGAATAGCAAATCAAGTTCAAGCGAAATCATGTTTTGAAGCGAAATCTCTTATTTCGCTTGAACTTTCAAGCGAAACCTGTATTCAAGCAAAAACCAACAGCCGTTTCAAGCGAAATCACGTGTAAATTCAAGCGAAATCACGATGACATCAGCAATGTTCGAACAATTTTCAAGCGAAATCAAAAGATTTTAGTAGATTTTATTCGAATTAAGGTCCAAAACTTTCAAGGATTAGTTAACACAATGTTTCGCTTGTTATGTGTAAGTTTTAAGCCATTTCAACCGTAAAATCTTGTTCAAATCAGAAAAGAATGAGTAGAAATGAGAAAATCCGATGATTTCAAGCTGAATTGGTATGAACTCCTCATCCTGAGCTCTGATACCACTTGTTGGATCGACCGGTGACCCTAAACAGTCAGTATGAGTAGTTCATCATCATTTGCAAAGGCGGAATCAATGTAAATGACGTCAAACAGCTTGTTTCCTTTCTAATTATCTCTTTATTAATCAATCCTGAGCTTTTTACACTTTCAAATGACACACGGACAGCACCTCGGCTCAGAGACAATGACCAGATTCCATTTGAAATGACACAGTACAACCCTATATATAGGCAACATGATTTCGCTTGAGGATGTCACAACTCTGTTCAAGCGAAATCACATGTGTTGATTTCGCTTGAACATGTCCATGTCACTCTCAAGCGAAATTACCTACTAACATGTCACACCCCGACCGCGTAAAACAACAAATCGCGGCGGAATCGTCGGGGAGTGTTGTAACAGAATCATTGTTTCAAAACACACGGAAATTTGAAGTTTCGTTTTATTAAACATTAAATATTTACATCGTCTGGAAATCTAAATAAACAATTTAAACATAGTCTATCATTGTTATTAAGTCACTAAGGCCTCGTCCAGTCCTATGTGAGCATGCATCCTAACAATCAACATCATTCAACAACACCTGAAACATATGTGAAAACAAAGTCAACAAAGAAATGATGGCGAGTACATAGGTTTTATAAGAGTATCGGATTCATGGCTAGTTTACATGTTGCAATACTTAATTAAAAATCTTGTTTTGAAAAGTATTGTATTGCGACATAATTAACCAACTCAAATCAAGTTGGTTATAATTTATAAAATCTCGTAGCCATGATTCTTAACTCGAAAACATTTTGTTTTAGAAAACCAATTTGTAAAACATCTCATTAATAAATCTCGTTAATAAAACTTGTTAATAAATCTCGTTAATAAAACTCGTTAATAAATCTCGTTAATAAAACTCGTTAATAAATCTCGTTAATAAAACTCGTATGGTTTATATCATTTCGAAAACCTCGTTTGTGTGACATCGTTTCAAAATCGTTTACCCAAGTGAACTAAATAACGCCACGGTATGTAATACGATGAAAACACTTATATATAGGAAGTACCAGCGGCGTATCCACCATGCTTTCATCACATTACACCTGACCCGTTATCTAAACACTAACCGAAAACCAATCGTTTACCCAAATCGTTTAATTCGTTAAAAATCGCTTTAGTCGTTTAAATCATTCTCATCTTAAATCGTGAAAACTACTTATGATTGTCTCGCTAATAACATCCAAACCTTCGTGACTCGACTACTCGCCTATCGCTTCTCGCATTAATAAACCACCAAAGGGTAAATTAACAATCATAGATTCAGTTGTTACCCACCTAACCCACACATAACCATGGGTGCAGTCTGATAACGGGATTTGTCAGATCCTATGGTACCATAACCTAATACTGGTCGGTTCGGCCAAAACTAATGGATATTATTCGTTATGTAAATACAACCAACAAGTTTGTTTACTATATCGAAATCGTTATTAATTTAATATAAACCATTTTAATCGTTTTTGAAACCATTGTTATAATATCGAAAATCATTTTGAAAACCATCGTTAAAACCTTGAAAACATTTAGCACATATGAATCACCCCAAAAAAATTGAAAACAGTAAAATAGGGGAACTATGTACTCACCTGAGAATGCTTAGAGTTCTTGAACAACAACCAAGCAAAGCTGGAGGGAGCACGGAATCAATCGGCAACCTAATAACTATATAAATAACCCGGACCTAAGTCGGAAGATCGGATAGGATGAGGTTTTGTAAACCAAATGAGTATTGGAACTCATATGACATGGTTTAACAAAGTCTACATCCTAAATCGAAACCTAACCTAAGTGCTTTCGACCCATTGTGACCCATTAAGGTAGCTTAAGCTACTTTAACGTGTCGTTCGCGCAAAAGCGCATTCGAGACGTCTAACTAGTCCTATGACAAGTATTATATGCCTAAACATGATTAAATATGTTGCATAATCAATTAAGTGACAAAAATTTGTGTTACATATGCTTAATTACCAATTATGCATGAAAAGGGCATTTTGGTTATTTACCTAAGGCATATAAACTACCTATCATACAACTAATTAAACCTAAGTGACCATAAGGTATAACCTCGGAAGGTTATTCCCTATGAAACTATGGTCACTAAACATGTTTGGTCGGATCCTAATGATCGACCAAACGGGTCGTGTTCGAAAGTCTAAGCAGGTGTTTAGTCCGCTTGACTTACGACTCTACACAAGCACTAATCTAAAAAGTGACGAGTTAAAACATGTTTAACGAATTTAGAAAATAGATTTGGTATCAAAACAAACGTTTTGATACCTATAAGTAGTTTGGTTACAAAACACGCAACATTGCGCATTTTGGCCGAAACTACGACTCGTCACTGCACCTAGATAACATGGTAATCAGTAGGTATAGTCACTAGGGACTATAACCATCGTGATTACGCTCACGTTATGAAGTTCAAATGAACTTCGCATTGACCATAAACTGGCCAATACAGAAAGTCAAACGCAGTTTGACTTTCAGACACGAAAAACGATAAAAGAACGAAAGAATACTTACAAAAGGTCCCCGCAAGCTTTGATCCGATTTACTCTCAGGTATGAAGCATAAACTTCAACTTAGAGAGCCAAAATCAGATCAATGTGCGTTTTGCAAGTGAAAGGGGATAGCTATTTATAGGAAAACTAGAACCGTTAGGATCGTTCATCGTAAAAGGAGCTTCGATCTCATCCGTACACATGTGCCCATGGTTTTGTGAAACCATGGGAGCCCATAGTTTCATTAAAACCATGAAAAAATGAGGGGAACAGCTGGAACAAGCTGGAATTTAGATTTTTCATTTTGGTCCCTTCCTAAGATAACTATGGCAGAATGACAATTTTGGTCCCTGAACTTCAGAATCTTGCATTTCGGCTCATTTTTGACACGTTTAAGCCCCGTTAACCTCATTTCAAGGCTCTAAAATGAAGTTAAAGTATAGGGAACTCAAAACATGCTCAAAAATATCTCGGATGTCGGTTCGTTTGGTCGTACGGTTGCGTTGTTCGGTTAATTACGACGGAAGTCGTAACGAACACAAAAACGTTCCAAATTACGCGACGAATGGAATTTTATCATGCCAATCTCTAAAATAAAATATTTTAATGATTACATAAAGTTTTGGATGTCTAGATGTATTCAGAATGTAAGATATGCGCGAAAATGCAAACTTATGCACTTTTGACGCTTTTAGTCCCTGAATGACCAAAAAGTTTATTTTAGCACACCGAACCCCTAAAATACTATTTCTAAGCTATGTAAAGGATATTTAGGGTATGTTTAACTTATGGTCATGTTCTGGAATGTTCATTACAGTACAAATCGGCATACTTTCGCAGTTTGTCGAAATTAGTCCCTGTAAGCGAATAAACTTGATTTCGCCACACCAAACCCTCCAAAACTTATTTCTAAGTTATGTAAAGGTTTTTTAAGGTATGTTAATCCTATGTCACTATCCCGGAGTGTTTGTTGCATTAAACTGGTTATATTTACGCATCAGTGCGCGTATAACCTTCCAGAAAGCGATTTAGAGCCCAAAATCCAACAAGAGTTGATATGTGCAAATGATACACATATTTATACAAATCACAAGTATGAAACAAAACATTTCATTGATTTGGTATTTGTTCGATGGCTGTGGAGGCACAGATGTCACAGTCTCCCCTACTTCAGGAAATTTCGTCCCGAAATTTAATTAGAGGAAACTTGTGAGTGCTCAAAACATGAAGTCGAAAAGATAAAACAACACTGGTTAGGGTTCTGAACTTCTAGTAACTTTAAATAACATTATGCTTGCAATGTAAGAGGGACACTTATATACAAGTATATGAAGCGCCATTGGTGCGTCCACCGTACCTCCATTACATTGTTCACGTTTCGTTATTATTGTCACTATTGGTTCTTACACATGATAAATCTTACTGTGGTTTCTGTGCACTGAATTTTTATAATTATGTACGCGTGCATAATTACGTAATTCCTTGCATAGCCCACACAGTGCATTTGATAATGTGTAGGGGAAAACCAAATGAATGAACCTGTGATGAGTGTGACTGGACCACCATAGGGTCCTTTCAGCTGTATCATCACATGCCACTCTTAACCAGATTCTAAATCAATCTTTAACTAGACCACTCAAGGGTCTCTTTTCGAATCATGGAATGGTACTATATAACCCAAGGGTCTTAACTACCACGTAGAAGCCCATTAAGGATTTAAGGTAGTACCTTTTGAATATCCTACTATGAATCCCTCATATGAAGATATGGAAGATTCTATGAGGATTTGGATAACGAAAATTGGATCACACAAAAACATAGAGGAGAACACATAAACACATAATCACATAATCGCATAATTGTTTAATTTGACCTTTAATTTGTTATCTTTGGACACGGGTATTTAAAGCATACCAGGAATCCAATCCGTGGATTTCATTTGGCACTTTAAATATTTTCAAGAATCTAACTATGAAGATAGGAAGATCTTAATAGGAATTCGGTTTGTCCTTATTGAGTTGTAATGTACATATTAAGGTGTACAAGGAATCCAATCAGGGCTCCGATTTGGGCGATAATCATCCACAAGGATTCTTAAAATAGAGCAACCCATCGCCCCTTTCGTTTCGAGTTTAAGCTCGAGTTGAAGTGGTAGCTCATATTTCAATAAGCCTTCGTTTACACAAGATCGTTGTGCTTGAAGGACAAAAGATTTGAATATCAGATATAGTTTGAACATAATGAAGCTTGACTCATTCCTTTCGACTAAGTGCATCGACTACGATATTCGCCTTACCAGGAAGGTAGCGAATCGCGCAATCGTAATCGTTCAAGAGTTCAACCCATTGTCGTTGCCTCATGTTCAGCTCCTTTTGATTAAGAATGAGTTGGAGACTTTTGTGGTCTTGTGAAAACCACACACTTCGTTCCATAGAGGTAGTGTCTCCAGATTTTGAGAGCAAATGCCACAACACCTAACTCAAGATCATGAGTTGTGTAGTTCTTTTCGTGAACTTTCAACTGTCTTGACGTATATGCTATGACTTTACCTCATTGCATAAGAACATAACCAAGGCCTAGATTCGACGCGTCATAAAAGACAACGAAATCATCGTTTCCATTGGGCAAGGACAAAACAGGTGCATCGCATAGCTTCCGTTTCAGCGTTTGGAACACTTCTTCTTGCTTATATCCCCACTCCAAAGGCTTATTCTTCTGAGTCAAAGCAGTGAGTGGCACCACAATCTTTGAGAAGTTTGAAATAAAACGACGATAATAACCAGCGAGACCAAGAAAAGAACGAATTTCTGTAGGTGTCGTTGGGGTATTCTAATCCTTAATTGCAGCAATTTGGATGGATCCACATGAATACCCTGCTTGTTGACTACATGACCAAAAAACTGAACTTCTTTAAGCCAAAATTCACACTTGGAGATTTTAGCGAAAAGTTTGTTCCTTCTTTAGGAGTTCCAATGTCAAACGAAGGTGTTGCTCGTGATCGGCTCGAGACTTTGAATAAATGAGAATATCGTCGATGAACACAATGATGAACTTGTCTAAATAAGGTTTACAGACCCTATTCATTAAGTCCATGAAGATAGCTGGGGCATTCGTCAAACCAAAAGGCATGACAGCGAACTCGTAATGCCCATATCTTGTGCGGAAGGCAGTTTTGGGACTATCTCCTTCAAGAACACGAAGTTGGTGATACCCAGAACGCAGATCGATCTTGGAAAAACAGGTAGCACCTTGCAGCTGATCAAAGAGATCATCGATTCGAGGTAGGGGATATCGATTCTTGATGGTAAGCTTATTAAGCTTACGATAATCGATACACATTCGAAAAGATCCATCTTTCTTCTTCACAAAGAGGACAGGAGCTCCCCTAAGGTGAATAATTTGATCGGATGAATCCTTTATCAGATAATGTCACACCCCGACCACGTAGAACATACAAAACGTGGCGGAAATGTCGGGGAGTGTTGTAACAGAATTAATTGTTTCAAATCCATGGCAATTGAAGTTTCGTTTTATTGATTAAAAGTGTTACAATGTCTTAACAAACAAGGAAATACAACATAATTAACTAGTCTTGTATCTTTTATTGTCACTAAAGCCCAAGACTGCCTATGTGTATCTTGACCATCTTATGCAACAGCTCCTGAAAAACACATGTGAAAATAGGTACGTCAGCATAAAAATGCCTGTGAGATACATAGGTTTTGTGAAAATAGGTTTCATGACTTATGTTTGAGAAAATGTTTAGTCATGAACCTTGTAATTTGCTTTGTTTTGTAAATCATTTGAAAAACAATGAGTTCAGATGATATGTATAAATAAGTGAATAATGTATGGTTAAATGAATAACCATGTAAACTGAGTTTGTATAAGATAAGTTGTTTGTAAAACAATGTCTTGCGAAAAGTATGTTATTTGAATAAAATGTTATATGTATCAAACTGAAATGATTCAAATAACGCTACGATATGTAATACCATACAAACACTTATATATAGGAAGTACCAGCGGCGTATCCACCATGCTTGTATCATATTACACACGCATCGTTACTTAATCACTTAATCAAACCAAAACACCAAAGTAATGTTTAACAGTTGTAGAAATGTTTATGTATGGTCAAAGACGGTTCACACGATTCATAGATACAAACGGTTCACAGATACAAACGGTTCACAGATACAACGGTTCACAGATACAACGGTTCACAGATACAACGGTTCACAGATACAAACGGTTCACAGGTACAACGGTTCACAGATACAAACGGTTCATAGATACAACGGTTCAAAATGTAATATAATGTGTTCATATACTGGATGAGCATATGCAACAAAATGTAATGTAAAACAATGTACTAAGTAATGCACACAATGGGCACACCTAGCATGAAAAGTAATGTAAAACAATGTACTAAGTAATGCACACAATGGGCACACCTAGCATGAAATGTAATGTAAAACAATGTACTAAGTAATGCACACAATGGGCACACCTAGCATGAAAAGTAATGAAATCATGTACTATAATGTACTAACGAACATAGCATGTATATGATGTGAAAACAGGAAAGCATGAAAGTAACAAGTAGGCACATGTGTTCCACCCCAAAACAGTTTGGAAAACAGTAAAAGAGGGGTCTATGTACTCACCTGAGATTGCTCAGTAGTTCTGGAGTGACAACTAAACAATGCTAGAGATCGCGGATATCAAACGACACCTAGTATAGATAACTATGTTAAAATACCGGACCTAGATCGGAAGATTGGGTAGCATTAGGGTTTGTAAACCAAACGAGTGTAGAGACTCGTGTCATTTGGTTTAACAAAGCCTACATACTAAATGAAACTTAACCTGAGTGATTTCGACCCATTACGACCCGTTTAGGTAGCTTATGTTACTTTAACGCGTCGTTTGCGTGAAACGCGTTCGGACCGCCTAACTAGCCCTATGACAAGTGTCATATGCCTAAACATATTACATAATCAGTTATGTGACAAAGGTTTGGGTTACATATGCTTAATTACCAATTTTATATGAAAAGGGTATTCTGGTAATTTACCTAAGGTATATAAACTACCTATCATACAACTACTTAAACGATGCGACCATAGGGTATAACCTCGGAAGGTTATGCCCTATACTAGGGTCACCTAATGTATTTGGTCGGATCCTAATGATCGACCAAACTGGGTCGGGTTCGAGGTATAAGCGATTTATTAGATCGCTTACCCTACGACCCTAGACAACGTGGTAATCAGTAGGCATAGTCCCAAGGGACCATGACCATCGTGATTACAATCACGTTGCGAAGTTCAAACGAACTTCGCATTGACCATTACTAGTTTGACTTTCTGACTCGAAAAGCAGTAAAAATAAGGAAAAGAACGAAAGAATACTTACGAAGGGTCCCCGAATGCTAATCTAGATCAGTATAGTTCAGGTATGAAACAAGGTTTCAACTTAGAACACAACTAATAAGATTCTAGTGCCTTAAAACAATGAAAGGCATGGGGTATATATAGTTTTCGGGTAACCGTTAGGATCGTTTCTTGAATAACGTGATCGAATCTCGTGCGTACACTTGTCGGAATGTTATGGAACCACATATGCTCCTTAACTTAGTGACACATCAACTTAAAACATGTGGTTAAGAATCAATTAGTTGCAACTTGTAATTAGAAACATTGAATCTGCCCAGATAGTCAGTCGCGTAGCGCGACAGGTAGCCCCTTAGGCGTCGCGCTACGCTAGCACCCCATCTGAATCAGAAAGTTTCAATTTTGGCAGCAATGGTCCCTGCACGTGTTTAAGCCCTTTTTCGATGCGTTTGAACCCCGTTAACCTCATTTCAAGGCTCTAAAATGAAGTTAAAGTATAGGGAACTCAAAACATACTCAAAAATATGCCGGATGATGGTTCGTTTGGTCGTACGAACGCGATGTTCGCTTAATTACGACGGAATGCGCATAAGCGCGAAAAACGATCCAAATGACGCGACGAATGGATTTTTCTTAAGGCGAACACTAAAATATAATGTAGTCATGCTTTCATAAATTTTTGGATGTCCAGATGTATTCAGAACGTAAGTTATGCGCGAAAATGCAAACTTGTGCACTTTTTGACACTTTTAGTCCCTGAATGACCCAAAAGTTTATTTTAGCACACCGAACCCCTCAAAGCCTATTTCTAAGCTATGTAAAGGATATTTATGGTATGTTTAACTTATGGTCATGTTCCGGAAGGTCTGTTACAGTTCAAATTGGCATACTTTCGCATTTTGTCAAATTTAGTCCCTGTAAGCGATTAAACTTTGATTTCACCACACCAAACCTTCCAAAACTTATATCTAAGTTATGTAAAGGTTATTTAAGGTATGTTAAGCCTATTTCACTATTCCGGAGTGTTCATTGCATTAAACTGGTTATATTTACGCATTAGTGCGTGTATAACCTTCCAGAAAGCGATTTAGAGCTTGAAATCGAACATGAGTTGATATGTGCAAAAGATACACATATTAATACAAGTCCAAAGTATGAAATACAATATTTCATTGGTTTGGCATTTGTTTGATGGTTGAAATGACACAGGTGTTACAGTCTCCCCTACTTTAGGAAATTTCGTCCCGAAATTAATTCGTAGGAGTCTATTTGTGACTTTGTGTCAGATAACCACCAGAGATATGTGAAGCATAATCCTGTCATTTCCTTAACGGACATTCTTCAGAATGAAAATGAACAAACGGAGTCATTTTCCTCAACGAGTATTCTTCAGAGGCGGAAATGAAGGAATAATCAAACGGGGATTCATTTCCTTAACGGACAATTCTGAGAAACGAAAATGAACAAACGGAGTCATTTTCAACGGTTGCTTCCTCAGAAACGGAAATGAAAATGATAGACAAACGGATATTCATTTCCTCAACGGACAAATCTTCAGAAACGAAAATGAACAAACAGAGTCACTTTCAACGGTTGCTTCCTCAGAAACGGAAATGAAAATGATAGACAAACGGATATTCATTTCCTCAACGGACAAATCTTCAGAAACGAAAATGAACAACCAGAGTCATTTTCAACGGTTGCTTCCTCAGAAACGGAAATGAAAATGATAGACAAACGGATATTCATTTCCTCAACGGACAAATCTTCAGAAACGAAAATGAACAAACAGAGTCATTTTCAACGGTTGCTTCCTCAGAAACGGAAATGAAAATGATAGACAAACGGATATTCATTTCCTCAACGGATAATCTTCAGAAACGAAAATGAACAAACAGAGTCATTTTCAACGGTTGTTTCCTCAGGTTCGGAAATGAAGGATTTAGCAACGGATATTCATTTCCTCAACGGATAATCTTCAGAATGAAAATGAACAAACGGAGTCATTTTCCTCAACGAGTATTCTTCAGAGGCGGAAATGAAGGAATAATCAAACGGGGATTCATTTCCTTAACGGACAATTCTGAGAAACGAAAATGAACAAACGGAGTCATTTTCAACGGTTGCTTCCTCAGAAACGGAAATGAAAATGATAGACAAACGGATATTCATTTCCTCAACGGACAAATCTTCAGAAACGAAAATGAACAAACAGAGTCATTTTCAACGGTTGCTTCCTCAGAAACGGAAATGAAAATGATAGACAAACGGATATTCATTTCCTCAACGGACAAATCTTCAGAAACGAAAATGAACAAACAGAGTCATTTTCAACGGTTGTTTCCTCAGGTTCGGAAATGAAGGATTTAGCAACGGATATTCATTTCCTCAACGGATAATCTTCAGAAACGAAAATGAACAAACAGAGTCATTTTCAACGGTTGTTTCCTCAGGTTCGGAAATGAAGGATTTAGCAACGGATATTCATTTCCTCAACGGATAATCTTCAGAAACGAAAATGAACTAACGGAGTCATTTTCAACGGTTGTTTCCTCAGGTTCGGAAATGAAGGATTAAATAAACGAATATTCATTTCCTCAACGGATAATCTTCAGAAACGAAAATGAACAAACAGAGTCATTTTCAACGGTTGTTTCCTCAGGTTCGGAAATGAAGGATTTAGCAACGGATATTCATTTCCTCAACGGATAATCTTCAGAAACGAAAATGAACTAACGGAGTCATTTTCAACGGTTGTTTCCTCAGGTTCGGAAATGAAGGATTAAATAAACGGATATTCATTTCCCTCGACGGATACTCTTCAGAACGAAAATGCACAAACGGAGTCATTTTCCTCAACGGTTATTCTTCAGAATTGGAAATGAAGGATAAACGGATATTCATTTCCTTAACGGATATTCTTCAGAAGTGAAAAATGAATAGCTAGTTCATTTTTCCTCAACGGATACTTCATCAGAATTGGAAATGAATAGGGTTAACTTCTAGGTACATGACAAAGCTCGCTGTGGTTTCTGTGCACTAAATTCCATAATTATGTATGCATCCATAATTACGTAATTCCTTGCATAGTCCGCACAGTTTGTCTTGTAATGTTCATAAGCACATAATCACATAGTTGTTTAACTTGTTATTATCTTGTTATAGATTGCAATTAACTTGGCACCTCGTACATCGTTTCTCTTGGAAGAAACGGGTACTTAGGATTTTCGTGAAAAACGCAAGAGATCATACAATGGAAGAAATTTGGGAGTAGTCTGTTCTTCAAGGAATGCGGTTCCTTGATTGTCGGTATTGTAGGGGATATGTTGTTTATACATACAATCACATAAATACATTGCAATGTAAATAAAAGATTTATTTATAAACAACGATAACAACTGTTTCTTGGATCTTGACAACAAAAGAAAATAATACATAGGACGTGATTATTTCTAAACGATGTTGTCTTCTGGTTGATCATATGCTCATCCCTGCGTTGGATTTGCATTAGCAAGCCTTGGGCAATTCCTATGAAAATGGCCCATCTCGCCACAGTTGTAGCAAGATCCCCGTGGGAAACGAGCTTGAGCAGGATAGTTGCCAGCTTGATTTGGTGCAACTGCGGTTGGGCAAACCCTAGCTGTATGGCCTATAAGTCCGCAAATTTGGCATGTGCGGCACTTCACCCCAGCATGATGATGTAGGCCACATTGGTTGCACAAGGGTGCAGTTCCGTTGTAGGGTTTCCTGGCAGGGGGTTGAGCTGGTTGGTTGAGGACGGCTTGATCACTGTGAGCGACCACAGCATAGTTCTGGGAAGCCTTTCGCTTCTTTGACTTCTTAGGGGATCCAGTCTGTTCATCCATGATCTTTGATTCTTCGATTGGTTTCGATTCTTCGACCGGCTTCTTGTCACCTTTTCGGAAAAGTTTACCTTTCCTGATCTTTGATTCAGTCAAGGTTGCAGATAGCTCAATGGCCTGTCTAACTGTAGTAGGGTTGCTACCAGTCAAAATGTCTTGTATTGAATCAGGGAGGCCATCAATGTACTTTTCGATTGCCTTATCCAAAGGCGTGACCATGTTTGGGCATAACAGACTCAACTCCTCATAACGGTCCGTGTAGGCTCGATGCTCACCGCTGTCTTGCTCCAGATTGTCGAATTCCCTTTCCAAAGCCCTGATCTCGTGTCGAGGACAGAATTCCTTCATCATAAGGGCCCTAAGTTCAGCCCATGTCTGTGCTAGAGCAACTTCTGCACCACGATCTCTCATAACCCCGTTCCACCACGTAAGGGCTCTCTTCTGGAACACACTCGAAGCAAACTCGACCTTGCGATTGTCAGGACACTGCACGTGGCGGAAAGTATTCTCAATGCTCTCGAACCATTGAAGAAGCCCCGTCGCTCCCTCAGAACCACTAAACTTGAGTGGTTTCGCCGAGTTAAAACTCTTGAAATTGCATGGACCATTGTTGTTGTTGTTGGCTTGATTCCATTGAGCAAAGAGGTTTGGGAATTGAGCAGCCATTTGCTGTGCAATGATTTCTGCCAGCTCGGCAGTCGCTATCTGGTTTTCGCGTCGAGGAGGCATTCTAAAAGAGGAAACATGAAAGGAAACGAGTGAGAGAATTAGACGAAAAGAATGAGATGAAACAAATTTGATGAAAGCAATGGATAGTGGTCATTTGTTTGTTACTACAAAGCAACAAACGACCTCGGTGAAAAATCAAAGTAAATAGGTCAAAAATAATGTATTGCGAAGACATGCTCGCCTATAAGTGAACACTCATCCCAAGAATTCCCAGGTAAGCACAACTGGTCTCGCGTCTGGTTGAGATGTATACGAGGTGCTTGCCTAGACAGAAAACTCAGAATACAGGCATTCACCCTTCCAGTTTGCACGTGTTCACATTATTTAAAACCCAAAACCTTGACGAGATTTTGAAAATTCAAAGGGGTTCAAAACCATATAACAGAGGGTTCAAAACCTTACAATAGAGGGTTCAAAACCTTGTAATAAATCATCCTAGAACAGATGATTAGTTTTCAAAGCGGTTTTGAAATTTATGTTCTAGTTGTGATTGTCGCCTAAGGATAGGTGACGGTATTGTTTTATGACTAAACGCAAGTAAACTCGCGTTAGGGTCCTAAGAAGATTATAGACTAGGTCAAAGCATTACTAATAACCTAATTCCCTATAACCATTGGCTCTGATACCATCTTTTCTGTCACACCCCGACCACGTAGAACATACAAAACGTGGCGGAAATGTCGGGGAGTGTTGTAACAGAATTAATTGTTTCAAATCCATGGCAATTGAAGTTTCGTTTTATTGATTAAAAGTGTTACAATGTCTTAACAAACAAGGAAATACAACATAATTAACTAGTCTTGTATCTTTTATTGTCACTAAAGCCCAAGACTGCCTATGTGTATCTTGACCATCTTATGCAACAGCTCCTGAAAAACACATGTGAAAATAGGTACGTCAGCATAAAAATGCCTGTGAGATACATAGGTTTTGTGAAAATAGGTTTCATGACTTATGTTTGAGAAAATGTTTAGTCATGAACCTTGTAATTTGCTTTGTTTTGTAAATCATTTGAAAAACAATGAGTTCAGATGATATGTATAAATAAGTGAATAATGTATGGTTAAATGAATAACCATGTAAACTGAGTTTGTATAAGATAAGTTGTTTGTAAAACAATGTCTTGCGAAAAGTATGTTATTTGAATAAAATGTTATATGTATCAAACTGAAATGATTCAAATAACGCTACGATATGTAATACCATACAAACACTTATATATAGGAAGTACCAGCGGCGTATCCACCATGCTTGTATCATATTACACACGCATCGTTACTTAATCACTTAATCAAACCAAAACACCAAAGTAATGTTTAACAGTTGTAGAAATGTTTATGTATGGTCAAAGACGGTTCACACGGTTCATAGATACAAACGGTTCACAGATACAAACGGTTCACAGATACAGCGGTTCACAGATACAACGGTTCACAGATACAACGGTTCACAGATACAAACGGTTCACAGGTACAACGGTTCACAGATACAAACGGTTCATAGATACAACGGTTCAAAATGTAATATAATGTGTTCATATACTGGATGAGCATATGCAACAAAATGTAATGTAAAACAATGTACTAAGTAATGCACACAATGGGCACACCTAGCATGAAAAGTAATGTAAAACAATGTACTAAGTAATGCACACAATGGGCACACCTAGCATGAAATGTAATGTAAAACAATGTACTAAGTAATGCACACAATGGGCACACCTAGCATGAAAAGTAATGAAATCATGTACTATAATGTACTAACGAACATAGCATGTATATGATGTGAAAACAGGAAAGCATGAAAGTAACAAGTAGGCACATGTGTTCCACCCCAAAACAGTTTGGAAAACAGTAAAAGAGGGGTCTATGTACTCACCTGAGATTGCTCAGTAGTTCTGGAGTGACAACTAAACAATGCTAGAGATCGCGGATATCAAACGACACCTAGTATAGATAACTATGTTAAAATACCGGACCTAGATCGGAAGATTGGGTAGCATTAGGGTTTGTAAACCAAACGAGTGTAGAGACTCGTGTCATTTGGTTTAACAAAGCCTACATACTAAATGAAACTTAACCTGAGTGATTTCGACCCATTACGACCCGTTTAGGTAGCTTATGTTACTTTAACGCGTCGTTCGCGTGAAACGCGTTCGGACCGCCTAACTAGCCCTATGACAAGTGTCATATGCCTAAACATATTACATAATCAGTTATGTGACAAAGGTTTGGGTTACATATGCTTAATTACCAATTTTATATGAAAAGGGTATTCTGGTAATTTACCTAAGGTATATAAACTACCTATCATACAACTACTTAAACGATGCGACCATAGGGTATAACCTCGGAAGGTTATGCCCTATACTAGGGTCACCTAATGTATTTGGTCGGATCCTAATGATCGACCAAACTGGGTCGGGTTCGAGGTATAAGCGATTTATTAGATCGCTTACCCTACGACCCTAGACAACGTGGTAATCAGTAGGCATAGTCCCAAGGGACCATGACCATCGTGATTACAATCACGTTGCGAAGTTCAAACGAACTTCGCATTGACCATTACTAGTTTGACTTTCTGACTCGAAAAGCAGTAAAAATAAGGAAAAGAACGAAAGAATACTTACGAAGGGTCCCCGAATGCTAATCTAGATCAGTATAGTTCAGGTATGAAACAAGGTTTCAACTTAGAACACAACTAATAAGATTCTAGTGCCTTAAAACAATGAAAGGCATGGGGTATATATAGTTTTCGGGTAACCGTTAGGATCGTTTCTTGAATAACGTGATCGAATCTCGTGCGTACACTTGTCGGAATGTTATGGAACCACATATGCTCCTTAACTTAGTGACACATCAACTTAAAACATGTGGTTAAGAATCAATTAGTTGCAACTTGTAATTAGAAACATTGAATCTGCCCAGATAGTCAGTCGCGTAGCGCGACAGGTAGCCCCTTAGGCGTCGCGCTACGCTAGCACCCCATCTGAATCAGAAAGTTTCAATTTTGGCAGCAATGGTCCCTGCACGTGTTTAAGCCCTTTTTCGATGCGTTTGAACCCCGTTAACCTCATTTCAAGGCTCTAAAATGAAGTTAAAGTATAGGGAACTCAAAACATACTCAAAAATATGCCGGATGATGGTTCGTTTGGTCGTACGAACGCGATGTTCGCTTAATTACGACGGAATGCGCATAAGCGCGAAAAACGATCCAAATGACGCGACGAATGGATTTTTCTTAAGGCGAACACTAAAATATAATGTAGTCATGCTTTCATAAATTTTTGGATGTCCAGATGTATTCAGAACGTAAGTTATGCGCGAAAATGCAAACTTGTGCACTTTTTGACACTTTTAGTCCCTGAATGACCCAAAAGTTTATTTTAGCACACCGAACCCCTCAAAGCCTATTTCTAAGCTATGTAAAGGATATTTATGGTATGTTTAACTTATGGTCATGTTCCGGAAGGTCTGTTACAGTTCAAATTGGCATACTTTCGCAGTTTGTCAAATTTAGTCCCTGTAAGCGATTAAACTTTGATTTCACCACACCAAACCTTCCAAAACTTATATCTAAGTTATGTAAAGGTTATTTAAGGTATGTTAAGCCTATTTCACTATTCCGGAGTGTTCATTGCATTAAACTGGTTATATTTACGCATTAGTGCGTGTATAACCTTCCAGAAAGCGATTTAGAGCTTGAAATCGAACATGAGTTGATATGTGCAAAAGATACACATATTAATACAAGTCCAAAGTATGAAATACAATATTTCATTGGTTTGGCATTTGTTTGATGGTTGAAATGACACAGGTGTTACAGATAACTCTTGAAGTTGTTTCGATAATTCTTGCATCTCAGACGGTGCAAGACGATAAGGTGCTTTTGCAATTGGGTTGGCATTGGGTACAAATTCAATATGAAACTTAACTTGACGAACTGGAGGCAAACCGGGCTGTTCATCAGGAAACACCTCTGGATAACCCCGAACAATCGGAATATCCTAAATACTCTTTCTCTTGCCTTTCTCCTCGGTGACATGTGCCAGAGAAGCAACATATCCTTTTTGTAAATAACTTTGGGCCTTCGTACACGACATGAGCTTCAATCCACCAGAAGGTTTCTTGCCACGAATTTCCAGAACATCGCCAGACGAAAGAGGAATGCGAACTATCTTATCGAAACAAATCACCTCAGCATGATGTTTAGCTAACCAATCCATCCTATGATAATGTCGAAACTCCCAAGTTGCATCGGCGTGAGGTCAATAGGAAAAAAGTGATTATGAAAGTTAAATTGACAGTCGCAAATAACAGAATTGAGTACAAGAGGTTTACCAAGAGCAACTTTGACAGATAAGGGTTTCCTTAGTTATCTAACCAAGGAATTAAAGTGATTACTCAAATTGTCACTTCGTTTCTTAGAATGAAGCGAGCACTTAGAATTTTCGAGGAATTCATGAGCGATCATATGAACGAGAGAACTACAAATACGGTTCTTTGGTGTAGGTATCGTAGGGGAATGCCATACACACATGCAACTATATTTGTACATTAGAATTGCAAATAAAGATTTATTTATAAACAAAATCGATTGTTTCCGAGTTCAAAGGAAAACACTAGAAACATAAACATAAGATTCGGATTATTCAAAGCAGCAGCTTCTTCTAATCGGCCAAATGCTCATCCGTGGGGTCGGATTTGCATTGAAAATCTTTGGGTATCTGTCCCTGACATAACCCGTCTCGCCATAGGTGTAGCAAATACCAGGAGGAAATCGAGCCTGTGCTGGATCTGCTTGAAATTGAATGGGGTTCTGAAAAGCTTGGTTTAGCACAGTGACTGAACGACAGTCTCGTGCCAAATGACCAATGAGTCCACAGTTGAAACATTTTCGACATTTGACACTGGCATAGTGGTGGAGGTTACACTGATTGCACAGAGGAGCAGTTCCTAAGTACGGCTTCTTGGCTGGTGGTGCTGCCACCTGGCTAGGTTTTGCTTGATTTGGTGTAACGGCTACGGGACCCTTTGGAGCTTTACACTTCTTTGACTTTTTCGAAGACTCGGCTTCTGCTTCTTTCGATGCTTCTTGGGTGGCTTCATTATTGAGACGAGACATGGCGATACCTAAATCCACAGTCTTCAGGATTACTTCGCCTATTCGCTGGGAAAATTTGGCAGCTTGCTCGGACATTTGAGTGTCGTTGCGATGAAGAGACATTCTAAAGGAATGAAAGACATAGGAGAAAACAAGTGAAATGTTATCGGATAATTAAAACAGAACAACAACGAATAGAAATTGCGATCATTTGTTTGTTACTTAAGGCAAACAAATGAGACGGTGATTAATCAAAGTAAACGGGTCATATTAATGTATCACTGAAGACATGCTCGCCTATAAGTGAATACTCACCCCAAGAGTTCCCAGGTAAGAGTGACTGGTCCGATGCTGCGGATTTGTACGAACACTCTAGCCTTAGACAGAAAACTCAGGGTACAGGCATTCACCCATCCAGTTCGCACGTGTTCACATTATAAGACCCAAACTTTGACGAGATATTTAAAACTTAGAGGGTTCAAAACCTTATAATAAATCATCCTAGAACAGATGATTGGTTTTGAAAGCGGATTCGGAATTTGTGTTCTTGTTGTGGTTGTCACCTAAGGATAAGTGACGGTATTGTTTTAAGATCTAAACA
This sequence comes from Helianthus tuberosus, assembly GCA_030545235.1. Taxonomy (NCBI): domain Eukaryota; kingdom Viridiplantae; phylum Streptophyta; class Magnoliopsida; order Asterales; family Asteraceae; genus Helianthus; species Helianthus tuberosus. The sequence continues at coordinate 101,147,168 of CM060370.1, forward strand.
CAAGAATCTTGTGTTAGGGTCCTAGGAAGGTTATAGACTAGGTCAAAGCATTACTAATAACCTAATTCCCTATAACCAATGGCTCTGATACCAACTTTTCTGTCACACCCCGACCGCGTAAAACAACAAATCGCGGCAGAATCGTCGGGGAGTGTTGTAACAGAATCATTGTTTCAAAACACACGGAAATTTGAAGTTTCGTTTTATTAAACATTAAATATTTACATCGTCTGGAAATCTAAATAAACAATTTAAACATAGTCTATCATTGTTATTAAGTCACTAAGGCCTCGTCCAGTCCTATGTGAGCATGCATCCTAGCAATCAACATCATTCAACAACACCTGAAACATATGTGAAAACAAAGTCAACAAAGAAATGTTGGCGAGTACATAGGTTTTATAAGAGTATCGGATTCATGGCTAGTTTACATGTTGCAACACTTAATTAAAAACCTTGTTTTGAAAAGTATTGTATTGCGACATAATTAACCAACTCAAATCAAGTTGGTTATAATTTATAAAATCTCGTAGCCATGATTCTTAACTCGAAAACATTTTGTTTTAGAAAACCAATTTGTAAAACATCTCGTTAATAAATCTCGTTAATAAAACTTGTTAATAAATCTCGTTAGTAAAACTCGTTAATAAATCTCGTTAATAAAACTCATTAATAAATCTCGTTAATAAAACTCGTATGGTTTATATCATTTCGAAAACCTCGTTAACCATTCTTCCATTCTCCAAGCTTCAAGATGATCCAAACCAAGTCCCAAGCATCCGGTGATCAAGTTCATTCAACCATGAGCGGCTAATCACCTTGGTTTCACCCCGGTGTATGTAGTTGTATTACTTAGTTTTTCGAATTGTGTTTAGTTTTGACTTGTGTGACAAATTGTGTTTTGATTTTGAACACCTTTGATAATTTCCGTGTATTTGAATGTAATTTACAAACTCTCGAACGATGATAAAGTTATGACTTTGTGAAATGAATTTGTGCATTTATGCGTTATCTTGGTTAGGATTTACTTGTGTTGATTATGAAGTGCATTCTTGTCCATTCTTATGAATGTTGATAGTTATTGGCACCTAAGTCACGGTACACTAAATCCGTTAATCACTTATCCAATTAAATCAATTCTAAAACTTGTAGAAACCTAGGTTTGCAATTACCAAAACTGGGTGTGAACCCTTTTTCTCATTATTGTTTAACAATCAATTACTTTCTTGCAAATAGTTAATCATTAGTACTTTATTCGACTGCATTAGTTTAATTCACATCTTTTTAATCAAACAAAAATACAAAAATACTCTAGCAAGCTTCATAAATTGTGACATTCATTTTAGTTCAATCGAATCCATTCGCAAACTACATACTCTTCGTGGTTCGACCCCTTACTACCACTAGCTATTTGCTATGGGTAATTAGGGCTTATAAATATTATCTTTGACCGGAGTGCGACACTTCGATCACTACCATCCACTCCATCCTCCCCCAAAACCTCCCCACTATCAAGAACACCACCGGCGACCCAATCCTTCGGCCATCCAAAGCTCCGATCATCAACAACATGTGGCAATACGTTGTAATTCTAAGCACATTCCATGATTTTGGTACGACATTGTCTTAATTTTGTATTTGAACTTTGATTTTGTAATTCATGTCTTATATAAAAGCTAAATTTGGTTTGTTTTCCTTGGAATTCTAGTCGGAATCAGGGTCCAGGTCACAAGGCAACACATTAGGATCTAATGATGGGTCCTAATGAGGACCGGTAAGGGATTTCGGGTTGAGCTCTATTTCTGTTGTCGCCTGTGAAAGCTTCCGACTCTTTTGCTGAACATATATGATGCATATCTATTATCGTAACTATAATTGTTGTTGTTAGTTAGTTCGGTCCAGTCATTTTTGGGTTTTTAGTCGTTGATGATCAGTGTTACTTAGAACAATTTAACTGGGTTACTTGGGTTGGTTAAGATTGGGTATGTGGGATTAGTGATCAGAGGTAACCCATGTTTTGAGTATGAATATGTATCAAAGTTGTATGACTTATGATATTTAACAATGATGATGAATGTCTGATTTTTTTTTAACTATGCTTACTGTTGTTTTATATGAATGATGCATATTGAATGGTATATAGTTAGACCATTGAATGCTTATTGGGTATGCTAGTTTTGACCAGGGAATGAATATGAGATACTCATATGAACCTAAGATAGTGAGAGAGATGTTTAGGCTTAAATTGTAAGTTTTGGTTTGGAAACCTGCTTTTTTTTAGATAACCAGTTTGTGTTGGATGTTTCATTTATTTGTCAGTTTCTGGTTTTAGTCATTTGAATGAACATATATTGGATGCTAATTTTATTGTGCATTTAACTGAATATTGGTTTAGGACATTGGAATGAACTTGTATTTGACAGTAGAATGAACAAAACCTGTGCATTTAACTGTAATGAACTTTTGATGTTGAAACATGTTTGACTTGAGGTTCAAACATGTTTTCTAATACCGAGGTCAAAACCAAGTTAAGTATGTTGCACCAAGTGCGGAAATGTGTTTGGAAATTGATTAAAACAGAGATTAGAAATGTGTTCTTACTAACTATTGTTATTAATTGTAGTAGACAAAGGTAAAAACAACTTTCTAGTTCTAGAAGTCAATCCACTTCAACATGTTACAGTCAAACCCATAGATTTGGGTTACTTTGATTCTAAAACCAGTTCAACTTGAAGTTGTGATGGTCAATCCCATTCAAGTTCTAAACTGAAGGTCAATCCTGATTCAAGTTTTAACTCAAACCCATTTCAAGTTCTAAAAGTCAAACCCATTTGAAGTTCTATAAGTCAAACCCATTTTAAGTTTTGAAAGTCAAACATGTTTCAATTTTTGTTCATGTCTTATTACGGGTTATTGTTGTTGTTAATACTTTCATATTGCAGATTAATTAAGGTTAATCAGTACTTAGTTGCTAGATTAGGAAATGTTTTGAATATTGAAGGAATGTATGAATTATACGTTAAGGGACTGAAATGGTAACTAAAGCTATAGGGGTATTTTAGTCTTTTTACTGAATTACAAACTATCAGTTAGTGAGAGGGACTTTATTGATTCCAAATAACAACCACAAGAACTTCATTAGACCTTTTTTTTTCAAATGAGAGTTGTATATGCAATTAGCTTTAAACCTAGGGACTGAAATTCTACTTCACTCAAAATCCAATAAAATTCAGTCTGTTCACACTTCACTCTAGCATCCCATCAAATAGGATTCAGTAAAAGAGTCAACTCTCTCCATTCTTGATTTTGCTTCTTTTTAAGCCAAATCTCATTTCATTTTAACCTCAAACTTAACCATAATATGAATATTTGTAATGCACCATCCAAAAACATCACAAGTTTATATGTAAATAGATATTTTATAAATATAATTTAAATTAAACGAAAAGAACTCTTTTTTACCACATATGCATTTAGACGGACTTTCTACTTTTATTTAAACGGCAAATTTCTTTTATTCACTGCTTTCTATGGGACTTGAACCGAAGACCTCCCCTTCCGAAGGTGTTTAAAGGCTTTACCTTTGCCAATGGACCACCACCCCACTAGTTATTGTTAAGTCAACTAAATCACAGTTAATATAGATATTGTTGAAAAATATTTCAATCAAACAGTAAATTAATATAAGCTTTATTAATTACCGAGTTATCAGCCAACCCAGTTTGTTCCAACTTGAGCAAACTGGTTAAAGAAAGGTAGAAGGAGACTGTCCTGTTATCGGACGAATTTAAAGAACACGCAAAAGTTAAAACCAACCTGGCGATTAAGAAAGAAGATCCTTGAACTGCACGGATGACTCCTGTCCTTAAAGGATTTTACGCGCTCGTATTGCTATGAGCTGCAGCGTAAACTCCCAGGATTTAATACAGAACTGATCTGGTATTTCAACAGCAATGGAAACCAGAAAAAACGCAGAAGCTGGAAAAGAAACCGGAGCACACAAAGGTGGGAGGAGGCTGCGAAAATATGTGTATGTAAATGGGTAGCAGGAGGCTTTTATTTATAGGTTGTGATCACACCAAAGAATGAGAAAAACGGGGAGTGGGATAACCATCCAGAACCAAATTCGGTTGCTGGAGATATCCCACACGAATTCGAATTACTAGAGATAATGAGATAACCCCCACTGTTTTGAATTCACCTCTATCTCCTTATCTCATTCGATCCATAGATCTGTCACACCTGAACCGGACCCTAGCTAAAAATAAAAGCTCATCGCGACGATGCGTACGTGCGAAGTGCAAAGTGCGCCTCAAACGCGCCCATTCGCGCCTCAAACGGGACCATTCGTGAGCTCGCGGCTCGCCTTGGCGCGCGTGTGGGCTTCATCCACTTCTCAACCCATTTAACACTTTGGTGGCCTATAAGGAGTAATCCCTTATAAACCACTCAAACTTCACTCCCTCCACCAATGTGGGATGGAGGAAACATACCAACTTGTATGTTCCTCTTTAATATTTCCAACAATCCCCCACCAAGTTGGAATGTTTCCTTTCACTTAGATTGATGATGTCACTAGGTGTCACGAAGATTAAACCCAGTTTATGTTGATAAACAAGAAGAGACATATTTGATGGTGTCCTATGGAATTAAACCATTAACCTGATAGCCCCCTTCGGTTTACCCCCACACATCACCAGCTGACTTTGCGTTCTCACTGAGAGCGAATATGGTCGTGCGCTATAAATCCTTTTCATAACCCTTTAGAAGATAAACCACTAATCTTCACTTGAGGCGGCACCACCCCTAGATCATATAGGCGAAGTTTTACATCATCCACGTTGCTTAGATGCCTCCAAAACTTTGTTAAGAGCATAAGCTCACCCTTGTTCTCGCCCAAGAAATTGCTCCTCCTGCTAGAGTGTAAATCCACCCACTTGTAGATTTTGAATCACTGGTGTGATCAATCCAGCTTGCATCAGAATAACCTTCTAGTATTCTGGAAGAAGACGTGTTTCTCAGTTCTAAGTTACTGGTCCTTTTTAGGTATCCAAGTACTCTACCCACTGCCTTCCAGTGTTCTGTCCCTGGATTGACAGTATACTGACTTAGTTTGCTTACAGCAAAAGCAATGTCAGGACGAGTTCAATGCATTGCATACATCATTCTTCCAATAGCACTCGCATACTCCAGTTGAGCCACTGCTCTTCAGAGTTCACTTTAAGTTTCACACTTGGATCAAACGGGGTATTAAACTCTTTAATATTTAAGTGTTGAAACTTAGTCAGAATTTTCTCTATGTAATGAGATTGACTTAGAGAAATCTGACCAGTTCTTTTCACCTTGATCCCAAGAATGGTATCAACTTCTCCTAGATCTTTCATCTTAAAGTTCGAGGATAAATACTTCTTAGTTTCAGAAATACCTCCAAGGTGAGTGCCAATGATCAACATATCATCAACATAGAGACAAATCACGACTGTATAACTGGGTTCGCACTTAGTATAAATACATCTGTCAGCACTATTGTGTCAAAACCTGAAAGCAGTCACTGTGGTATCAAATCTCTCATGCCACTGTTTAGGAGCTTGCTTCAAACCATACAGAGATTTAATAAGTCTACACACTTTGTTCTCTTGTCCTGGCATCACAAATCCTTCTGGTTGCTCCAGATAAATCTCCTCATTTAGATACCCATTTAGAAATGTTGTCTTTACATCCATTTGATGGATGTACATCCCTTTCAAAGCAGACACCGCTATTAGAGCTCTAATAGAACTAATTCTAGCCACATGTGCATAGGTATCAAAATAGTCGATCCCTTCTCTCTGCCTATACCCTTTAAAAACTAATCTCGCATTATAGGCAAAGATGGATCCATCTGGATGATACTTCCTTTTGAAAATCCATTTGGATCCAATAGGTTTCTTTCCCTTGGGTAGATCAGCTAACTCCCAAGTTCCATTTCCCATAATGGAATCCATTTTATCATTGACTGCCTCCTTCCACAAAGGAGCATCTCTTGATGACATTGCTTCGCTGAAAGTTTTAGGATCATCATCCAAATTATAGCGAAAATGACCTCTCTCGTCACTTTCTTTTGAGTTCCCTCAACCAGGTAAGAAAAGAAATCATCTTCATAACTTTTCTCTTTTCTAACTCTAGTACTTTTTCTTGGTTCTTCAACTATCGATGAAGGTTGGACTCTTTTTTCAGAAGTACTAGAAGCTGTGGTGTAATTTGAGTTTTCATCATCTCTAGAAAACTTGTTCTCAAAGAATTCCACATCTCTGGATTCTACAACTATACCTGATTCGTCATCCAACAATCGGTAAGACTTATTATGCGAAGCATATCCAATGAATACACTCTTGAAAGCTCGTTCTCCCAGTTTGAGTGTCTTTGGATCAGGTACACGATAGTAGGCAAGACAACCCCAAACCCTCAAATGCTCTAGGTTTGGTTTTTTTCCTTTCCACAATTCATATGGGCTCGTAGGTATCACACGAATAGTGATCCTATTGTGAAAATAACATGCAGTCAACAAAGCTTCCCCCCACATATTACGAGGTAGAGCCGATTGATTTAACATACAGTTTACCATCTCTACCAAGGTTCGGTTCTTCTCTCAGCCAAACCATTTTGTTGGGGAGTATACGTTGCAGTTCTCTCATGTATGATGCCTTCCTCTTCGCAGAATGCATCAAACTTTCGGTTAAAGTATTCTCCGCCTCTGTCCGAGCGAAGAATTTTAATGCGTTTCTCTCGTTGTTTTTCAACCTCAGCCTTATCTATTTTAAATGCCTCAAAAGCTTCGTCTTTTGAATGCAACAAATAAACATATAAGTATCGGCTCGAGTCATCGCAGAAAGTAATAAAGTATCTCTTACCCCCCACGAGTAAGAACTCCATTCAGTTCACAAATATCTGAATGAATTAGTTCTGGTAGTGATGTATTGCGTTTATGGACACTTGAAAAAGGTTTCTTTGTGAATTTTGATTTAACACAAGTTTAGCATTTTTCAAAGTCTTTATCTTTTAATTTTAATAAACCTTTAGTTTGCATTTTTTCAATGTTTTTAATATTTGTATGAGCTAAACGTTTATGCCATAAAGAAATTGAACAAGCGATATAATCAGAAGACATAATTCCATTCAATTCAAAACCAATTGCATTACATTCACCAAAACTAGTACTATCACTACCACTATCACTATCACTTTCATTCCCAAACCCATCAATCACGGAAACACCCCTTTCATCCGAGTCTACTTCTTCATCAATCCCATTTTCAGCTAAGTCAAGACGATACATTCCACCCATGTTCTTTGCTTAACCCACATAGATGTCATTTATAGAAAACTTCACACGGAGATTCTTGAGAACCAGCTTGTAACCATTCCGATCGAACTTATCAGCAGAAACAAGACCCTTGGTGATACCAGGAACATGCAACACGTCCTGAAGGGTAACCACTTGACCATCTTTAAAGTTTAGTCGCACTGTGCCTTTAGCACGAACTTCTACACGATGTCCATCAGCACATACCACCACTGTTCCTTGAGGAATAGGACCATAAGTAAGAAATGAGCCACGATTCCCACAAACATGAACAGTGGCTCCAGAATCCAAAAACCATCCTCTACATGCCACAATACGTGTATATTGAGAAAGCATGTTAACCACTCCAAGACCCACATTGGCCACTAGATTGGTGACTTTCTCAACATCAATAGCACTTGTAGAACCAACCGTAGATCCAGATTTCCTTTGAGAGCACTCTCGTGCATAATGCCCGGTTTCTCCACAAACATGACATTTACCAGACCTCATTGGTTGATGGTTGTTAGTGTGTTGTGACTTCTTGAATTCCTTTTTCTTTGGTGCTGTAAACTTCTTATTCTTTGATGCCCCTTTTCCCTTTTGACTAGATCCTCCAGCAACATGATTCACACTCGATCCGACTTTACTTCTTTTGTCCCTGTTGCACGTTTCCTCCTCAATTCGGAGGTGCTTCAACAGTTCATCTAAAGAGTAGTCCTCAGACTTGTGCATCATTCTCTTTGAGAAATCTTTCCAATTAGGAGGCAGTTTTGCAATAATGACCCCTACTTGAAATATTTCTGGCAGCAGAATAGAAAGTGCGGTCAATTTGTTAACAAGAACTTGGAGTTCATGCACTTGCTCCAGGATTGACTTGTCATCGACCGTTTGAAAGTCTAAGTACTTAGAAATAAGGTATTTGTTAGTACCTTCTTCATGAGCCTTGTACTTATCTTCCAAAGCTTTCCACAATTCTCTAGCACTTTTTACCGGCGCGTACAAGTCATAGAGACGATCCGAAAGAGAATTTTTGTTGTGGCCAAGGCAAAGATCTTCAACTTCCTTATGGACAAGTCTTTGCTTTGCCAAATATTGATTCAGGACCTCTCCTGCCTTAAGAGGAGGGTCTTCAGGGATTTCAGGCAAGTCTGGATCAAGGATATAGTAGAGTTTCAGCACAACTAGCATGAACTTAACCTTGTCCGCCCAACGGGTATAGTTCTGACCATCGAATCTGTCCAACTTGACAAACTCTTGATTCATGAATCTCAGATTGGCTGTCGGTAGTTCAGAGTCCATTAGTACTGTTGATTAAACACAAAATAAAAACCTTTAAGATTGTTGAAAAATATTTCAATCAAACAGTAAATTAATATAAGCTTTATTAATTACCGAGTTATCAGCCAAACCAGTTTGTTCCAACCTGAGCAAACTGATTAAAGAAAGGTAGAAGGAGACTGTCCCATTATCAGACAAATTTAAAGAACACGCAAAAGTTAAAACCAACCTGGCGATTAAGAAAGAAGATCCTTGAATTGCACGGATGACTCCTGTCCTTAAAGGATTTTACGCGCTCGTATTGCTGTGAGCTGCAGCGTAAACTCCCAGGATTTAATGCAGAACTGATCCGGTATTCCAACAGCAATGTAAACCAGAAAAACGCAGAAGCTGGAAAAGAAACCGGAGCACACAAAGGTGGGAGGAGGCTGCGAAAATATGTGTATGTAAATGAGTATCAGGAGGCTTTTATTTATAGGTTGTGATCACAACAAAGAACGAGAAAAATGGGGAGTGGCATAACCATCCAGAACCAAATTTGGTTGCTGGAGATATCCCACATGAATTCGAATTACTAGAGATAATGAGATAAACCCCACTGTTTCGAATTCACCTCTATCTCCTTATCTCATTCGTGCGAAGTGCAAAGTGCACCTCAAATGCGCCCATTCGCGCCTCAAACGCGACCATTCACGAGCTCGCGGCTCGGCTCGACGCGCATGCGGGCTTCATCCACTTCTCAACCCATTTAACACTTTGGGGGCGCATAAGGAGTAATCCCTTATAAACCATTCAAACTTCACTCCCTCCACCAATGTAGGATGAAGGAAACATACCAACTTGTATGTTCCTCTTTAATATTTCCAACAGATATTACATTACAGTACAATACATAACATAACATAGCAAAATAAAATAAAGAGTAAACTGCCATTTTGGTCCCTGTGGTTTGGCCAGTTTTGCCACTTTAGTCCAAATCTCAAACTTATTACATCTGGGTCCCTGTGGTTTGCATTTTGTTGCCATTTTAGTCCAAAACTCAAAATGTCTGAATTTTGACTGATTTAAAGACCCTTTTTTGTCCTTTTCTAGAGGGGTAGTTTGGTCATTTAATTTTCATTATTTATTAAAAAACCCCCAAATATAAATCAAGTACTTGATTTGTTCAAAGGCTTCTCTGGTGGTGAGGCTGTAATCATCTTCAACGATGATTACAAAGCAGAATCAACAAAACAACAAATCAAGCTCTAAAAATGGCGATCAAACCCCCTGGTCATCATCATCTTCAACCTCATCATCTTCAACCTGATTTAACCTGTATCCATTCAAAACCCCCTGATTTAACCTGTATCCATTCAAAACCCCCAATCTGATTGAAACCCCAATCTAATAATAACCATAAAAGATCTGAAATTTTAAAATCCAACCCCATCTTTAAAACCCCCCAATTTAAAATCCAACAACACCATCTTTAAAACCCCCCAATCTGATTGATCGAAACCATACCGTCATCCACCGAGGTGCGGTTGTCGGATTTCAGGTTGTTGAGAGTGGTGGTTGTTGGTTGCGGTGAAGGTTTGTCTTCAACGTATAACCAAACCCAAACCCTAAATCGAAACAGCCGCCACCAAAAAAAACTTATCCTGATAATGAACGGAGGTCGAAGAAATCGAAGAAGATGAAGATGGTTCGACGTAGGTGATGACAGTAGAAGATTATGAAGGTTGTAACACAGGGTGTCGGAGAAGATTATGAAGGTTGTAACACAGGGTGGTTCGAAGAAGATGGAGGTGGACGATGACGGTGAACAGCGGTTGTAACACAGGGTGTCGGAGAAGATTATGAAGGTGGAGGTGGAGGTCGCCGGAGATGAAGAAGATGAACGGAGATGTGGCCGGAGACGAACGGAGATGAAGAAGACGAACAGCGGTTGTAACACACATGGTGCTGTGTGCTGCTGTGTGTTAGGGTTTTGAATCAGATGATGATGAATCTAAGAGAGAACATTTTTAACACTTTTTCCATCTAGTGACATTAAATAGAAAAAGATTTAAAAAATGACCAAAATGCCCCTGCACTAAAGGACAAAATGATCAGTTTTCAACAGTCAAAATTCAAACATTTTGAGTTTTGGACTAAAATGGCAACAAAATGCAAACCACAGGGACCCAGATGTTATAAGTTTGAGATTTGGACTAAAGTGGCAAAACTGGCCAAACCACAGGGACCAAAATGGCAGTTTACTCTAAAATAAATCATTAACTCCACTAATTCACCGTGTATGTATAAAAATGTCTGACATACACAAAGAGATGCCCAAACCGGGTTCTAGTCCCAAACGAGTTCGAATTAAAACCGGGTTGGTTGGGTCAACAAAAGTCAAAACCAGCTTTTACCCAAACCGGGTCGTTTCGGAACCGGCATTTAGGGTGAAAGGAATAGGTTTGGCCTGTTTGAAACCTGGTTATAACTTGGTCGCGTTTGGCCGATTCAAACTGGTTCCAAAGTATATGGTTACAAAACAATTTCAACCATTCGGGTAGGCCCAAACCAGGTATACCGGTTTAAAAATCGGGCCGGGGTCGGGTCCCATCCCGGCTTTTTGTACAATACGGCGGAGAGAATATCCGTCCATCTATCAATTACTTTTTAATTATAGGAAGAATTGCATATTTCCCCTTAGAAACACCATTAATTGCATATTTACCCAATGCAAAACCAAAATTGCATATATCCCCTCCCTTATTAACATTTTAGATAAAGACAAGATTGCCCCTTTAAAACCTAAAACCCTATTAACAATTATCTTACCGATTGCTTTCAGATTCAAAAACATTTTAGTTTCCTCTTATGTAGAGAAAAGCTGATAACTTCAATAGTATATTATATGAACCTATTTTTCGTAATGGGTGTTTTATCATTGTTGTTGCAATTGCAATGGGTGTTTTGACATTGGCCATTAAAATAATGTATTAACCTGTTGTTCGTAATGGGCATTTTGAAATTTGCCAAATCTATTAAAAAGTTGGTTAATTGATAATATTTTTTAGTTTTTCATGGATATGGATACTGTAATAGGTGTTTTTCATGGCTAGTGTAACAATTGATGAATCCACAATCACAAAAATTCAATTATTAAAGTGTAAAAATAACAAAAAAAATTAAAATTGATGAATCCACAGTCACGAAAATTCAATTATTAAAGTGTAAAAATGACAAAAAAAAAAAAGTTAAAATTGGGTAAGCATAAAAAAAATGAAAGTTTTAGTTAAAATAGGGGTAAAATAGACATTCTATAATCTAGTTTTAATGAAACAAATCAAAGTGGGTAAATTTGCAATTTTATTTAACAAGCAAGGGGATATATGCAGTTTTGTATTTGGGTTGGGTAAATATGCAATAAATGAATTTTTTAAGGGTATATATGCAATTGACCCTTAATTATAAAATAATAATATTGTCCAACGTAGGACCCCACATAGTAATGTTCCCCAACCAATTTTTTTCTCTACAAAAGCCTATTGTTACATACCATTCATGCAGACAAATGTTTGTTACATGTAGACTTTATTCATACTCTTAACAAACAAGGTTCTTAAAAATATATACATTTGGATCAAGAACAAGCACCTAGTGTAGCTGTAAATGGGAATCATAAAGGTGGCGTCGCCCCATGCCGGAGCAATCTGGCGGGAGAGATTTGGTTCCGCCTTGAGAACCGCCATAGCGTGTACCATAATTGGCTGCACCGCCCTCTATGGACCAGACCCCGTCCGCCTCCAGATTCAGTACCCTTCTGTGGCCTATGTGACCGCCATTCTGATTGTCTCCGATGCAACACTTGGCACCACCTTGAGAGATTCCTGGCACGCACTTTGTGCCACCGTGCTAGTGGTTCCCTCCACCGTGTTATGTCTCTCTTTGGTGGCTCCGTCCAGATTCACGGAGGCTGGTGCGGCTGTCGCAGTAACCGTGAGTGCTTTTGTGGTGTCGGTGCCCGAGTGCCTTCCGTTACTAACCAAACGCATTGCCTATGTACAATTGGTGATCATTTATGTTGGTGTTGTGGTTCGTGGCAATGAAGCCGGACCGGTGACCCACCCGGTCCATATAGCGGCGTGCACCGTCCTTGGGGTGACGGGCTCGGTCCTGGCTTTGATACTACCATACCCTAGGTTGGCCGTAAGAGAGGTATGTTTTATTTAAATGGAATGTCACTTTTAATATTGGCATCTAACCAATGTTTTGGAGTATGAGTTCCAAACCAAATACTACATCACATCACATCACAACTTAATTCTGTGTTTTTTAAAACCACTATAGATAAATATCTAAGTTTTCTTTTAACGTTACATGTTATTTAACAAACATTTTATACAATATTAATCGTTTTAGAAAACTTTTATACAAAAAAAAGTTTTATATTTTAAATAAATAAAAATAACAAGTACATGATATGATACAACACATGTATAGGCCTATACGGGATCTAAACCACACCTATAGTCCTATGCGAGACCTATATTACACCTACATGCCTATACAAGTTATTATAATTAATAATAGTTTTTTTTATAATTAATATTAGAGTTATTATAATTAATATGAGTTTTTTATAATTAATATTAGAGTTATTATAATTAATATGAGTTTTTTATAATTAATATTAGTGTTATTGATATTAATATGAGTTTTTTTATAATTAATATGAGTGTTATTATAATTAATATGAGTTTTTCTAAATTAATACTAGTATTAAGTTTCTACGTTGCAGCGGTTGTCGTAAAACTGTGTCAAGTCAGCGACTACCAACACTGGAAAAACTTGTAAGAACAAAATAAATAAAAACGAAAAAAATAACGCCGAGCGAAAAGCAGACGCAAAATCTTTGAATCACGAACGCTTGTTGCAGAGAAATTAAACCGAAACGTAAAACATCGAAAAAATAAATAAGTCAATCCAGGACCCGTGCGTTGGACAAACTTGTCAAACAGAGAAAAATAGATGTGCTGCGACTGGCTAGTCAAACGGGAAAAAATATATGAAAAAATGTTGAACCCCACACGCATGCTCGGTGTGTTAACTCACAAAATTTAGAACGAAACGAAAAACTTGAGAAAGATGAAAAGTATGGTGAACCAAAATTGAAAATAAAAATGAGTTGGAATTAAATTGCAAAACATGAAAAACTTTGGGTTAAAAGTAAAAAAAAAAAAAAAACAAATGGTCTAAATTGTAAAACTAAAGTTATTTATTAATCTTAGATAAACATAAGGATAAAAATAATGATATCTTATTAATATAATATTAATATTAAAAGAAATTTATTAAATAAATATGAATAAAATTTATGTGGTTGAAGGATCTCTGTGGCATTATTTGTAGTCTTTTATTATAAGTTAGATTAGTGTTATTGATATTAATATGAGTTTTTTATAATTAATATTAGTGTTATGGATATTAAAAAGAGAAAACAAAAAAAATAAAAAAATATATGCCCCATATAGGGCTAGACTGGGCGTATAGTGGGGTCCAAAAGACCATTATAGCCTTGTTTTGCCCACAGTGTAGGCCTAATTCAGGGGTAAAATAGTAATTTGCATTATATACATACGCCTCATACAGGCCTATACTAGGCATATAAGAGAGGCAAAAAGACCATTATAGCCATGTTTTGCCCCCAGTCTCGACCTAATTCAGGGGTAAGATGGTCTTTTTCGTCTATACGCCCATATAGGCCTATACGAAGCATATAAGACAAAATATGACATAATCAGAGATTCTCTTGGAAATTGAAAAAGGTTATACGCTACGTATATACCTATACAAGGCGTATACGAGGGTGTGTAAATAGGGACTAGGGTGTGTGAATATGTAGACTCTATTAAAATATACATAAGAAATGTTGTTGCCGTCTGAATCATAAAACTATTGCTTTAAATTTCATGTTTTATTTATATTTTTTAATTTACTTTGCCGATACGAGGATTTTACTGCCAAGTAGTCAATGCTCTTATATACCGGACACTATACACAAATTATTTTGCTATGAATTATTTTGCTATTTTAAATATTCGTGGCAGATTTGCCATGGATTTGTTGTAGACTAATCTGCTATGGTTTAGCTATGGATAACTTGAGAAACCCCATGTCAAAGGGACTCATGTCATAGTTAGGGGTGTATAAACATGCTAAGCCGCTCGTAACCCCATGGCAAAGGTGGTGATTAAAACGTGTAGTCATCCGGCCATTCTTCATTCGTACTTTGTTTTTTTTTTCTTTTTACTTGTACATGATCCACGAGAATAGTAAGTACATAAGGTCTGTATTTACTCAAAAAAATAATGCCAGACTCAACTAATCCAAATTTGTTTGTTTAAATCTTATTGTCAGATATAATGACAGGAAATAATCACCCACGTGAAAAAAAAAACAATTATGAAATAAACATAATTTCTTTAGTCACAATCGATTAGTTAGTTATTTGCTCGTATATCCAGCCGACCCATATCATCATATTACAAGTATATTAAGTTTAAATTCTTGGATTCTAGGTGAGGAAGCAATCGCAGTCATATGCAGAAAATGCATCAGAAAGAAGCAATCTGTATTTGAAAGCATTCTTGAGTGATGACAAATCAACAGCATATGATCTCATTTCTCAAGCTGAACCCATTGCTCAAATAGGGACCAACATCCTTGACCACATCAACCGGGTCCAGGTAACCACACCATCAGTCACAGTCACCCACCCCTCTTTGCAGTCGTACTATATATAGCTCACTCTTTCTTGTTTCTTATCATCATCAACAGGAAGGCGTAAAGTGGGAAACGCATCATCGCGCTCTAGACTTCAAAAACATGGAAGCACCAATTACAGGAATGAAAATGGCGTTATCCGCCATCTCTTCTTTTCCTGTCACGATTGATGAAGAGATAAAGACCCTCTTGCAAAGTGCACAAATGCTCAAACTCGAGCACCCTAAACCATATGATGACGCGGTTACCGTTCCTGAACGAAAACACACACCAACTCTTGTTAACATTTCACCAACCCACGAAAACCTACCCGTGTTTTTCTTCTTGTCATGCTTTGAACTGCTTATAAACGCCAACCCTAAACCCGAATCACTCGATGCCCAGAAGGTTAACATAGCTAAAAAAACAAGAGTCGAGAAAATCGTGGGTCAATCGATTACTAAGCGGGTCGTGTTTGCTTTAAAGTGTTCGATCGCGTTAGGTCTAGCGGTCCTTCTAGGCATGTTTTTCGACAAAAAGAACGGTTACTGGTCGGGGCTCACCATAGCCATAAGCTTTGTGGAAGGAAGACTGCCGATTTTCACGGTTGCGAATAACCGAGTAAAAGGCACAGCAATTGGCTCCGTCTACGGTGTGCTCGGAAGCTGTCTTTTACACCAAGTTGCCGAACTAAGATTCATTATTCTTCTACCGTGGATTGTTTTCACTAGCATGCTACATCATAGTCAGATGTATGGCGAAAGTGGTGGTATCGCGGCGGTGATCAGCGCACTTTTGATTCTCGGCAGGAAAAACTACGGCCCACCGAAACAATTTGCCATTGCTAGATTAACAGAGGTTTCAATTGGGCTTTTTTGCATGGTTTTGTTGGAGATCATACTGCAACCGGTTCGAGCTGCAACTGTTGTCAAACTCCAAGTGTCCCGATGCCTCGGAACATTGGACGAATGCTTAAATCATATAGCAAGTCCAAAAGAAAACATCAGAAAACTGAAATCCGATTTAACCGGATTGAAGAACCGGATTAAAGATGCAAGGTCGGAGCCTAGCTTCTGGTTTCTACCTTTTAAAGCTTCTTGCTATGATAACGCGCGAGAAAGGTTATCAAAGATGGTTGATTTGATGCAGATTATGACTTATAACATTGAGTTTATATCAAGTTTGTCACAAAGTTCTGATGGTGGATGGAAAGAGCTTGAACAGCACATCAATGGCAATTTGGAGATTTTGAAAGAAAACACGAGCCCCTGTGTCAAGTGTCTACAAAAGATCACTCTGGTGAGGTCTAACGAAACCTTTGACCGCCATGTACAAGAGAGTGAAGGGTTCTTTGACTTGGAGTCAGGAAGTCAAGCAACAGAAGCAGCCATGAAAGTTACTGAGGCTTTTGTTCATCGCTTAAAGGAGGTAACAGATAAGATTCAAAGTGAAGAGTGTAAAAGAAAAGTGACCCTTCACTTGAATTCTTTAGGGTTTAGCATCGCGAGTCTTGTGGGAGAAACAATGCAGGTTGAAAAATGCATCAAAGAGATCATCCGATGTGAGAATCCTAGTTTGATGATAAGCTACAAGAATGACATAGCAAATGCACCAGGAACCTAGAAGCAGGCACTGCAAATGCAAGAGATTAATAGCATTCAACTTTTAGAGCTCATTGGTTCTACAGATAACAAAGTAGAGAACGGAAGAACAAGTAATGAGCTTGTGTTGTTAGTATGCACCAAAGATTATCAATAGTAGAACGGGATATTGTGTATATATAATGTAATTTGGAACTGAACTATAAACAGCAGCATATTATACTCGTTAGTAAAATCTAGGCAATGAGATCAAATAAAGATTCTTGTAACATAGCTACACATGCTAAAATAATGCTCCTAACAAATCATTAACAGTAATGTTTCCTCTTGTAAGAAGAGGGCCGGAGAGGTACCAAGAGTTTTTTTTCCCAAAAGGGTGGTAGTGGAAAAAATATTTATCAAAAGGAAAAATTACAAGTTTTGTGCTTTATCTTTATAGTACTTTACAGGCGGTGTCATTTTTTTCAAATGTTGACAAGCGGTGTCCTTTAGTAGGTATTTTGTTACAAGTTTTGTCCCTTCCACCCAACCTGGTTAAAAAACTCAGTTAATTTGTGGCACATGATAAGCACATGAGGGTAATTATGTCTTTTCCACCCCACCCCACCACTTCATTTCCCTAAACACTCAAATGCAGAAAGAAATCAAATCCACTGCACCACCATCATCAAAAATGCAACCCTTTCATTCGATCTACACACTCAAATGCAGAAAGAAATCAAATCCCTTTCATTCGATCTGCACACTCAAATGCTGTGAGCTCGATCTGCTGTGGAATCGAATCTCCTACTCACCTGCACCACCATCATCAAAAATGTTCAAAATCACACACCATACCTTCAAGTCAACCCTTTCATTCCCCTGCACAATCGAAACGTCATACAGATCTAAACAAGGTAATCTCTACACACTCGAATTTGAATCTTGCACCGGTTGATGATGTTAATTTTGATGAGGGTGAACTCTGATAATTTTGATGAGGGTGAAACCGCATACAGATTCACTTTTGTTTCGTCGAGGTCCGTTGACAGTAGCTAGGTGTTTGGTTAGGGTTGGGGTGGATGCGGTGGCGACGGATGGTGTGGTTGTGGTGGTGTTCGGAGGTGGGAGATGATGATGGTGGTGGTGGTGGAAGGTGGGAGATGATGTTAGGGTTTCATATGCTCTGAAATGAAAAAACTTAAACAAAAACTACATTCCGGCAACTTCTGCCGGTGGAAAATTCAGATCCAGATCGAGAGCAAACGGTTTCTCCGGTTTTGGATGATCGGAACTCACCGGATTACTAAAATTAACCACCGATGATGAGTCAGAGTCCGATTGAGAACCGTTACCGTTGCCGTTACCGGTTCCGATTGTCAAATTAGGTTTAGATCCGTCAGATTTGAGGCGGTTACCGCGGTTAGCGATGTGATCGATCTGCGAATGAAATAGGAACAACGAATGAGCCATCGGAAAACCGTAGTGTACGTGCGATTGCGCAAGACGAAGATCGAGAGCCGGAGGAACAGGCACCAGAACTCTATGTGTTTGTAGAGAGAGAGAAAGAGAGAGAGAGAGAGATTTTAAATTTTTAAATAGATATTAGTTTTTTTAAATTCTTTTTGTTTTATTTTATTAAAATGATTTATAAATAAATAGGTAGAAATACTAAACTACCCCTGTTTGACCAGACTTAACAAAAAAATCTAACTGGGTTAGGGCTAAAGGATAAAACTTGTAACAAAATACCTACTAAAGGACACCGCCTGTCAACATTTGAAAAAAATGACACTGCCTGTAAAGTACTATAAAGATAAAGGACAAAACTTGTAATTTTTCCTTATCAAAATGGTGGTGATTTGGAAAATATTTACTAAAAGGCCCTAACTATCTGCACACCCAGTTTGCCTATCTGCACACTTATGGTTTACCTACGCTGCGTATAGGTCTATACGCAACGTATATGGTTAACCCTATACGCTGCGTATAGACCTATACTCAGCGTATATAAACCACGGATTTCAGAGCCTTATCAGCAATCATTGCACAGAAAACAAGGGTTTATATACGATGCGTCGGGACCTATACGCAGTGTATATAAAGCTCAATTTTTGTATTTTTTTATGTATTCCTTTGTTTATTTATATAAAAAGAAAATTATTTATAAAAAACAATATTATTGGTAAATAATTCAAATATAAATTATAAAAATTAAAATAATACAACTATTATGAATTATAAAAATTAAAAAAGAAAATTATTTATAAAAGAACAATATTATTGGTAAATAATACAAATATAAATTATAAAAATTAAAAATAATACAACTATTATGAATTATAAAAATTAAAAAAGAAAATTATTTATAAAAGACAATATTATTGGTAAATAATACAAATATATTATACGATACGATGCAACACGATACGCTACTACACTATACGATACGATGCAACACGATACGCTACTATACGATACGATATAACACCCGTATAGGCCTATAGGTGTATATATGTCCCGTATAGGCTTACTATACGATACGATATCACACTTTTAGGCTTATACGAGGTCAATACGGGACATATACTTTGCTATACGATACGATATCACACTTATAGTCTTATACGAGGTCAATACGGGACATATACTATGCTATACGATACGATATCACACTTATAGTCTTATACGAGGTCAATACGTGACCTATACTACACCTATACGATACGATATCACACTTATAGGCTTATACGAGGTCAATACGGGACCTAAATCACACCTATAGGCCTATACGGGTGTTATATCGTATCGTATCGGGTGTTATATCGTATCGTATAAGCCTATAAGTGTGATATTGTATCGTATAGGTGTGATTTAGTTCCCGTATTGACCTCGTATAAGCCTATAAGTGTGATATTGTATCGTATAGCGTAGTATATGTCCCGTTTAAGGCTATAAGTGTGATATCGTATCGTATAGGTGTGGTTTAGGTCCCGTATTGACATCGTATAAGCCTATAAGTGTGATATCGTATCGTATAGGTGTAGTATAGGTCACGTATTGACCTCGTATAAGACTATAAGTGTGATATCGTATCGTATAGCATAGTATATGTCCCGTATTGACCTCGTATAAGACTATAAGTGTGATATCGTATCGTATAGCATAGTATATGTCCCGTATTGACCTTGTATAAGCCTAAAAGTGTGTTATCGTATCGTATAGGTGTAGTATAGGTCACGTATTGACCTCGTATAGATCCCTACGCAGCGTATGAGACAAAAATGACTTATACGAGGTCAATACGGGACCTATACTACGTTATATGATACGGTATCACACTTATAGGCTTATACGGGGTCAATACGTGACTTATACTACATCTATACGATACGATATCACACTTATAGGCCTATACGGGACATATACTACGCTATACGATACGATATCACACTTATAGGCTTATACGAGGTCAATACGGGACATATACTATGCTATACGATACGATATCACACTTATAGGCTTATACGAGGTCAATACGTGACCTACTACACCTATACGATACGATATCACACTTATAGGCTTATACGAGGTCAATACGTGACCTACTACACCTATACGATACGATATCACACTTATAGGCCTATACGGGACATATACTACGCTATACTATACGATACGATATCACACTTATAGGCTTATACGAGGTCAATACGGGACATATACTATGCTATACGATACGATATCACACTTATAGTCTTATACGAGGTCAATATGGGACATATACTATGCTATACGATATGATATCACACTTATAGTCTTATACGAGGTCAATACGTGACCTATACTACACCTATACGATACGATATCACACTTATAGGCTTATACGAGGTCAATACGGGACCTAAATCACACCTATAGGCCATACGGGTGTTATATCGTAACTTTATAGTATCGTATCAGGTGTTATTTTCCTTTTTTATAAATAAACCAAGGAATACACAAAAAAAAAATACAAAAATGAAGCTTTATATACGCTCCTTATAGATCACTACGCAGCTTATAAGACAAAAATGACACAACTTCCCTTGTATTTGGCTTCGTATAGCCTCAATACAAGGGTATAAATGACATTTTCAGGCCTTTATATACACTGCGTATAGGTCAATACACAGCGTATATACACTATGTGAAAAAATGATCCCTCAAACCTACCAAAATAACCCAAAAAAGTCTAATGGTTTATATACGCTGCGTAGAGAGCTATACGCAGCGTATATAAACCTTGTTTTCTGTGCAATGATTGGTTATTAGGCACTGAGATCCATGGTCTATCTACGCAGCGTATAGGTCAATACGCAACGTATAGGGTTAAGCCTATACGCTGCGTATTGACCAATACGCTGCGTAGATAAACCCTAATTTTGCTAGGGTTTAGTGTGCCAATAGGCACTTTAGTGTGCCAATAGGCACACTCTACTAAAATAGGTGTTATTTTAAGTTTTTTTTTCCAAAATGATAGTGGTGGAAAAAATATTTACCAAACTAGTTGATTTAGAAAAAAATATTTACTAAAATGAGTATTTTTATTTGTTTTATTAATTTAAACAAATGTATTGCATTTATTAATTTTGTTTTTTATTCAATATCACATTTTTTTTTCAAACAACTCAAAATGCTTTTTATTTTACTTTTAGCTAACTTATTATATCTCTTTTCTTTTTTCTTTTTTAGGTTTTTCTTTTATTTCCGTTATATTTATGTAAGTAAAATAGTTCAAATATAAAGTTTTCTCTCTTCATTATTAATTTCATAAAATTAAAATTAACAAACGTATTGAATTGTTAATTATTTACACAAACCAAACAGTAAATGAAATATTACCTCAGAAAAATAAATAAAAAAGTAGGTGAGAGGTCTTTCTAAACAATTTCAATTTGTTTTAACATGGTTTGATTATAAAATAAGAATTTTTTTTTAATAAATTATATATATAAAAATATAATGAGTTGATTGAAGAAAAAGAGTATACACGTGATAATAGGTTGATTGAACTAAAAAAGAAGATTTATAATATAATTAGTAAAAAAAATAAAGAAAAATACCCATTTTGGTAAATATTTTTCAAATCACCTATTTTGGTAAATATTTTTTTCCACCTACACCTATTTGGGAAAAAACTCGAGGTACCAACCACCAAACTTATACGCCTTGCGAATCACGCCCAATGGATTTCCTTCCTTTTGCGGATAGATACATTGTGCGCTATCTCAGGGCAAAAAAAATTAAAAAGTATTGTTAGGTTAGTAATAAGTAAAAACTAGTAACAAAACCCGCGCGCGTTGCGGCATGGGTACCTCGTAAACATCGAACGGATTAGTTCAAGCGTTATGTGATGTGTTAACCATATGAAAACACACGTTTTGACGTATCAGATTGAATTCAATATATCCCATAGTTGCATTGTGATTGGATCAAAACGTAACGTACATTGAATTTATATCGTACAATCATAATGTATTATACACGACCCGACTAAGTCGAATTTATATCGTCAAGCAAAAAAACTCTCGAGGGGGTCAAAGTGACATTTACAAAGTTCATAAAAAGTTAAGTGGTTAAAAAATGCATTTCCTAAACTTAAGAGCTAAGAAAGGGTAAAAATAAAATTTGATAAAGTTTTGAGGTAAGAAGGAAACTATTACAAAGTTGGGGCTGAAAAGGAAACTGCAACAAAGTTGGGGTGTCAAAAGCAAACTATTTATAAAATGGAGTACTAGTTTAGGGACTAAATTTACCATTTTATGAAACTTTGAAGATGCCAAAGTCAAGTGACTAAAATTGTAATATCGTAAAAGTACGGAGAAAAAGAATACCTTTTCAATCATATATTATTTTTTTAGTTGATTATTTAATTAGTTATAGTAAATGTTATAAAGTATTTAAAATGTCAAACGGGGATTAAACTACCCAATGATGGCCCAACACTCATGCATCATTACGGGGATTAAACTACCCAATGATGGCCCAACACTCACGCATCTCAGTTATGCGGATGATGTGATGTTCCTTTGCGAGTGGTCGAACCAGAATGCTAAAAATATTCACAGGCTCCTCAGATGCTTTAGTCTCCTCACCGGGTTAAATGTTAATTTACGCAAAAGCAAAGTATTTGGCATAGGAGCTTCTGAATCTGAAATCAACGAAGTGGCGGATATCTTCAAATGTGGGGTGGGTGTCTTTCCGTTTGATTACTTGGGGCTCCCAATAGGAGCAAACTTGAAAAGGGTGAAGCATTGGGAGTTGGTCATAAAACGTGTTCAGAAAAAGGTTAAACGGGTGGAAAGCTAAGACCCTTTCGTTTGCAGGTCGCGTGACGCTCGCCAAATCAGTCTTGGGCAGCATCTCTTCCTACTTTCTTGGGATTTTTAAGGCTCCAAAAGCGGTCCTTAAAACTCTCGAGGGAATTAGGAGGAAGTTCGTCCGGGGCCAAGTGGGATCCAGGAATAAAATTTGTTGGGTTCGGTGGAAGAAGATGTTGCGGGCAAAGGGACAAGGTGGGCTTGGGATAGGCGGGTTGGAGTCTTTTAATTTGGCTATGGTGGCCAAATGGTGGTGGCGCATTAGGGATGAACCGTGCCAGCTGTGGGCTCGAGTTATCGCAGCTATACACGGACCAGTTAAAGGGAATTTAATGGTCCCTTTGAATAAAAACATATCGGGTTGGTGGAAAGACATTACTGGTGTCGATGGGAACCTAGGGAAGATGGGTATTTGTATCAGTGACCAACTCGGAGTGAAAATGGGTAACGGAATGAAGACGAGTATGTGGTTTGATAACTGGACTGGGCGCGGTCCATTGAAAATGTTATTTCCTAAAGTTTTTAAACTTGCATCAGATAAGACAACATTGGTTTCTTCCTGTTTCGATGTAACAGGCGGTACCCGTCAATGGTGTTGGGCTGGGGTTATACACCAAAACTGCAATGCAGAGTGGACCGAACTCGGAAACCTTATGAGTTTGCTTCAACAGCAACAGTTTTCGGGCGAAGAAGATCATTGGGTTTGGGCGAACGAAGCCGGAGAGCAGTTTTCAACAAAGAGTATTCGGGCCGAGATCGATGTTAAAGCTTCGGTCTTCACGGATGGGGGCAAGTTTCACTGGAATGCTTGGGCTCCACTAAAGGTCAATTATCATGCGTGGAGGCCGGAGTCGGGTAAGGTGGCAACTAAGGTAGATTTAGCAAACAAAGGCGTTCACTTGACTGAGCTAAAATGCAGCAGATGCTATCTCCGTGACGAAACGACCGATCACATTTTTGCAGATTGCCTATGGGCAAAAAGTGTGTGGTGGAATATTTGTCGCTGGATGAAGATTCCGGTTCTAAGTGACGGGATATCGGCTACACAGATTCTGACGCATGTTCAGTCTCAGGTCGGTTCCAAGAGATGGAAACGGGTCGTCCATCTCGTCACTCTGGACAGCCTTTGGCGGTTATGGTTAGCTAGAAGTAACAAAGAGTTCAATGAGGTCATGGAGCCGGTGCGGAGGATCGTTGACAACATCAAAGAGGATACCTTTTTGTGGATAAAAAATAGAGCCAAGGGTGTGTCTTTGGATTGGAAAAGCTGGGTAGATTTTGATATTTCGTCGATTGTTTAATGTTGTTTTTGTTTCCGCTTGTTTCTCAGCTTCTTGTTGTTCTCTATATTTAAATATAGTTGCTGCCGTTCAAAAAAAAAATTAAATTGTCAGACACTTGAAGTTTTTAGAATATTGAAATTTAATCATTGTGAATGGATACAAGAAATATTTGAGGGTTGTCGTGGCTATGCCATGTGCATGCATACAAGAAATTTATAATATTGAAATTTAATCACTGTGCATTGATACAAGAAATATTTGAGGGGCGTCGATGGCTATGCCATGTGCATGAATAGAAGAAGTATTTGAGGGTTGTCGGTGCCTATGCCACCCACTTTCTCTTTTAAAATATAGTTATAATGTGTACTTTATTTTGGGCCAAAACAGGTAAGATTTGGTTAAATCCACAACCATATTTTTAGTATTTTAATAAACGTTATGTATTTTTTTTTGAACGATAAATTTAGATTACCGACGGACCACTGGAGTATAATTGTGCTACCAGTGGAACCACCCGATCATATTCATCTCCAGTAGCCATAGTGCCTATACACCAATTCAGCAGGAAACCCAATTAATATGGAAAAACCCCCATTGTTGGAATCGAACCCAGAACCTATTGGTTCCAAAGCCTTATCGTACCCTCAAGATGCCACTAGCCTATTAATGTATTGATGTAGTATATGTCACAGGTTTCAATCGTTTGACCCATTTGATTTTTAGCTAATTTTCTGAATTAAACCCATCACGAGGACTTCCAACTCTTTGGGCTTAAAATGTTGGGCCTGAAAAAAACTGGTCCAAATTGATGAATTTGGACCTAAAATGTTTGTTAATCACCCTACTAATAAAGGTGTGGCAAAAATATTCTTGACCAACATAATGAATTTGGGCCTATTTTTTGAATCAACCAATTAATACTTTCGGGGCAAGAAATTTTTTATTCAAAATTAATAAATATAAATCCAATAACAAACATTAAACATTTTTATCGGTTTTGGAGCTTGATTCAGTGCTTAATCGAAACCGACACCTAACCATAATTTTCAGTTTAACCAAAAAAAAAAAAAAAAACCTGAACCTATGGTTATTAGTTTTGTTCGGTCTTTTAGCTTGGTTTTGTCAGTTATTTCGGATATGGTTCGATTAATTGTTTTTTTTTCTCATAAGTTGTGATCTAGTAATTAAACAAGCAAAATGTACCTTGAGACGAATTTTTCAGTGATTTTGGGGCCTCTTAAATTTCTTAAGTATCTTCTTATCCAGCTTAGGGACTAATAACTAAAAACCAAGCAATAAATATTTAGTTACTACTAAATCAGTAAAAAGTCTTTACCCAAAAAAAAAAAAAAAAAAAAAATCAGTAAAAAGTTAAAAGTCCCATGTTAAATCAACAATCAAGCAAAAAAGAAGATCAAAGAGAAACAAATGGATGAATCATGACAACTAGTTCTATACCCGTCCGGTGGACGGGTATATTAATGGTGTAATGACAATGTCAGCTAAATAACAACCAAAATGTGTTTAAAAAAATTCTAATTATGATTATAATAACATGGCTTTGTAATCATATTTAACCAACCAATAACTATATAAAACAATAGCATTTGGTGGTTCACCCATACTGATCAACAACCTATTATGACCAATTACCTTACATGCCCAACCCGTGTATCATGCCACCCCCGGTGGACGATAAGATAAAAGGCTACTTATAAAACCAAATTCGGGTCCACTGACTCTCAAATATGGTAGTTGATAAACACCACCCCCCACCTTTATTACTAAGTATCTTCTGTAAGTTTAGTTTCATGACATAAGTATCTTCTGCAAGTAACCTTCTAACTCAACCCAGGATTGCACTAATGTAACTCACCCTACAACGTCTCTACTCTCTGATGAAAATGAGTTTATCAACGACCGTCCCCGCTACAGCCACTCGTTGCACCGTTAGCTAACATGATACTTGGAATACAAATTGATAGTTTCTATAAAGGACCCATTTTGACAAGAACTTATTTTGCTCCAAAACTGTTTTGACCCGAACTCATTTTGCGCTAAACCCATTTTGACCCGAACACATTTTGCTCCTGACCCGTTTTAATCCAGATCCACTCTGACTCGAATCCATCCTGACTCGTGACCCAAACCCGCCCAACCCACCCACTGTATCATGACAAAACTTACATGCCAACTTCATCAAATGTGTTCAGGGAATCTTTCATATGCGTAGAAACTCGCTTTCTTAAACAGGCGAGATGAACCTGTATAACAAAACAATTGTGATTATATACACTCAACAAAAGCAGAGATTACTTCGATAACATGTAATTTAGTCACATTTACCATAGTCATTTAAAACTAACATTTATGCCACTGTAATATTAGCATAAAACTATGATTCTTACATGTATTTCTTTGTCTTTAGTAGGCAACAGGTTGACACGTAGCAACTCGCTTTCTTAAACGGGTCATTGGAACCTGTATAACAAAAGAACAATAATTATATAAACACAACACAAGCATAGAGTACTTTGATAACACGTACATCCGAATACCCGATAAACCTGTACAAATGACTTTTTAGATCTGTAGGTGCGATTGACCGAAGCTCATTGTCATCATAAATTGGCTCTTTGTAATAAAACGTAATTCCATAAAAACCATTCACCATTCCCACATTTCCAGTTGTGCGTAAGCTTTTAATGAAATTCCTTCTTGCAGAGAGCGGCACCGGCACCATTGACAACCACATTGGCACTGAAATAATTAAATACAATTGGCACATTAACTTGTTTCATTCACAACAAATAAATAACAGTTATGATTAAAGTACAATGTGTAGAGATGTTATCAATTAAAACCAAATGACACATTTAACTTTAACCATGAACAATAGTGTGCAACAATTGAAATGAAAATCCCACCAAACTATCAACATATTAAGTCTAAAGATGACATCGAAAACTAAACCTATATACGATGGTCGATGATGAACGATTGAAGAACAGTGTGAGTCAATTGATGATGAAATTGAAGATTTCTTCCCAAATCTTCCCGGCAATGCTCCATCTATCCTAAATTACTTCGGCCTTGGGTTCACAACCTATACATCAAATTAAACACATGAATTGAACACATAACTAATTATAGATATATGAACCAATCTCTTAGTAATCATACAATTTTCTTCTTAGTTGCGACTCCCCTAACACTTTTCTTTGGAGCCTTCATGAAATTACAAATCACGCGAACTGAAATGCGTTGCAATCAATCAATAGACAATGAGATTCAGTGAATAAACTTTGAGAAACAATCAGAGGTTGACGATGTCAGCTAAATAACAGCCAAATTATTCTGTACAAGTATAAACTAATGCTGACCTGCAGATTATATGCAACCATCTCAGCACAATGTAGCCAACCAATTAGAGGCTTGTAATTAAAGAAGGGAATATGAGAACCTACAATCACCATAAGTAGAACATACAGATTATTACTATAAAATCCAATATTTATACTCTACAATCACCGAGTCGCTCTACCTCAGTTCGGTTTGTAAACGAGCCAAGCATGAGCAAAGGTCCGCTCGGCTTGAATTATTATTTTAATTAGTATACATATACGTATACCTATACACATACATATATAAACATGTATACACACAAACATATATATACACACACAAATATAAATTATACATAATACACACACCTATATATACACACTTATACATACATATATACTTAAATATAAATTAAATTTATAGTTTTATATGTACCACTCAATTAGATTTTGGTCAACGATATACAAATTTACAACTCTATCTATACGTACTAGCCCAACCACGCCAATAAAAAAAGTAATAACAAAAATAAAAGTTAAACCCTAAACCGATACAAGATAGATTGTTCATCGCCTCAATGTTTCATGTTGTTACCCTTAGTCGATCGTCTCTTGCTCTCAACGTAATTGTTCGTGCAAATTTAAATCGGGCGACATAGTTGTCCAAATCGCCGAATTTCGCTCGACGCTCGCTCGGAATTTTTATTGCTCGAAAAATGCTCGATTGATTTGAGGCTCGGTTTTAAATGAGCCGCTCCGCTCGGTTCGGTTTGTAAACGAGCCAAGTACGAGCAAAGGTCCGCTCGGTTCAGCTCGGCTCGTGAACAATCCTAGCCTTGGGTGATCCTATATAAGTCACTAGTTAACATTTCAAATGTTCTACGACAAGAGAACTGGTTATTAAATAAGTTAACTAAGTGTGAGAATGAAGTTATAAAATAGGGAGGAAGACTTAGCAGGCATTTGAATGCTGATCCAGTAAGTGTAGATCCGAAGCCTTTGCACAAACAGGCATCTTTTAGTCTTTCAGGAATGGGATTGATATCCATTATTTCCCTATATTGAGCTACATGTTCTTCTGGATCAGTGGTTCCATCATATAACTTCATATTGGGGGTTTGAAAACGCTTTGGTATCTCAGCATTGCATATGTGATGTGCAAACCGATATATTCTGTGACTTCCACCCGGGATCTCAGGAATAAGCTTCACTACTCCTGGGACACTGGATATCATATCCTTGAGCTTTTGTAATTCCCTGGCCTTAGCTTGGTTGATTCCTGCATCCTGCATATAACCAAAGTTAGTATTAAAAGAAGTATTTAAATTGTTACCTCCCGACTGATTCGAAGTTCCTATGCCAGAAGTATATCGAGGATAAGACACGTCTAGTACAACGGTAGGTCCAGAAGAAGCAATAGTTTGCATAGGGATGAAATCCCCTTCATGAATTTCAGAGCTTCCCCATGACTGTCTGCTCGAGGATCCTTGATCCTGAAATATATTGGGACCAGGGTAGGTCTGCATAGGAGGTCTGGATGTGTGATCCATAAATCCTTGAACCCTAGATGAGGATCCTTGAGCCGAAAACGTCTCCATGTATCCTTCAGACAGGACGAAGGATCCTTGATGTTGAATGGTTGTCACTGCTCCATGCTGATGGATAGAGGATACTTGAGGAAGGATCATGGCTAATGATCCATGCTGATGGAGCGATGATCCTTGAGGAAGGGTCATTGCCAGTGATCCCTGTTGTGGAACGGAGGATACTTGAGGCTGCGTGTTGGCCATCTTGGACTACTGAGCTGCATTTGCTGGGGCGACGAAGTCCAACATCCTGGGCACCAGTGGAGAGTGATCATCTGCTGGCCTCTTCTGTTTCTTGATGTTATCAATCGGGGAGGATCCTCTGTTTAGTCTTGTCCTGTTGTTCCATATAGCTCTTTATCTGCGAAAACAAAACAAAAATATCATTGTTAGTATTAGTAGAAGAAGAACTAGAAGAAACTTTTAACCCTTG
The DNA here is from genome assembly GCA_030545235.1 of Helianthus tuberosus. Taxonomy (NCBI): domain Eukaryota; kingdom Viridiplantae; phylum Streptophyta; class Magnoliopsida; order Asterales; family Asteraceae; genus Helianthus; species Helianthus tuberosus. The sequence goes on from CM060370.1 coordinate 101,177,096, forward strand.
GAAGACTGATGAAGTCTTCTTCTGAGTATTATCCTGATTTTTCTGGTATGGTGGTGGAATTGGAGGCAATGATGCACTGGTTTGGGATGAGGTAATTGTTGGCATGGCACTTAAAGTGGATTTTCCCTAAGAAGCCATGGAAGTGATGATCTTGAACATAAATGAACAAAAAAAAAAGATTTTTTTTTTCAAAAATGGAAGCACCACTTGCTCCGTAGTGGGCGCTAAACTGTTTTGGTCAAAAATTAAACAAAGGATAATGTAACCAAATTTGATTTTGTGAGCTAGTGTGCTTGTATGTTTGATAAATGAATGAACAAATGTGAAATGTAATGAACAATGAACACAAGGATTTGTACGAGGAAAAAGCCCTTGATCTCAATGTGATCTCCGGCACAAAAAACCTCGGATAGTGAAAACTATCACTAACAAATGTATTAAGCTAACAAGAGTTTACAACTTCGGAAGTTGATCAAGTGTTGTATAATGTATGCTAGAGTGTTAGTGTATTCAAGAGCTAATGTTCACGAGAGTGTGTGTGTGTTTCTGCTAATGGTAATTGTTGTTATCTAAAACTTGATCAACCCCTTTAAAAGGGAAATAAAAACAAGTCCGAAAAAGGTGCTAGACCACGTCCAACCAAGTTAACATTGAATCACTTCCTCACGTGCAACATCTTCAACGAGTATAGTTCGATATTCTAGCCATGACTCAGTCCATATTGCCCATGACCTGCATGCCACTACGAAAATATACAAGGAACAACTGTTAGTTAAGTTATAAAAATAATAAGGATCCGTGATCCTCAGACTTTCTGCATCAGACTTTAAGGATCAGTGATCCAGGCGGGTCTAAGGATAAGTGATCCATAAGTATTAAAAATTAACCCCTAACATATACAGTTCGGTAGAGGTTCTAGTTGAACATATATTAGTTCACATGCAATGTTAATGTTCAAGATATCTCATCTGTTCATCCATAGTTTGTAATATATTTACACCAATTGTAAGGTTTCATCAGCCTCGAACAACCTCTCTATAAATACCTTAGTTTTTTATGTTAATGTCATAATTTTCAAAGTTTAGAATATACAACTTACTTCTGTTGAATATATTTTCATAGGAGATTATAGTATGGCAAACCTGAAAGTGAAACTATAGTCTGACAATGACTTTGAGGAAGAAACTACTGTTAATGAAGATAGTGACGACACCTTTAGCGGAGACGTAATCTATTACCTTTAGTAACGATTTGACCACCAATAGCGGAGACTTTTGCCGTCGCTAAAAGCCATATTTCTTGTTGTGAAAGTAATAATAACTTAGTGAATCGTAACAAAAATAAAAAGAATAGTGAAATATATTAGTTCACATGCAATGTTAATGTTCAAGATATCTCATCTGTTCATCCATAGTTTGTAATATATTTACACCAATTGTAAGGTTTCATCAGCCTCGAACACCCTCTCTATAAATACCTTAGTTTTTTATGTTAATGTCATAATTTTCAAAGTTTAGAATATACAACTTACTTCTGTTGAATATATTTTCATAGGAGATTATAGTATGGCAAACCTGAAAGTGAAACTATAGTCTGACAATGACTTTGAGGAAGAAACTACTGTTAATGAAGATAGTGACGACACCTTTAGCGGAGACGTAATCTATTACCTTTAGTAACGATTTGACCACCAATAGCGGCGAGTTTTGCCGTCGCTAAAAGCCATATTTCTTGTTGTGAAAGTAATAATAACTTAGTGAATCGTAACAAAAATAAAAAGAATAGTGAAATAAACACAAACACTATTAAAAAATGGGTAAGTATGCAATTTTAGAAGTTTAGTAAAACTAAGGGTAAAATAGTCATTATATATTTAATTTTCAATAAAATAAATCAAAATGCGCAAATTTGCAATTTTATTAGCTAACGAAGGGGATATATACTATTTTAGTTTTGAGTTGGGTAAATATGTAATTAAAAAGTTTTATAATGGGAAATATGCAATTGTCCCTTATTACAACAATAATTTAAATATTTAAATAAAATCACCATATAATAGTACCCTATTGTCACCTCTTTCCTAGGGATGACAGTCAAAATTGAACCTAATAGGTAAACCCGACATCCGATGCATATAGGAAGGGTTTGGGTTGGTTAATCGGGTTTGGGATTAGTTTATTTTTTTCATGGGTTTAAGATTTTGTGAAATACCCGTTTACCAAACCTGATTACCCAATAAAGTGTACTCGTTTACCTGATTGTATACCCGATATAATTTCTTTTATGTTTTAAAATATGTGTATGCATAATACATCCTTTTTTATACATATAAGTATTTTATTCCATATACATTGTAGCTATTTGATATCTATATATACTATATTATAATTCATGAGAATGAGACATTTTAAGATACCAAAAAAATAAGAACTTTTTCCCTCTTAATTTATAAATACATCCCTAAAATGAAGGTAAATTGGTCTTTTAAACAATAATTATATTTTAGCCCCCCATCTTATTACACTTAAATCCCTGACTTCTAACATAATTATGGGTAATTAGTTACACTTTTCTCCCTCCACACCAAACATATAATTCTTTTACGTATTCTTGTCATATCTTATAAACTATAATGTAAAAAAAAAATCCAAAAGTACTGCAACGACCTACTCATTTTATTGACGTTTCGATAATTGTCTTGGTCAGTATTGACGCATGGATTAAATTGTACAAGTAGATGATGCCTTAATGTACAATTGATTAATGCCCAACGTACTTGGTCATTATCATAGAATGTTTAATAGTTATAGAATGTTAATTGATTAAATATCACCAGTTTAATCATCTCATCTAGATTACACTTTAATTCCTCTTCCTTAACAAAATTATAGATAATTAGTTAGTAGTTATACTTTATTCCCTTATAAAAAAAACTAATACCCCCCCCCCCCCCCGATTTTTAAACGGTCATAACTTTTTGGTACGTTAATATTTTTTTAAAATTACACCATATAAATGAGTATTTTATTATCTTTAATTTGAGTATAGTATTGCTGTAATTTTTTAATTAAAAAAATTGATATGTTATGTGATTAACAGTGTCTAAGGGTGAGTAGTAACTGAAGTGTTAACCGAAACCGAACTCAAATCAACCAAAACTAAAGTAACTGAAAATTGATTAACCGAAACCCCAATTAACCAAAAACGGTTATCGATTTTTTTTGTTCCCTCAATTAACCAAAATTACCTTAACCGAATCAGTCATATTTTTATATATTTCTAGTTTTTATACCTTTAGTTCATGTATTTCATATTTATATCCCCATTTTATGTTATACCTCAATTTCATGTACCTATATATCCATTTCATTTATTTATACCTAAATTTCATGTATTTATAATCAAAAGTTTTAGTCCAAGTTTGGTTTTGACTATTAATCGAAATTAAAAAAATTAAAAAAATGTCAATCTAACCAAATAAACCAAACCAAATAAATGAAAACGGATTGGTTAATAAAATAGACTAATCGATTACCTCGATTTCGTTTGAGGATAATAATCTAACCAACCACACAATACACACTGTGGCAATGTCTGTGTTTCCCGCCGCATTACGCGCGCACATATCGGTTATTAACTAAAATCGGTTATTGGTGAGCAATAACTAATTCGTTAACCTAAACCAAACCGGAAACAGACGAAACCGAACTGAAATCAACCAAAAACTGTATTAATTGAAAACTTAAAACCAAATTAACCAAAAACATGTTATCAATTTTTTTGTTCTCTTGTTTAACCAAAATTAGCTAAACCGAATCGAATCATTTATATTTTCATATATTTCTAGTTTTTATACATTTAGTTCATATATTTCATATTTTATATCTCCATTTCATATATTTATACTTTCATTTCATGGATGAAGAAAAGTAAATGTTGAATGGAATTATTGCGGGGCTGTTGCTCAATAGGATGTCACAAGTTGAAGTTATGTTAATAGCTATGATTCGAAGATGGGTTATAAACACTTGGTTTTAATAGTTTGGATGTGTATGTGTTAGGATAATTTCGGTTATTTGATGTTTTAGTTGGTAATTTTATTAGAATGCTTTATATGATTTTGAAACAGGACAAACTAAAATAGAGATGTTTTATAAATTTTCGGGATTTTGTAATTTTGTTGGAGTGCTTCTATAATTTTTTTTATTGAATTTTAAATTGAATGTAAAAGCATGAAAAAAAAAACTAGCTAAATGGTGACAAATATATTCATTGCAAGCGGTGGCTAAATGGTAGCAAATTTTGAATGCAAGATGTGGCTAAATGGTGTCAAAAAAATTGTTGCAACTTGGTAGCAAGTGGTGAGCGGTCGCAAATAGTTTTGACAATTTTGACTGTTGTGGTGGCAAAAATGTGGTAGCAAAATTAAAAGTGGTGACTAGTTGGTGGCATTAGCGTAATTGATATGGGTGTTTTTACCACCGCAATTTTTGTTGCAAAATGGTGACAACATGGCAATTGTGACTATTTTGCTACCGAAAATGCGGTCACAAAAGCCATATTTTCTAGTAGTTCGTTGAATTTACGATGAGGCATTTCAAAATCTGCAAAGTGCTTACCTTGTTCCTGAAAACAGCTCTTTACATATACGATGGTCCACCGTTTAAGGTGTTATGATGAACTCGAGATTGTTGAAAATGGTTCTCCAAGCATCCGAAGAAGAATGAGAGAGACATAATTTAACTTTTCCACATAATATAATTTAATTTAACAGCTAGCTTTGCATTCTAAATTTGCATATATACTTTTATATTGCTCACAGAATGTGAATGACATAGGACCAAGTAGGAAAAAAAGAAATAGAAAAAAAGAAAGAGATAAGTATGATGTTAATAGAGACAATTTCATGGTTTATATAGAAAAAAGAAAAAAGAAAAAAGAAAAGTATGATGTTAGAATAGACAATCTCATGGTTTATAAGGATGGACATGCAACGCCATGGTTAGGATAATGAGCCATGTTAATCCTAGCAGGGGCGAAGTATGGAGGGGGTGGGCGTCCGACTCTCCGAACTTTTCGCTCAGTAGTGTTATATATGTAATTTTCGTATAGAAATATTTTGGTATATACGTTTTCGACCCCCACGTCATTCGGGTCAAGCTTCGCCACTAAATCCTAGTTACTCTTTTCAACGTTAAACTATAGGTGTGTGAATTTCTGATCTACCACAAATCTTGAGAAAGACCTGCAGGAACTAGGTTCACTTTTTATAAAATATAATTACAAAATATATAATAACGAGACTCTCGTTCTTCGTAGGAAATATCACAGTACAATACCGGTTGCAATAAGTAAATAAAAAGAATATAAAATATAATTTTATATACCAATATTGATTCAAGCCGCATCTCTGGTAGGTCATTCAGGCGCATTTGATAGCATCCTAGACTCGAGTATTCATCATCTTGAGTCTTGAAAAATACTCCTTGACTGCAAGAAAGAGCACACTAAATGTTGACGATTTTGGTTGAGTCACGTGTTCAATACGCTTCCCTTAAAACAGATTTCACGTCTCTACTAAAGACGACGCGTCTGTTTCCCAGGGTACAACAGCCGAAGAAGTATGTACTGCTGAAGATGGTTCACACGCTCGAGGTTACACCAGATAATTGTAGTGTTTGAACTTATGGAACAAATAAGGATGTGATGGTGGTGGAAAACAAGTAGAGAGTACTCCTCTCTCTAGTTGGTCTTCAAGTGTTCATCCTTCTTCTAGTATTCTACATTTATCAAGCAATACAATATTCTTGTTATGACAAAAGAAGTACATAGCCTACTATTTGTACAAGAGTTAAGGATTAGTGAAAGGTTTTACTCAATTAGAGACTTAAACTCTAATAAAACTAATTAAATGTCATCAAGAAGCTCTACTCAAGAGTTTCTCTTTTATTCACCACATGAAGATTCTATTTAATATTTATAATTTCATTAAATTATAAATATATTAAATATCCATTATACAAATTTCCAACAATCCCCCATATGAATGGAGATTCGTTCAAAACACATAAAATTTCCAATGGAACCTCGACATTTGAGTTTTGCATACGATAGGAAGGTGTTACCCTTTAAACCTTCGCTCATGAAATGCACTTAGCCCACTAGCTCTGAGTAGACATCGATGTCTTTGAACACGTCTGCCATTTGTGTAGACGACAATACACTTCACACAAGACTCTCCTTAGCCGGGTCATCTCCTCATAGTCGTGTCCAATAATGGTCGTGGAATACTTTCCTGGTTCTGCGAGAGCTCTAGGAATTTTGCCCTCAATTCCATTCGAAGCGACCACACTCCTCTCTAACATAGGTGATTCTCCTTAGATCATTAAAAGCAATGTGGTTATCGTGATTTATCCAAATCATTTACCACATATTATGCTTAGCCTCACTCTTTGTCACTGAATATCATTGAAATAGACTAGGACGTATTTAAACACCCTTTATACTTTGGGGTATGTATAACCATATATACTAACTTAGGCATATCACTTATGCCCCCATAGTGACCACTCTTAGGCATATGATTTAGTTATCCTATTGAACTTAGATCTTGGGATCTCCAGTCAACTAAGTTACGTTTCCTTCACATACCCTTTTTTCATGGGCTTTAGTCTCATTCAACAACTTGATCTCTAATAAACCCTCAGGTTTTTGGATCCATAACATTATCTTTGACTTTGTCTAATCATTACAAAAAAAATTACTTATTTGAGATCAGTTGTCATGATGTGTTCTTAACTCGCAAGTTAATTTTGCCTATTGTCAACGTCTAATACTATAACCTCAGTGGCCATCTGAATCTGGTTGTAATATATGTCTTTCTAAGATACACATATCATTTAAGGAAAACGCATCTCTATTATACACTACGACCTTTGTGTCCTCCACTTAGTCGCCTGTTTGCAATGTTAGATTGGATTACAAAATCCTTGTTGCCAAATTTTTATGATACAAATGTAAGACACCCACACATTTAAGTGTTATAGGATATCATCCAAATGAGGTAATGAAAACCATTTCTACATACCCTTATAGGGTTGTTTCTAAATGGATCATCCCCCACATTTCTTGCCATTTGATCAACATTTCCGTAACTTCACTTATGATGACATTTATACACATATGATTGAACAAGATCAACCTCATTGTATTAGTGAATTCAACTCATATTGCATTAGCTTACATAAGCTTCTGAGCTGACCAAAGCAACACATGCCATTGTCATAAGTTTGTCACTAACTTAGAATAATTCTAATTTTACATCTAGAATAAGCCTAGACAATGAGTTCTCCTCATTAGCTTTTCGAACAAACTTTTTAAAAGTTACATGTCTTTTCCTTATAATGAATGAAAATTCTCCCTTAACTTTGTCTGTAGACAAATTCTTTTTGTGTTCATACACATTTGAATGTTTAGAGTTAATTAGTCTCCGTCAAGACCCATAATTAACCAAGTACTAGTCTAGCATTCTTTAGTGTCACACCCCCAAAATCCACAAGCGGAGTATTACCTCGAGGCGTGTGACTGACCAGGATCATACCACCAATAATACCGAACATTAAGTAAAGTAAGGTAAAACCATCGCAAACAAAACGTTTAGTGTTCACAAAACCAAAGTCCAAAACCAATTTTAAGAGTTAGCGGAAGCATAAAGTCTAAAACCCATTAATAATTTAAAAGCATAAAGTTTAATGTTAAGAACTCAACAGTTGGTTCCTTGCCACAACGTCCACTCCCCGTGCAAGCTCCAACCATATACCTAACGACCTGCAAAGCATGCAGTAGTGTGTCAACAAAAAGTTGGCGAGTTCACAATTGGTTGTTCGTTTTAATGTTGTTCCAAAAACCAAAAGTTGTTAAGTTCCTTGTTCTTTATAAAAACATGCCATGGGGAGCTACCCCACCGTTTTAAACCACTAGACCCGTTACCATATCGACTACTGACTGAAGTTATGTTGAGTGCCCTAAGTCAATGTCTATCATCATTGACTAAGTGCCCAAGTACATTAGCCCACGCCTGTCCTCTGCGGCACGGTGTGAGGCTTGTCAAACCTAATAGCGCTATTTAACTAATAACCCGTTTGCCATTGGCTCGGCGATTAAGTCGATATAAAATATGGGGGACTTAAAATAGAGATGTTGTCTAGTATGCTTAAGACATGTATTATAACGGTTGTCGCCCTTCCCAAGGAGGGTGAAGGCACGTATTCTACCTAAGGAGAATACGCAGGTTGCATCCCACCCAAGGGAGATAGTTGTTGTTTAACCCATTCTCAAACCACCGGGAATCCCATGCTTTGATGAAAAGTGTGAACTCACCTTCGATTACTCGGTTGGTCTCTTAAAATGGTTAGGAATCAAGGTAGGTCAATCACGTCCTAATACTATTACCATTCAGTTTATTAGTGTGTTCAAGTAAGGCACAAAGCTCCTACACGTATCTAACACGTACCAAGCACTCACTTTGACAATTTACGCACATATACATATTCCACCTATAACTACTCATGATCAAGCACACAATACTTCTCATAACACTTTCATTGACATTAAACAAGTTGGATCATTATCAGATAGCATAGAAGACATTTAGATGCGCAAATAACAACTTATAACATTTCAGCTCTTACATCCAGAACTGGGCTGTTTTCGGGTATTTTTATAAAATAGCTATCTTATTCCAAAAATTCTAAATAATTTTACAGAATGTTTTAAGTGGTCCACGGTACCTTGTGTAGAAATCTCAGGATCTAATTCATTACCGATTATTTAATAAAAATCATTTACTGGGCTGCAGTCAGATTTGTCACTTTCTGACTACAGTGCACGAAACACTTTATTTAAAAATCATCGTCTGTCCAAATGGTGAAATTCCAGTGGGAGATTTTTGACAACATCCGTGCCCAGCTACTGTACAAATTTCACGACCTAAATCTATCCAGATTACAAGTAATAACAAAAAGCGTAACACGTAATTTCTGTAGAAAAAACGCAGCTTTTGCTGCTGTGAAAAACTGTCCTTTAAAAATAGCAAATGACCTCAGAAAAATGTGATTTCAGCGCCATTTGAAGCGTTTTTCGAAAACGTATGATTTAGAATTCAGAAAATCAATTTTTAGATCAATAACGACCCATTTACAGCCAACTGAAGTTGGCTGTAAATGTTAATCAGCTTTCTGTTTTCAGCTTTTAACGACACAATTCGAGTCTCTATCGACTTAAACACAAACCCAACGAACAACAACGACATTTAAACATCACTTACAACAGGTTATCATTCTAGCTCAGGTTATTTATGACTTAAAACTCCTAGAATATCAAAAGGTTCAACCCACAAACATAAACCTAATACATACGAACGCAATTATGATCACCGTATCAATTAAGCATGACTTCTAGTCGCTAGTACTACCCGAAATCATCATGTCATCACAAGTATCAAGCTAAGCAAAAGAAACGCAGCCAAGATACTTCACATTATCTCAAGAATCAAAACCCTAATGAACCCATACATGTGCATTCATACATAAGTAGCAATACGAACCATTATATTCGATTTTTATGAACTCTAAACTTACAGTTTAACATAATAACCATCAAGATCATCAAGAATATACACAACATAGCCATGTACACACTAAAAGAAAACATCATGAACCGAAATCTAACATGTGCACTAACCTTGGAACGGAGAATAAAGAACCAGAGAGGGTGAGAGGTGCGACCAAGAGATTTGCGAAGTGGGGGGGGGGGTGGTTCCTTCTCCTGCCGTCGCGCACACCAAGGGGGGTAGGGTTTGGGTTTTTTTTTTTGCTCTCCTTCCATATACGTACATAAATAAAACATAGGGGTGTTTGGGCTTAATGGGCTGCAAGGAAATAAGAGGTGGGGTGGGCTGCATGTTTCGCACATAGGGGAAGGGGGTTGCGGTTTGGGTGTGTGGGTCGAGAGGTATAAGGAGTGGGGGTTTTGGGTTGGGCCGATTAGAGGTGAGGGTTGGGTTCGGTTGTCGGGTCACTAGGTAACGGCCTCGGTTCCTAGTAGGTTTCGTAATTTATGATGTTTCATTTCGCAAAGTGACATACTTTCATGTTTCACTTTCTACGTAATTCACATACATACAAACACTTTTCACGCTCACAACTATATGAAAACAATCAAACACCATATTCGAGTCATATAACGTACATGAAATTACAAGGTAAAGTGAAATGTAACAGGGATTTACACGAGTTGTCACATCATCCCCAAGTTGAAAGAAATTTCGTCCTGAAATTTAGCATGTAGTCACTGAGGAAGCTAGTTGTGTTGAGCGTTTTCCTGGGGTATCACATCATCCCCCCGTTGGTTTGGAATTTCGTCCTGAAATTCCGAAGTAGCTTCAGTACTGGACTCACCTTTCTTAAACAACTGGGGGGTACTTGCGTTTCATCTGGTCCTCTCGCTCCCAAGTGAACTCTGAGCCATGACGGGAGTTCCAACGAACTCTGTGCCTGGTGACTACCTCCTTCAGATAGATGTCTGCGAGTGTAGAAAACTTATCAGTTTCCTTGATTGCCAGAAAGTGTGCAGACTTGGTTAGTCGATCCACGATCACCCAGATGGTGTCGTTTCCTTGCTAAGATCTAGGTAAGCCGGTGACGAAATCCATGGAAATTTGCTCCCATTTCCATGTTGGGATCTCTGGTTTTTGGAGTAGTCTTGATGGCTTCTGATATTCAACCTTAACCCTAGCACATGTCAAGCATTTACTAACGTAGGTCGCTATGTTAGCTTTCATGTGGGGCCACCAGTATAAAGTTTTGAGGTCTTGGTACATCTTTGTCAGAACTAGGATGCACCGAGCAACGAGACTTGCGCGCGTCGTCCATCACAAGCTCTCGTAGATTTCCATAGGATGGAACCCATATTTGTTCCATTAAATAGTAAATTCCGGCATCCTTGTGTTCAAGTTTCTTTGCCATGCCCTGCAGGGACTCAGCTTTAAGGTTCTCTTCCTTCAATGCTCCAACCTGAGCATTACAGGTTTGGGTAGGAAGACTAGAGTGGATAGTAAGCTGTAACGCACGTTTACACTTAGGTTTGGTTTCCCTTCGACTGAGAGCATCAGCCACAACGTTGGCCTTTCCTGGATGATACTGGATTATGCACTCGTAGTCGTTAATGAGTTCGACCCATCGACGCTGTCGCATGTTTAACTCCTTCTGATCCAAGATATGCTGGAGACTCTTGTGATCGGTGTAAATAGTGCACTTGGTACCGTACAAATAATGACTCCATATCCTGAGCTCAAACACTACTGCTCCCAACTCTAAATCGGGGGTATTGTAGTTCTTTTCGTGAACCTTGAGTTGGCGTGATGCGTAAGCAATAACTTTCTCATGTTGCATCAACACACAACCAAGTCCAACAAAGAAGTCTTCTGTGCCTTCAGGTAACGAAAGAATGGGTGCTTTACAAAGTTTCACCTTCAATTGTTGAAATGCGGATTCCTGAGCATCATCCCATCGGTAGGTGACACCCTTCTGAGTTATAGTAAGAGGCTGCGCAATGTTCTAGAAATCCTTGATAAACCTTCGGTTGTAACCCGCCAAACCCAAGACTTGACGGATTTCAGTTGGAGTTCGAGGTGCAGGCCAGTTCTTAATCGAGTCAATCTTGGATGGATCAACGTGAATCCCATCTTCATTGACTACGTGGCCTAGGAAATGGACTTCACAAAGCCAAAAGTCACACTTCGAAAACTTAGTGTAGAGTTGTTCAGTTCAAAGAAGTTCCAGAGTAAGTCGCAGATGATGCTCGTGTTCCTCCTGACTCTTAGAATAGATTAGGATGTCGTCAATGAAAACAATAACGAACTTATCCAAGTATGGTTTGCACACTCGGTTCATGAGATCCATGAAAATCGCAGGTGCGTTTGTCAAACCGAAAGGCACAACCAGAAACTCGTAGTATCCGTAACGAGTCCTAAATGCTGTCTTAGAGATGTCTTCGTCTCGGACTCTCAGCTGACGATAGCCCGATCTCAGGTCAATCTTAGAATAGAAGGTCGACCCTTGCAAGTCATCGATACGTGGAAGGGGATAACGATTCTTCACGGTCACCTTATTGAGTTCACGGTAGTCTATACACATTCGGAAGGTACCATATTTCTTCCTAACAAACAAGACTGGGGCTCCCCAGGGCGAAGAGCTAGGACGAATAAAACTCTTGTCCAATAGGTCCTGCGGATGCGTGGACAATTCTTCTAGTTCAGATGGGGCTAAACGATAAGGTTTATGAGCTATAGGTGCCGCTCAAGGGGTTAGCTCGATTTGGAACTCGACTTGGCGATGGTGCGGAAGACCAGGTAATTCCTCAGGAACTACCTCAGGAAAGTCGCGTACGATCGGGATGTCTTCAATCTTCTTCTCCTTCGTTGAAGTATCGGCAGCGAGGACTAGAATGGCATTGTGGCCTTTTCACATACACTTCCGGGCCTTAAGGAACGAGATGATGCCCACAACAGCACCACTCTTGTCACCATGAATGGTGAGGGGTTCAAAACTAGGGCGAGATATTCTGTTTGACATACGCACAATTATACGAGGCAAGGTATCACACAGTCTTTGTACAAGCTTTCAAAACATGCAATTTAAGGTAGGGTAACAACTCAACATAAGAAACATTTTCAAAATGATAAAAAAATCTTATCAAAATAAACCGTAAAAGTCGCTACAATGTATTTCCGCAAACGTTTTAAACACCACGATTGTTTACACAAAAAAAGAAGTAGGTAGGTAAACTAGTGGAAAGTGGGTCAGTCGTCGACTCCACTGTCTCCCCCGTCTGAGTCTTCATCCGCCGGTGCATCCTTTGGCTCTTCTTCTGGTACTTCCTCTGGAATCTCTTACGGCTCTTCATCGGACTCTTCCTCCGGCTCGGGAGGTGCCGGGGCTGGAGCTGGCTCTGGTGCAAGTGCGGGTGACATTGGCCCTGGGTCCTCCTCCAACTGATGGACCCGCCATGCCAACATACTAATTCTCTTGCCATGCGAGTCAAGCCTTTGCCTATCCATACGAGCGTCTCCCATTATTAGACCTTGTACCTAACGCCCTTTTAAGGCTTCTTGCTTTAAATCACTGATTGTCTCAAAGAGCACCCGTATCTGCTCTCCTTGAGCTTCTACCCGCCCCTCTAGGGTAGTAACTTGTTTCCACAAAAACTAATTCTGTTCTAATAAGGTCTGGCTTTGCTCTATCAAAATTTGGTTATATTCTCTAAGAACCTTCATCATTGCAGACTCGGTTTGGGCACTAATTGGATTCACTGGTAACGCATGTGTAGGTTGGGAGGACGACGCCCTGCCATGCGAGAGTCTCTTACGATAAGTCGAACGCGTCTCCACTTGACGTGGGGGTGAGTGCATAACAGCGGGTGCCTTTCTTGGCTCCCGGGGCTGATCGGATGATGCGGGTGTTGTAGACATGCCTGCCGAGTTAGTGACGTAATACACAAGGTAAACAAAAAGAATACACATTCACAAACACTAAACAAGAACGTTGACGCAGGAGCGTGGAAAAGAATGGCAAAAGAGGGTTTGACATAAGCATATTAAGTTCCAAGTAATTCTATGAACTAAGCATACCATAAGCAACACACCATGCAAAAGTAAACTATGAACTAGGCAGTATTAACATAAATCATAACACCTAGAGTGTTGAGTCTTGCACGTGGAGTGAAACGTCGTTGTGGATCGTTGAGCGCTGAACATGTTATAATCTGGTTTTTGTCAAAAAGATTTTTACTTTTTAAAACCAAGTTCACTATAACTAATGGCTCTGATACCAATCTGTCACACCCCCAAAATCCATAAGCGGAGTATTAGCGCGAGGCGTGTGACTGACCATGATCATACCACCAATCATACCGAACATTAAGTAAAGTAAACTAAAACCATCGCAAACAAAACGTTTAGTGTTCACAAAACCAAAGTCCAAAACCAATTTTAAGAGTTAGTGGAAGCATAAAGTCTAAAACCCATTAATAGTTTAAAAGCATAAAGTTTAGTGTTAAGAACCCAACAGTTGGTTCCTTGCCACAACGTCCTCTCCTCGTGCAAGCTCCTACCATATACCTAACGACCTGCAAAGCATGCAGTAGTGTGTCAACATAAAGTTGGCGAGTTCACAGTTGGTTGTTTGTTTTAATGTTGTTCCAAAAACCAAAAGTTGTTAATTTACTTTTTCTTTATAAAAACATGCCATGGGGAGCTACCCCACCGTTTTAAACCACTAGAACCGTTACCATATCGACTACTGACTGAAGTTATGTTGAGTGCCCCAAGTCAATGTCTATCATCATTGACTAAGTGCCCAAGTATATTAGTCCACGCCCATCCTCTGCGGCACGGTGTAACCTAATAGCGCTATTTAACTAATAACCCGTTCGCCATTGGCCCGACGATTAAGTCAATATAAAATATGGGGGGCTTAAGATAGAGGTGTTGTCTAGTATGCTTAAGACATGTATTATAACGATTGTCGCCCATCCCAAGGAGGGCGGAGATACGTATTCTACCCAATGAGAATACGCAGGTTGTATCCCACCCAAGGGAGATAGTTGTTGTTTAACCCATTCCCAAACCACCGGGAATCCCATGCTTTGATGAAAAGTGTGAATTTACCTTCGATTGCTCGGTTGGTTTCTTAAAATGGTTAGGAGTCAAGGTAGGTTAATCATGTCCTAATACGATTACCATTTAGTTAATTAGTGTGTTCAAGTAAGGCACAAAGCTCCTACAGGTATCTAACACGTACCAAGCATTCAATTTGACAATTTACGCACATATACATATTCCACCTATAACTACACATGATCAAGCACACAATACTTCACATAACACTTTCCTTTACATTAAACAAGTTGGATCATTATCAAATAGCATAGACGACATTTAGATGCGCAAATAACAACTTATAACGTTTCAGCTCTTACGTCCAGAACTGGGCTGTTTTCGGGTATTTTTATAAAATAGTTATCTTATTCAAAAAATTCTAAATAATTTACAAAACTTTCTAAGTGGTCCATGTCACCTTGTGTAAAATTGTCAGGATCTAATTCATTACCTATTATTTAATAAAAATCATTTACTGGGTTGCAGTCAGATTCGTCACTTTCTGACTGCAGTCCACGGAACAATTTATTTAAAAATCATCGTCTCTCCGAATGGTGAAATTCCAGTGGGAGATTTTCGACAACATCCGTGCCCAGCTACTATACAAATTTCACAACCAAAATCTATCCAGATTACAAGATATAACGAAAAGCGTAACACATATTTTCTGCAGAAAAAAATAGCTTTTGCTGCTGTGAAAAAACATCCTTTAAAAATAGCAAACGACCTCAGAATAATGTGATTCTAGCGCCATTTGAAGCGTTTTTCGAAAACATATGATTTAGACTTTAGAAAATCAATATTTCAATCTATAACGACCCGTTTACAGCCAACTGCAGTTGGCTGTAAATGTTAATCAACTTTCTGTTTTAAGCTTTTAAAGACACAATTCGAGTCTCTATCGACTTAAACACAAACCCAACGAACAACAACAACATTTAAACATCACTTACAACAGGTTATCATTCTAGCTCAAGTAATTTATCACTTAAAACTCCTAGAATATCAAAAGGTTCAACCCATAAACATAACCCTAATACATACGAACGCAATTATGATCACCATATCAATCAAGCATGACTTCTAGTCGCTAGTACTACCCGAAATCATCATATCATCACAAGTATCAAGCTAAGCAAAAGAAACACAGCCAAGATACTTCACATTATCTCAAGAATCAAAACCCTAATGAACCCATACATGTGTATACATACATAAGTAACATTACGAACCATTATATTCGATTTTTATGAACTCTAAACTTACAGTTTAACATAATAACCATCAAGATCATCAAAAATATACACAACACAACCATGTACACACTAAAAGAAAACATCATGAACCGAAATCTAACATGTACACTAACATTGGAACGGAGAAGAAAGAACTAGAGAGGGTGAGAGGTGCGACCAAGAGATTTGCGAAGGGGGGGTGGGGTGGAGAAGATTTGTTAAATCTAACATGTGCACTAACCTTGGAACGGAGAAGATTTCTTTTTTTTTTTTACTATTTCTTCACCCCATGTACATTTCTTTTCAAGTTTTAACCACAAATCCTTCGAAAGGCGCAACCAGAAACTCGTAGTATCCGTAACGATCTCAGATCAATCTTAGAAAAGAAGGTCGTCCCTTGCAACTGGTCGAACAGGTCTTCGATACGTGGAAGGGGATAACGATTCTTCACGGTCACCTTGTTGAGTTAACGGTATTCTATACACATTCGGAAGGTACCGTCTTTCTTCCAAACAAACAAGACTAGGGCTCCCCAGGGCATAGAGCTAGGATGAATAAAACCGTTGTCCAATAGTTCCTGCGGTTGCGTGGACAATTCCTCTAGTTCAGATGGGGCTAAACGATAAGGTGTACGAGCTATAGGTGCCACTCCAGGGGTTAGCTCGATTTGGAACTCGACTTGGAGATGGTGCGGAAGACCAGGTACTTCCTCAGGAACTACCTCAGGAAAGTCGTGTACGATCGGGATATCTTCAATCTTCTTCTCCTTCATTGAAGTATCGGTAACGAGGAATAGAATGGCAATGTGGCCCTTTCGCATACACTTCCAAGCCTTAAGGAACGAGATGATGCCCACAACAGCACCACTCTTGTCACCATGAATGGTGAGGGGTTCAGCAATAGGATGAGACATTCTGTTTGACACACGCACAATTATACGAGGCAAGGTATCACACAGTCATTGTACAAGCTTTCAAAACATGCAATTTAAGGTAGGGTAACAACTCAACACAAAAAACATTTTCAAAATGAAAAAAAATCTGATCAAAATAAACCGTAAAAGTCGCTACATTGTATTTCCACAAACGTTTTAAACACCATGATTGTTTACACAAAAAAAAAAGAAGTAGGTAGATAAACTAGTGGAAAACGGGTTAGGCGTCGACTCCACTGTCTCCCTCGTCTGAGTCTTCATCCACCGGTGCCTCCTTCGGCTCTTCTTCTGGTTCTTCCTCCGGAATCTCTTACGGCTCTTCATTGGACTCTTCCTCCAGCTCGGGAGGTGTCGGGGCTGGAGCTGGCTCTGGTGCATGTGCGGGTGGCATTTCCCCTAGGTCCTCCTCCAACTGATGGACCCTCCATGCAAACATACTAATCCTCTCGCCATGCGAGTCAAGCCTTTGCCTATCCATATGAGCGTCTCCCATTATTAGACCTCGTACCTCACGCCCTTTTATGGCTTCTTGCTTCAAATCACTGGTTGTCTCAAAGAGCACGTATATCTGCTCTCCTTGAGCTTCTACCAGCCCCTCTAGGGTAGTAACTTGTTTCCGCAAAGACTGATTCTGTTCTAATAAGGTCTGGCTTTGCTCTATCAAAATATGGTTATATTCTCTAAGAGCCTTCATCACTGCAGACTCGGTTTGGGTACTAATTAGATTCACTGTTAACGCATGTGTAGGTCGGGAGGACGACTCCTTGCCCTGCGCGAGTCTCTTACAATAAGCCGAACGCATCTCCACTTGACGCGGGGGTGAGTGCGTAACAGCGGGTGCCTTTCCTTGCGCCCGGGGCTGATCAGATGATGCGGGTGATGTAGATATGCCTGCCGAGTTAGTGACGTAACACACAAGTTAAACAAAAAGAATACACATTCACAAACAGTAAACGAGAACGTCGACGCATGAGTGTGGAAAAGAATGACAAAAGAGGGTTTGACATAAGCATATTAAGTTCCAAGTAACTTTATGAACTAAGCATACCATAAGCAACACAGCATGCAAAAGTAAACTATCAAGTAGGTAGTATTAACATAAATCATAACACCTATAGTGTTGAGTCTTGCATGTGGAGCGAAACGTCGTTGTGGATCGTTGAGCGCTGAACAGGTTATAGTCTGGTTTTTTTCAAAAAAATATTTTTCCTTTTTAAAACCAAGTTCACTATAACCAATTGCTCTGATACCAATCTTTCACACCCCCAAAATCCACAAGCGGAGTATTACCGCGAGGCGTGTGACTGACCAGGATCATACCACCAATCATACCGAACATTAAGTAAAGTAAAGTAAAACCATTGCAACCAAAATGTTTAATGTTCACAAAACCAAAGTCCAAAACCAATTTTAAGAGTTAGCAGAAGCATAAAGTCTAAAACCCATTAATAGTTTTAAAGCATAAAGTTTAATGTTAAGAACCCAACAGTTGGTTCCTTGCCACAACGTCCACTCCTCGTGTAAGCTCCAGCCATATACCTAACGATCTGCAAAGCATGTGTCACACCCCCAAAATACCACATGCGGAATCACCGCGGGGCATGTGACGTACCAGGATCCAAGCCACCAATCACATTGAACTCATAGGTATAATTAAATAAAACTTTCATTTATTAACATTGAGTGTTACAACGTTACAAATAATTCACCATATACAGCGGAAGCATAATTCATTCGTTAAGTGTTTATAAACCACATGTAGAAATCATTAGTCTCGTGTTGTGATTCCATGTATCTCGACCCATGACCACTCCAGCCTCCCAGACAGCAAGTTCCAACAATATGCACCTAAAGACCTGCAAGGCATGTAATAACGAATCAACAACAAAGTTGAGCGAGTTCACAGTTGTGTGTTTGTTATAAAGTTGTTCTAAATACCATGAGTTCGTTTGTAAACTATAAGTTAACCAGTTTCCTTGTTTCCCAAACCGTATCCATAACCAGTGGGGGCTTCCCCATGTGAACCACTAGACCCGTTTACCATATCGACCACTGACTAAAGTAAGTTGGTGCCCTGACGTCAATGTCTATCATCATTGACTAGTGCCCAGATCCATTAGTTCACGCCCATCCTCTGCGGAACGGTGTGAGGCTTGTCAAACCTAAATAGCGCTATCTAACTAATGACCCGCTCACCAGTGGCCCGACGATTAAGTCGATATAAAATGAGGGACTTCATGATAGAGATTTTTGGTCTAGTATCCGTGTTGTCACCCTTCGGTAAAGAGGGTGTGTACGTAATCCCCAAACCAGGAGATTATATAGGTTCCAAATCAATTCCTTATCACATGTTGTCACCCTTCAATAAAGAGGGTGTGTACGTGTTCCATAACAGGAGATCACGTAGTTTCAGTTTAGATTCTTTACCCATTCCCAGCCCTTGGGAATCCCATGCCTTGTGGAAAGTGTGAACTCACCTTTGTTTGCTCGGTAAGACCAGTTACTTGATCACACTTAGTTAGTTTCAGCCTATGATGTTCACATGTATACGACAATCAGTTTGCATCCAAGTTGATCACGTTGTCACGCACGAAAATTACCATAAATCATGTACAATGTACTCTAGGTTCAACTACTACTCATCAGTTAAATATCTAACACAATCATACACACAATTAGTATACATATCCATAATGGGCTCGACTCCAAATCACAGCCCAAACCTAATATCCGTAAGATGCGGCCCAATCTCCGATAGAGTGGGCTGAATGCTTAGTTTGGTCCGAATGTTGTGTGAAGCCCAATTAACGTATTACAAGTCCCATTCACTTTACCCTTTAACGCAAAACCCCTAGTTACATTAATATGAAAACAAAGTCATACATGTCTCTTATACGAATTTTATGATCATAGCAATTTCTAACTCAACTAACAGTTCATATAATAACCCAAAACAGTAACTCATATATCACTATTTCATACAATCATGTTCAACATAAACATCATCAGTAATTTATTTAATCAAAATCAACATTACCCCACATGTCATTCTTTTTTTATTGCTGAAATCCTAAGCAATAGTACCTACCCTAACCACGCATACAATCCAATTCAATTTATACCAAATTAGATTTGCAAAAATGTTTCTTGTTATAATTCCATCTCTAATCTTCATTAACTATTACTACTCTAATCATCAATGTAGTCAAGTAGGTTATTTAAGGTGTGCAAGAATCCCTAAACACACTACGAAATCAGTTGACGTTACATGAATCTTATATTCATCGAGGACCTATCATCATGCAAACAATTAACCCACATGATCATCAAACTATCGCCAAAGCCCATTAAATCATTAACAACCAGTTTTTTTTGTCATCTAATCTAATAATAACAAATCAAAACATGGGTTTGAATACACACTAACATATAAGTCAATCATCATAATACTTGATTAAATCCAACAGAAAGTTTAATACGATTTTTAGCATAACCCTAATATCACAATTCTAATATCATGCACATCACACAAACAAGATTATTAATGCAACTTAAACATGAGAATTTACTAACCAATCAGCTCGGTTATGAATCTAACAAGTGGGTCGGTTGTCATTATGTAATATCTAATAATATGCCAAACAAACCAAAGTGGCCGGTGATCACTAACTTGGGCCGAGAGCAGGATTAGAATTCACAAAGTGTAAATTGGGCCAAGATCATGACGTATGAATACGTGGCCCAAATACGCGCGACCCAATTCATTCGTTTTTTTTCTAAATCAGTAGAACGACACACAAAACGTTTAACAATTTACCATATAGTTAATCAGTTAAGTATACGTAATCATTTAGTTGTGCACGAGATAGGCAGATGAACATAGAGGCACACGCAAAAAGTTGTGGGATTTCAAGCAATGCTAACTGTTGGATCATCGTGTGACCCTAACGAGTCAATCCGATGAGTTCAGCATCAAAAACAAAGGCGGAATCAATGTAATTGATGGAAAACAGCTTGTTCCTTTTTAATTATCTTCTTATTGATCAATTCTGAGCTTTTTACAATTTTGATAACAATTCGGCAGCACCTCGGCTCTCAAACAATGACTTCTAATTCCGTTTCAAATGAACCAGGCACATCAGTATTTATAGCCGATCTAATTCCGCTTGAAAGAGTCTCAAACAGAATTACCATTCAAACGGAATTACATAATTCCATGTGGAATTACCTAATTTCGCTTGAACTTGCTAATTCCGTTTGAAATTACATTATGTACATTTCAAGCGGAATTACCCTAAAATACTGATTTTTCGGTTTCCGTGCCCTAATCTATACATGAATCGATACAAGACAAAGTTAACAGACATCTAATGCACCAACACTAACCTTAAATATCCGGGTTGTCCCATCATCCCCAACTTGAAAGAAATTTCGTCCCGAAATTTGACAAGTAAGCACAAAAGAGTGAAGTGATAATTCAAGATTGTTGCAGGTTTTCCTCAGGTGCCACATCATCCCCAACTTGAGGAGGAATTCCGTCCCGAAATTCACCAGCTTTACCCGATTCAGACTTGTCATCAAGAAAAGTTGAGGATACTTAAGCTTCATCTGATCCTCACGCTCCCACGTGAACTCCGGTCCACGCCTTGAGTTCAAACGAACTCTTACAATTGGAATATGACTATGTTAACGAACCTTGACTTCCTGGTCCATGTGTTTGATAAATTCCTGCAGTAAAGGTATCGCACGTGTTTCATCAGACAACAACTGCCTTAGATCCGAAACATAAATGACATCGCGTACGTTACCCGATTCGCCGGGTAACTCGAGTTTGTAGGTTACGCTACCGATTCTTCCCAGGCTGTTGAATGGTCCATCGTGATGTCAGTTAAGCTCCCCATGCTTCCCAAGCGTACCACACCCTCCCAAGGTGAGACTTTCAACTCGATACGATCGCCTACAGCGATCTTCCAGCGTTTCCCAGGTTTATCAGCTTTCCTGACGGTCGCTCGTTGCCGCCAAACAATTTCCGATCTAAACAATCTTCCCAAGTGTTTCGAGTACAAGTTCTGGATAAGTAAATAAGTTGTCAACTATCTCAGCGTAACAAGAAGGTTGGCATTATTGTCTATGTAATGCCTCAACAGAGCTGTCTGGTTATCAAGATGATAACTACCGCAGTAGTACTCAACCATAGGTAAGAGTCCTTCCAATTTACACCAAAACCAGTCACACACATGCTCGCAGCATGTCTTCGAGTGTCAAGGAGGGGTTCGTTTACTTAAACCGTTCGTCCTATGAGGATAAGTAATGCTCCTGTCCAGACGTGAGCCAAGGGTGTTGTGTATTGCCCGACATAGATCATGCATAGATCAAATGCAGAGGTAATAGAGTTGGCACCTCGTGCCTAAAAGCCACCTCTCTTAGAGGAACATTCACAGCTGTGAAGACTCGTAAGTTTTCTTGATTGCAAGAATGGGTACTGGTAACTTGAGTCCATCAATGATCACCCTGGTGATAATGTTTCGGTTTCGAGTTGTAAGTAGACTAGTGACAAAATCCATGGTAGTCTGTTCTTAATTCCATACATGTGTTTCTGGTTTCTAATATCCCACCTTGACTTTCCCACAAGTCAACCATCGTTCTCATGCGTTGCTATGTGGGCCTTCAGGCCCGGTCACCCATACATGGTCTTCGGTTTTTAATACATCCTATCAAAACTTAGATGAATAGGATATCGAGGCCCGTGTGCTTCGCCTGCACTAGTTCCCTAAGGTTTCTGTATAGTGAGGTCCGCAGGGGTCAATCTTGAGAACTCTCTTCCTTCAGTTCTTCAATTTGAACAAGGCAAGTCGGATCAGGTATGTTAAATTCTATAGCGAGCTACAAACCTCGTGCATGTCCAAGTTTCACGGTCGTATTCATTCAAAGGTTCCACCCAACGTTGCCATCACATGTTTAACTCTCTTGGAACAAGGGTACACGGGAGGCCCTTGTGATCGGTCTAAGTGGTGCATTCGGTACCGTCCAAATAATGCCTCTAATTTAAATCCAAAGACTACGGCTTCCACCGTAGGTCGTGACTCATGCAGTTCTTCCTGTAAGTCCACCACGTGGGCCATCTACTTCTCATGTTGCATCGATGTGTAACCGGGACTCTGATTCGAACCATCATGTAATACCGTCAGATCATCGGTACCCTCGGATTGAAGTGATGCTCAATGCGTTGCAGAGTTGGGTTTCAAAAGCTGAAAAGACGTTCCCCTGTTTTGGTTCCCATGAGTTCACAGCTCCCCGCTATGCTAAAGAGGTTAAGACTGCGCAATCTTCGAAAATCATGTGATGAATCTACGATAGTATCCAGCGAAACCAAGAAATCGCTGCATCCCCGAAGGAATCCTTGGTGTCGATCAATTTCTAGAAAAATGGATCCTAGCAAGATCCACGTGTATTCCCACTTCATTGGTTACATGATCAAATGCATCTTTCGAATCTAGATGTTACACTAAACAAGACCTCGCACGTAATGGCTTCTCCCTCAGAAGCACTAAAATAAGATACAGATGTCGTCTATGATGTTCCTTCCTCCTGGAAATGATTCGACACGTTGTCAATAAGCATAGTCGATTCATGTGATCCATGCAGCTGCCGGTGTGATGATTAGCCCAGAGGTTTTGGAATACAACGTCGCAATGGCCGCCCTGCGTCTGATATGCCGTTGCAGGAACATTCTCCCCTCACTTTAAAACAGCTTCAGATGCGGAAAATAAGAAACTGACTTCAAAACAGCTTGGTTATCACTTTAAACATCTTGTGTATTGATTTAACAGCGATTACAGTCACAAGAAATACCGGCAGCACTTCGGTACAAGTTCCTATACTCTCCTCTAGTCCGCTTTAAATGAGAATACATGACATCTATATATAGGGCTATGCTAGTTCGCTTGAAAGAATACATGTCAATTCAAGCGGACACATGTTCAAGCGAACCCACCTAATTAAATTCAAGCGAAATACAAAACTGTATCATGAATGCATGTAATTTCGAGTATGTGCAATGATGATGTCACTTGTGATGTCATATATATGATGTCATCATTCTTGATGATGACATCAAGCTTGAACAGAACCGCAACAAGTCCAAGACTCGATAAAAGACGAAGTCGACAGATGAATGCACCAACAGACTCCCCCTCAGATGTTGACGAGTCTTAAGTGTCGAGTCTTCAACGTCTTCAGTCTTTATCAGTCTGAACGCTCTCTGAAATATCTCACAGTGTAAGCATCCTCAAACTTTACCTCCTTCTCCTCTTCTGCATCAACAGACTCCCCACGAACAATCTCTACTCGGATGTCTTCAGACTCCCCCTTTTGATATGCTGGGATCGCAGTCTGGCTCGATAAAATCACAAATTCCTCAGGTATCAGAACCTGGCTCTCTATCTCTTAGAAACCTGCACATCCTCTACCTCACAATAAATTTTCTGATGATAACTTTGTAAAAACAATCTCACCATCTAATGAACCACTTGCAGGAATTATACAACCAAAGAATGATTTTACAATGTTAATCATTGATGAACCACTTGAAGATATATCATTTTTGTTTTCAAAACAACACACTCTCCCAAACCATCTGTTCATTATGATTAGCACTCGGAATTTTGAAAATCAGCTCTCCAACACCAGTTTTCTAAAATCTTTTTGAATTTCACAAAATTTATGCTAAAACACACTGAAAATCTTTTTGGATTTTTGAATAGAATGAAATGCAGTAAAGAAATATTTACAGACAATATTTTTGTGAGTTTGTGTAAGAGGATCATATCAGTTTATGAGACAAATCACCAACACCATTAAGCTTTAACCATTTTAAGTTCAAAACGATTTACTTAGATTGTCAGTATACTGATCCACTTAAATTTTCATACAAAGTTCAACTGTTTCGAGATACGGATTAATGTCTTAAGCACTTAAACTTAATCGCGTGTCCCACCTCAGAATATACTCCCGTATCCAGATCCCAATATTCAGTCTTATAGGTGAGTATACCACAGATGATATCTGTAAGGGGTTTAATTATAGTACGAAACTGTGAGAGCTCAGGTCAGAACTTCTATTCAGCAGAGAGATGACGGTTCGACTTGGGTGGGTCCCCTTTAGAGGATCTTTTGTTACAACAGCATTGATTAGCAATTTTATTGTCTTATCATATATGCTGAGGGTGGCGCTATATTTCAAGCAAGCGGAAAGTATTCTCCGGGGACTAGGCCATTGCTTCCGTAAAATCAGAAGTCCCGGGATAATACCCCAGATATCACTAAGTATAAAGACCTAGTATCTCAGAAAAAGGGACATTTTAAACAAGATTTCGGGGGTTACCCATATATCAAAGAGATGTTTCCCCATGATATAAGCAAGTTTGAATTTAGGTTTATATCTCGTCACAATCTACTAAATGTGCAAAAATCTACTGGCACATCATCAGTGAGACCCTTTATCACCTTTTGACTTTACAATTCTTTAGCATGTTGTAATAGTCCACTGATGTACTATCATTTCCTCTTCTTTGACACAAAAACTCATTTTTCATTTTATCATGTTTTTGTCTTTTTTTTCAAATTTTCAAATGTTTTTGGATTTTCTGAAATTTTTACTCCCCTAAAATGCAAACACATTTTAGGAAATTTGAAAATAAATTTTGATACTCTACCTGTACAGTTTGTTTTCAAAAAAAATTGACAACCGATATCAAATCGCTTCAATTCGCCATCCACTTGGCATAAACAATCAGAACTCCCCCTTACAACAAACTATTTTCCCATTGATTTCAAAAACACTTAAGTTTGTTTTAATCAAATGGTTTTTCCGGAAAATAAGTTTTGTTAAATGATTTTACCATTTATAGGTTAGGGGTTCATCATCTTGCTTCTCAATCAATCACTTGATTAACCACTTGTAGGAAAATGCAAGTACAACTTAATGTCCTTGATTTTACCACTTGTAAATGTAAATCTTCTTCAACCACTTGTAGGTTTTCCTACCAATCATACCATTTGTAGAAAACTGACAATTTAAAGTATCACATGTACCTTACCATATTTACCACTTGTAAAATTACCAACTAAGAAAGATAGATGCCGATTCCTACTCCACGCTTACAAACCTGGGAGCTCCGGCAAGTCAGGTTTTTCTATTTAAACAGATTCACCCAAGCCTGACTGTCCTTGGGTGATTTTGAATTCTTGTTTAACAATGGTGGAAAATTTGCATCATCCATTGTTAGACCAGAATTCTCATTTTTTAGCTCAACCGATGGCTCTTCTGGCTTTACCAAACTAGATTCATTGCCTGCACGTGGCTTGTCTGACTTTGATGAGTCAGATTCATCGCCAAAACGTGGCTCCTTTGTTTCTGAAGAAACAAATTCATCGCCAGATTTGTTAATCTCTTGATTAACTGCCTTCTCTTTCTTTTTCTTTACTCTCTCCTCTGTCCTCAGATTTGTATCTGATGAATTCGTTTTGCTTGATTTGTTATTCTTTGGCGAACAAGACGATTTATCAGAACTTTTATCTGTTTTACCAGTTGTATCCGAGGACAAAATCCTTTCAAGATTTTCTCTTGCTTTCTTCCTCTTTTTCCAAAGTCTGTCTTTTTGCCCTTGAGAAAGCTTTACTTTCTTTTCTTGAACTTTCTGTTCTTGAACTTTAGGTTCTTGAACTTTCTGTTCTTTGGGCTTTCCTTTGACATTGACTGGTTTCTTTGCCATTTTCAGAGATTCAGCCCTTGATCTTCCTTTTGATCTCATTAGACAATCTCTGGCAATGTGACCTTTGATTTGGCAGTTATAGCATCTTCTCGTCTCATAACTCCAATTCTGGCAGTTAACAGCAATGTGTCCTCTCACACCACATGTGTAACACACTCTGTTATCATACCAATCACCACCTTCAGTCCAAACATTCAGATCATAGCATTGTCTGGCTTTGTGATAATCATCACTCCTCCTGAAAGTTGAATTTGACTTTGAAGCACTGTGGTCAAACCTGCACCACTTATTACCAACAATTTTTGAGTTTTGATTTTTCATTTTTTGTGATTTTTTATTGCGATTGGATGATTGATCTGATGAGCTTTTATTTTCTTTTTGAAAATCTTTTGAAATTTTTACTTTTTGTTCCTGTTTTGCATTCTTCTTCACAGGTTTCTGTGTTGAACATTCACCTGTTTCAGTAGATTGCAAACCAGTTTCTCGAAACTTTTCTTTTAATTTCAAAAATAATTTCTTTTTCTCAAGTTTTTCATTTTCATCATCAGATTTCTCATCACAATCTTCAACTATGACTTTGTCATAGTTTGTGACATTGTCACTTATTGGAACTGAATTTATTGGTTTTGGACAGGGAATCGATGAAGTATTTACAAACACTTTCAATTTTTCTTCCCATTCCTTGATCTTATTTTGAGCACATTCTGCTTCTTTTTCAAGTCGAATGATTTTTTCAAGATGAGAATTTATTGCAATTTGTTTTTCAAGATTATTTTTACCAAAAATATCTTTCTCATCTTTTAAAATCTTTATTTGACTTTGAAATTCTTTTTCAATCTTTAATTTTTCATTTTCAAAACTTTTTATTTTATTTTCAAAAACCTTTTCATTTTCCTTCAAAAATTTGTTTTCCAATGTCAAACTCTCTACATTCTTCAAGAGTTTGGCATTGTCTGACTCAGATTTTTCACAGTTTAAGCATTTCCCAGGAATCTGTTTCTCATCAGCTTTCGTCTCAACCTTCAAAGCTGAAATGTTTTCAACCTGTTTCTTCTCCTCATGAACACTTTCATCCTTACTCTCTTCTTCTGATGAATGATCAAAGATAGGTGCATCTTCTGCAACCTCTTTCTTTAACACTGGTTCATGATTCATAGATACAGGCTTTTCAGATTCTTGTTTCTCAATCTTGACAGCTGAAATTTGTTCAACCTTCTTTTTCACATCAGGTTTGATTTGTTCTTCAGTTGTTACTGTTTTTTCCTTTTTCTTAGTTTTGATCTCTTTTTTAACAGTTGCTGCCTTTTGATTCTTCCTTTTTGCAGCTTGTTTTTCTTTAATCTTTTCAATTTTACCTGCATAAAATGACTTTCCATTATGATTTATAGGTAAAAGTTGTTGTTTAAGATATTCAAGTTCCCGGATTTCCTCTTCATAATTGTCACTCTCTTCATCAGACGAGTGATCAAAAACCGGAACTTTTTCCAAAGCTTCTTTTGCTGAAACTATTCTTTCTTCTTGCTTTATTGGAATATACTGGTGAGATTCATAATGCACATATGCCAACACTTCTTCAAAATCCATGTTTCGGTTAAATGTTCACAAAATAGACTTTTCAAACGAATTGGTCAAACTCGTAAAACACCTGTATCACCTGACAACACAAAAAAAAAAAAAAAAAACAAATGATCAGTTTAAATGAATTGAATATGTGAATGTGTTTTACGGTTGAATCGATCTAGGACTCGTGTTGAAGATTCGTGAACTCGTTTAATGTATCCCGCAAACTGAATGAATGGGCCGATGTAAAAGACTTATCGCATGTAAACCTTCAATTGAACTGAGACACTTTAATACAACCAAACTGTGATTGGGCCGATAGACCCACTAAATCGACAATTTTAAGTGTGTATGAAATGTGTTCACTTGGGCCGATGACAAACTAATATCACATGCACTGATAAATGGTTCTGATCACCTCATGTAGACTGACACAAGACACATGATTTCTTTTCCCAACCAACTGATCACATGCAATTTGCTGAACATGCATACAAACACAAAGAACTTCTCAATAGCCGACAATTGTGATCACCACTCAAATCTCATTGGACCGATAGATCCACTAAACAGTCAAAACGTGAAATAGCCATGACAATTTACGAGAATCACATTCAAACTGACACAAATATGTTATTTCTTTTTCCAACCTACTGACAACTTCGATTAAAGTATCACACAACTCGATGCACTTTTTCACCCGAAATACAATTCAAGTGGAATGTCACAAAATGAATATTCAAGCGAGATCAACATGTATTTTAAGCGAGATGTCGTTTTCAAGCGGAATGTCGTTTTTCAAGCGAAATCACCATGTAAATTCAAGCGAAAGGTAGATGACATCAGCATTTCGAACAACTTTTCAAGCGAAAGTACAATTTGAACCAATTTTAAGCCGATTTTGGTTCTGAAACTTTCCAGGATTTGTTAAAACATGATTGCGCATAATATGTGTGAATTTGAGCCGATTTTAACCGTGAAAAATTTTTAATTTTTGAAAAAGAATGGTGTAGAAATCAGAAAAAGTGATGAAAACAGGCTGTTTTGGCAAGATCTCTTCCTCCTGAACTCTGATACCACTTGAAGGATCGGTTTGAGACCCAAACGAGTCGTTCAGAAGAGATTTTATCAGTTTCAGATGCGGAAAATAAGAAACTGACTTCAAAACAGCTTGGTTATCACTTTAAACATCTTGTGTATTGATTTAACAGCGATTACAGTCACAAGAAATACCGGCAGCACTTCGGTACAAGTTCCTATACTCTCCTCTAGTCCGCTTCAAATGAGAATACATGACATCTATATATAGGGCTATGCTAGTTCGCTTGAAAGAATACATGTCAATTCAAGCGGACACATGTTCAAGCGAACCCACCTAATTAAATTCAAGCGAAATACAAAACTGTTTCATGAATGCATGTAATTTCGAGTATGTGCAATGATGATGTCACTTGTGATGTCATATATATGATGTCATCATTCTTGATGATGACATCAAGCTTGAACAGAACCGCAACAAGTCCAAGACTCGATATAAGATGAAGTCGACAGATGAATGCACCAACATGGACTCCCATCCGATGATAGATCATTCGTTAGTCATTCCTCGAATGGAAGCTTGACCCTCGCACTGGTAGACGGGTTGCTAATACATGATCGAGGCGAATGGTTCTTAACTGTCTCCTTATTAGGTTCTGGATAATCAGTATCATACGAAAAGGCTTATCTTCACGGATATAACTGGGGCTTCCCAAAGCGAAAAACTAGGTCCGATAGAACTCCTGTCCAACAGTTCTTGTACTAGCTTAGGAAGTTCTTGCAACCCTCCCGGTGCAAGGCGGTAAGAGTACGAGTCTTCAGAGCTGCCTCTGGCATGAAAATCAACTGAGGTTCCGACTAACAGTTGTAGGAGTAAACCTGAAAGTTCCTCGAACAGCACACTGAAAGGAGTCACGAATAATCGGTGGATCCCCGACCCTATTTTCCTTAGCCTTAACATTAGTAATGGTTGCCAACATGGCGGGGTAGTTCCTCCGTAGACACTTCTGGGCTTTCATTGCAGAATTGATGCTAGCCTTTACACAACTCTGATATTCTGGAATAGATGACGATTCTCCACTAGGGAGAGGGGTACACAAAGTTTTCTTTTCACTTAGTATATCCGCGTGATGTATGGATAACCAATCCATAATAACTATTGCATCAACTTTCAAGGGTAGTAGAAGGAAGGTCGTCGTCGAACACTTGTCCCACAAGGTCGAGTTGCATCCCAACAATCGTATGAGGTTTCAGTTGACTTGCCATCAGCCGATTCCACAGCAGGTTCGGTTTCAAGAAGCATCAGGGTCAAGCAGAACAGAGCCGAAATGATTAGTTACCCAAAAACATGCAAGCTACCACGTTGTTATTACACCTGGCGTTGCCATGGTTGCTAAAGCCCATTAAATCATTAACAACCAGTTTTTTTTGTCATCTAATCTAATAATAACAAATCGTAATATGGGTTTGAATACACACTAACATAAAAGTCAATCATCATAATACTTGATTAAATCCAACAGAAAGTTTAATACGATTTTTAGCATAACCCTAATATCACAATTCTAATATCATGCACATCACACAAACAAGATTATCAATGCAACTTAAACATGAGAATTTACTAACCAATCAGCTCGGTTATGAATCTAACAAGTGGGCCGGTTGTCATTATGTAATATCTAATAATATGCCAAACAAACCAAAGTGGCCGGTGAACACTAACTTGGGCCGAGAGCAGGATTAGAATTCACAAAGTGTGAATTGGGCCAAGATCATGACGTATGAATACGTGGCCCAAATACGCGCGGCCTAATTCATTCGGTTTTTTCTAAATCAGTCGAATGACACACAAAACATTTAACAATTTCCCGTATAGTTAATCAGTTAAACATACGTAATCATTTAGTTGTGCACGAGATAGGCAGATGAACATAGAGGCACACGCAAAAAGTTGTGGGATTTCAAGCAATGCTAACCTTAAATATCCGGGTTGTCCCATCATCCCCAACTTGAAAGAAATTTCGTCCCGAAATTTGACAAGTAAGCACAAAAGTGTGAAGTGATAATTCAAGATTGTTGCAGGTTTTCCTCAGGTGCCACATCATCCCCAACTTGAAGAGGAATTTCGTCCCAAAATCCACCAGCTTTACCCGATTCAGACTTGTCATCAAGAAACGTTGAGATACTTAAGCTTCATCTGATCCTCACGCTCCCACGTGAACTCCGGTCCACGCTTTGAGTTCCAACAAACTCTTACAATTGGAATATGACTATGTTAACGAACCTTGACTTCCTGGTCCATGTGTTCAATAAATTCCTCCAGTAAAGGTATTGCACGTGTTTCATCCGACAACAACTGCCTTAGATCCGAAACATAAATGACATCGCGTACGTTACCCGATTCGCCGGGTAACTCGAGTTTGTAGGTTACGCTACCGATTCTTCCCAGGCTGTTGAATGGTCCATCATGACGTCAGTTAAGCTCCCCATGCTTCCCAAGCATTCCACACCCTCCCAGGGTGAGACTTTCAACACGATACGATCGCCTACAGCGATCTTCCAACGTTTCCCAGGTTTATCAGCTTTCCTGACGGTCGTGCGTTGCTGCCAAACAATTTCCGATCTAAACAATCTTCCCAAGTGTTTCGAGTACAAGTCCTGGATCAGTAATTAAGTTGTCAGCTATCTCAGCCTAACAAGAAGGTTGGCATTATTGTCTATGTAATGCCTCAACAGAGCTGTCTGGTTATCAAGACGATAACTGCCGCAGTAGTACTCAACCATAGGTAAGAGTCCTTCCAATTTGCACCAAAACCAGTCACACACATGCTCGCAGCATGTCTTCGAGTGTCAGGGAGGGGTTCGTTTACTCAAACCGTTCATCCTATGATGATAAGTAATGCTCCTGTCCAGACGTGAGCCAAGGGTGTTGTGTATTGCCCGACATAGATCATGCATAGATCAAATTCAGAGGTAACAGAGTTGGCACCTCGTGCCTAAAAGCCGCCTCTCTTAGAGGAACATTCACAGCTGTGAAGACTCGTCAGTTTTCTTGTTTGCAAGAATGTGTACTGGTAACTTGAGTCCATCAATGATCACCCAGGTGATAATGTTTCGGTTTCGAGTTGTAAGTAGACTAGTGACAAAATCCATGGCAGTCTGTTCTCATTTCCATACATGTGTTTCTGGTTGCTAATATCCCACCTTGACTTTCCCACAAGTCAACCATCGTTCTCATGCGTTGCTATGTGGGCCTTCAGGCCCGGTCACCCATACATGGTCTTCAGTTTTTAATACATCCTATCAAAACTTAGATGAATAGGATATCGAGGCCCGTGTGCTTCGCCTGCACCAGTTCCCTAAGGTTGCTGTATAGTGAGGTCCGCAGGGGTCAATCTTGAGAACTCTCTTCCTTCAGTTCTTCAATTTGAACAAGGCGAGTCTGATCAGGTATGTTAAAGTCGATAGCAAGCTACAAACCTCGAGCATGTCCAAGTTTCACGGTCGTATTCATTCAAAGGTTCCACCCAACGTTGCCATCACATTTTTAACTCTCTTGGAACAAGGGTACACGAGAGGCCCTTGTGATCGGTCTAAGTGGTGCATTCGGTACCATCCAAGTAATGCCTCCAATTTAATTCCAAAGACTACAGCTTCCACCGCAGGTCATGACTCGTGCAGTTCTTCCTGTAAGTCCACCACGTGGGCCATCTCCTTCTCATGTTGCATCGATGTGTAACCGGGACTCTGATTCGAACCATCATGGTATACCGTCAGATCATCGGTACCCTCGGATTGAAGTGATGCTCAGTGCATTGCAGAGTTGGGTTTCAAAAGCTGAAAAGACGTTCCCTTGTTTTGGTTCCCATGGGTTCACAGCTCCCCGCTGTGCTAAAGAGGTTAAGGCTGCGCAATCTTCGAAAATCATGTGATGAATCTACGATAGTATCCAGTGAAACCAAGAAATCGCTGCATCCCTAAGGGAATCCTAGGTGTCGTTCAGTTTCTAGCAAAATGGATCCTAGCAAGATCCACGTGTATTCCCACTTCGTTGGTTACATGATCAAATGCATCTTTCGAATCTAGATGTTACACTAAACAAGACCTCGCACGTAATGGCTCCTTCCTCAGAAGCACAAAAATAAGATACAGATGTCGTCTATGATGTTCCTTCCTCCTGGAAATGATTCAACACATTTTCAATAAGCATAGTCGATTCATGTGATCCATGCAGCTGCCGGTGTGATGATTAGCCCAGAGGTTTTAGAATACAACGTCGCAATGGCCTCCCTGCGTCTGATATGCCGTTGCAGGAACATTCTCCCCTCTGGACTCCCATCCGATGATAGATCATTCGTTAGTCATTCCTCGAATGGAAGCTTGACCCTCGCACTGGTAGACGGGTTGCCAATAGATGATCGAGGCGAACGGTTCTTAACTGTCTCCTTGTTAGGTTCTGGATAATCAGTATCATACGAAAAGGCTTATCTTCATAGATATAACTGGGGCTTCCCAAAGCAAAAAACTAGGTCCGATAGAACTCCTATCCAACAATTCTTGTAGTAGCTTAGGAAGTTCTTGCAACCCTCCCGGTGCAAGGCGGTAAGAGTACGAGTCTTCAGAGCTGCCTCTGGCGTGAAATCAACTGAGGTTCCGACTAACAGTTGTAGAAGTAAACCTGAAAGTTCCTCGAACAACACACTGAAAGGAGTCACGAATAATCGGTGGATCCCCGACCCTATTTTCCTTAGCCTTAACATTAGTAACGGTTGCCAACATGGCGGGGTAGTTCCTCCGTAGATACTTCTGGGCTTTCATTGCAGAATTGATGCTAGCCTTTACACAACTCTGATATTCTGGAACAGATGACGATTCTCCACTAGGGAAAGGGGTACACAAAGTTTTCTTTTCACATAGTATATCCGCGCGATGTATGGATAACCAACCCATAATAACTATTGCATCAACTTTCAAGGGTAGTAGAAGGAAGGTCGACGTCGAACACTTGTCCCACAAGGTCGAGTTGCATCCCAACAATCGTATGAGGTTTCAGTTGACTTTCCATCAGCCGATTCCACAGCAGGTTCGGTTTCAAGAAGCATCAGGGTCAAGCAGAACAGAGCCGAAATGATTAGTTACCCAAAAACATGCAAGCTACCATGTTGTTATTACACCTGTCGTTGCCTATGCCAATCCTAAATGCCTTCCATGAGCATCATTTCCAGTGTCTGTTGTTTTCGATACGAGCATTTCCAATACGGCCGTCGTTCCCTTGGTTGTTGTCGTGACTGCTGCCTCTATTGTTGTTGCTTGAAACGGGGCCTAAGACACTACTCACTGCGTGGAAAGTTACTCATTCCACCCTATAATCAGTTGCCATCGCTTACGTCCTGTTTGATTCATAAGAGTTGACTTCCATGAGTCGCTGACTAGGGTTAAAGATTCAATTAGAGTCAAATTGCTGATGTTCATTGCTGGAAATCAGGGTCGTCCAAATACTGAGGTTGGTAAAGTACTACACTCATCCTCTTGCCCATCAATGTTGCAAGTTGTTTGAGTAATATGCGGTATGCTGCGAGAGTGTTGCAGCAGTGATCACACTTCGGAGTCTAAGACGTCAATACATAGAGTTCTAGCAAACGAAGAGAAGCGAGAAAGGTATAGACCAACTCAAGGACGTTCATGCAAGCACCTAACATTCTATCCAGTTTGCTAGGTGTAGGTCCCTCGGAGGTTGAGGTTAAACCTTATCCTTGTTATGTTTAACACACTAGCAAGTGCGGAATCCAAGCTAGAATGCAAACCGGTAGTTTATATGAGAACACAAGCTACAAAGAGAAAGGTAGACACACAAGATATCAAAGTTTTCTCTTGTATTTCAGTGGACACGGTTACAGCCCTTGACCAAACTGAAAATACGCTCTCTACAAGACTAAGTTCACTCACACACTGAAGTGAACACATTACAACAGTATATATAACCTTCACAGCTCGTCTGGTCGAAGGATCAATTAGACTGATCGAAAGATCATCTATCGAGATACAGCCTATCGAAGGATCCACATATACCTCGAAGGATTGGCATCCTTCGAGGTCCATCTATATCCATCGAAGGTTATCTTTCGAGCTCATCGAAGGATATAAACAATCCTTCGATGACTCATCCTTCGACCCACACAACTTACAAACCTTTTTCTAACTGTTTGACCAAGTCAAACCAGGAGGATGGTTGACTGGTCAAACTTACATTAAGCACACACATAAACACATCTAAGACGTAACACGACTACAAAAGACATCGTTTTATATCATTACAAAATACAGACACAAGTGCACCAACAAACTCCCCCTTGGCTGTAGCTTTGTCTCGATCTTTGTGTCTTCAAGTCTCTGACGTCCTTTCAACCGTTAAGTGATGCGTAGACCATACACTTCCCGCATTCACCAGTAGGTTGAAGCAATACCGGGCCATCTTCTAAAACTTCATTGCTTGTTCACGATCTCTAACCAAGTAATTGATCTCGTGATCCTTAAGAACAATAATATCCGACCTGGACATGTTAGTAATCCACATCGGATCTATCATTCGAAAGTTCTCCTGACTATCTCGGAATAAGATCACGGCTTCTTCAGTATCTGCATCATAAACCCAGCAACAAAAGTTTCCCAGAAAGTCTGTCTTCATTTTCAACAAAGGTATCTTCTTCATCAACTTTGGAGGATCATAAACCAATCGATAACGAGCAGTATTTGTCTCTGGATCGAGCGTGAACCTGATTTGCTCGTATCGAGGAAACTGCGGCTTGTATAGCGGATCCTCCCAACCTCTTCTTCGTTCCAATCTGATCTTCTTCGCAAACAAATCCACCATCTTGTCTTTGACTCGATTAATAACCTCCATCTGAGCCAAAACCGCAACATCATAATAAGGAAGTGAGAGAATGCTGAGAAGAGTCCTGAAGTACTGAAGGCCGCATTCTCGCTTCACAACCATGCAATGAAGCTCCTTGATGAACATCCAGCTGACAATACGACCCCTAGCCTGATTTCTTTCCAGAATCATGTAGTTGGCCTGATCCAACGGAGGGAGCGGAGGAGGATTCCTAGCTAGGAAATCCGCTCGCCATTCTTTCACTGTCTTCTCACGATTTTCTTGAACTGAAGGAGAATCTGAAGAAGGATTAGAAGATTCTGCTGTCTTTGCTTCCACAAAATCATCATCAAGCGAATTAAGCTCCACATTATCTTGACTAACATAAACGGGACGTTCCGGATCCGAACCGATGAAGATTTCTTCAATCGTAGAGAAATCGGTTTCGTCCGGAACCAACGGAGTAGCATCGATCGTGGTCACATCAACTTCATCCATTGCTGTTAGAGCTAACACACATTCATCAGACATCTCAGTAACATGTTCTCCCTCTTCTAATAGTTCACCCGTGACTGGATGATACTGTTGAACAGTTATGATGAAGTGAAGAAGAAGACACCCTTTTATACTCTGACCTCGAAAGTCGAACCGTCTCGAAGGATAGATGACCTTTCGAAAGATGAAAAGGTGTTTCAAAAGATCAGCTTTGGGTCGAAGGATCCCTATCTGGATCGAAAGATACTAGATATTTGTGGGGAATCCTCGAAGGATATCTTTCGACCTTATCCATCTTTCATAAAGGTCTGTTGACCAATTCATCTTTCGACTGAGATGATTGACTTTCATTGACTTTCATTGACCTTCTGATCTTTCGAGGGCCATTGCTTCCTCGAAGGATCAGATTTCCACCAACACTTTGGATTTTTGGGAATTTTCAATTTAAGCCCTTCAAATTCTTAAAAGCTTTCAGAAATGACCGTTTTGAAAAATTGTCCGTTATGAAGTTCTGCAAAGGTCAGTTTTATGAAGTATTTCGGCTTGTCAGATATCTGATCGAGTACCAACATCGGTTAATCAAAAATAAGATTAAATTGAAAATCTTTTTGGATTTTGATAAAATAAAAGACAACAATAAAAGACAACAATTTTAGAATCCTTTGAATGTTATCAAACGACATCACCGCTAATGTCGTGCTGATATGCACCAAACGACAAAAACTGTTTAAAAAGACAATAAAAGTTAATCACTAAAGTTAAACAGTAAATAAATATGTACAAAACACAACAATATTTTTGTGAGTTTCTGGCGAAGAGAATCATATCAGTTTGCGGTCTTTTGTCAAAAACACATTTCCTTTTAATATTCTTTTACAGAAGTGGATAAGTATTCTACCATAATTACCGATATTGTTATCCACTTAAACTCAACGATCAAGTGTAATCATAATGCATTGAGATACATTAAGGTATGATTTATACTTACCGACCGGTGTTCATCCACTCACGACACATTCCCGTATCAAGGTATGCACGAGAGTTCATCTTACTGGGGAGTATACCATTTATCATCCGTTTTTTAACGTATATAAAATGTGAACAAGTCACTTATTTGATTTGAAAACAAGCCCTATGTGATAGAATCACTTATTGATGAGGAACTTGATTTTCATATGCATGAGGGCACAGGAGCAAGTCCGTGAACAGGTCAGTACTTCCGTACAGCAGAGAGACGAACTTGACTCCCGGATAAATGTGATATTTTATCACTTATTTGTTTGGACATGTGATTGTTTATCACTTATTGAGGTCGAATGCAATATGTACACGTATGTATGGTATCATGGAAGATCTAGACTTGCGTCCCCGTTATTTTTCGGTAAAAGATACAACCATGATACCCAGATGATAAACAGCATAAACCCCGAATATCTCAGAACCTCGGCAATCTATCAAACGAAATTTCGGTACCAAGACCATATGCCAATGAGCGGTTCCCATGCGGTTTTCAGTTCGTTATGTTTATATCTCCTGCACACTTTAAAATGATCGTGAGTCTACCGGTACATCATTAGTAGAGCTACTTATCTTTTTCTTTTCTTTTGATTTCTAGAAACATGTTTCGACCGACCTCTGATGTAATATCATTTCCTCTTATCTTGCCTAGAAACTCATTTTTGTTTTTTTTTTTTTTTTTTTTTTTATTGTTTTTGTGTTTTTCTGAAATTTCTCCCCCTTAAATGCAAAAAGTAAATAAAGTAAAGACATATTTTTGTATTTTTGTGGTTTTTCAATGTTTTTGAATTTTCTTTGAAGCTTTCTCCCCCTAAAATTTAAAAACAAAGAAAATAAAGACACCTTTTTTTTTTTTTTTTTTTTTTTTTTTAAATAAAAATATTTACAAAAACGATTTTCCGATGACGGTTACTCTTGCTTCACCTTTATGCCGTTTACCAAAAGTAAATAATCGAATCTTGATTTATCAAATGCTTTGGTAAAAAGGTCGGCACGTTGGTGATCGGTATGAATGTGAACCACATCGATAAGTTTCTTTTCAAAGCAATCACGTATGAAGTGATATTTAATATCGATGTGCTTCGTTTTTGAGTGCTGTACAGGATTTCTAGTGATCTGTAAAGCAGCTTCATTATCAACAAAAATAGGAGTAGTTAGGAATTCAAAACCGTAGTCCCGCATCTGTTGTTGGATCCATAGAACCTGGGAGCAGCAACTAGACGCAGCAATGTATTCCGCTTCACATGTAGACGTAGCCACACATGTCTGCTTCTTGCACTGCCAAGTGACTAGGCGATTGCCTAAGAACTGACATCCTGCTGTAGTTGATTTGCCATCTTTCTTGCAGCCGCCGAAATCAGAATCACTGTAAGCCTTGAGATCGAAGTTATCATCCTTAGGGTACCATAACCCGGTGTCAGGGCAACCCTTCAGATAACGAAAAATCCTTTTGACAGCAGCATAGTGAGAGACCTTCGGATTCGCTTGGTATCTGGCGAGAAGACACGTTGGATACATAATGTCGGGTCTTGATGCGGTGAGATACATTAAAGATCCAATCATAGCACGATAAAGTGAAGAGTCCACAGCTTCCCCTTTTTCATCCGGAGTAATCCCGTGATTCTGCGGAAGAGGAGTAGAAATTGACTTCGAATCGGACATCTGGAACCGGCTCAAGATGTCTCCGACGTACTTGGTTTGATGGATAAAAAATTCCAGATTCGAACTGATTAACTTGCAAACCCAAGAAGAACGTCATTTCACCCATCGCACTCATCTCGAATCGATCTTGCATCACCTTCTCAAATTCCTTGCATAAATTATCATCGGTAGAACCAAAGATAATGTCATCGACGTATACCTGTACCAACAGAAGATCTTCACCTTTTTCTTTGATGAAGAGGGTACAATCGATCAAACCCCGTCTAAACCCGTTGTTCAGCAGGTAGGTAGACAGTGTCTCATACCAGGCTCGAGGTGCTTGATGAAGACCATATAATGCTTTATTAAGTAGTAAAACTCTGTCAGGATGTAATGGATCTTCAAACCCCGGTGGTTGCTCGACATATACTTCCTCTTCGACTACTCCGTGTAGAAATGCACTCTTAACATCCATCTGGTACACCTTGAATTTCTTGAAGGATGCGTAGGCTAGAAAGATTCTAATATCCTCCAGACGTGCAACAGGAGCATACACTTCATTGTAGTCAATACCTTCTATCTGACTGAAGCCTTGAACAACTAACCTTGCTTTGTTTCGGACAACAATTCCACGGTCGTCCTTCTTGCACTTAAACACCCAACGAGTTCCGATCTTCTTGTAGTTGTCGGGCCTATCAACCAATTTCCATACGCCCAACTTCTCGAACTGCTGAAGTTCTTCTTGCATGGCTTCCACCCAGGAATCATCTTTCAATGCCTCCTTCCAAGATCTAGGCTCTTCTTGGCTAACATAGCAGGCGAAAGACCAATCATTTTGTTGTCCCGATTCTCGTATCTCAGCATACAAGCCAGCATTTTCGTTATTTCTGATTTGATTTCTTGTCCTAACACCACTGAGAACATCACCTATAATATTCTGCTGAGGATGAATGTTATGAATTCGGGTTTCAGGAACTAGAGGAATTTCAACATTGTTCCTCAAGTTATTGATATTTAAATTCCCGATATCATTTTGAAGCTGTTGAGTTGTAGAAGATGATGCATTTTCTTCTTGGACAATTGGCGCAGACACTGGATCCGTTGCTTCTGAAGTACATTGAACCGGACCCCGTGCTTCACCATCATTTGCATCAACATACTCCTCATCTTCCGATGACAAATTGTAGTCGACAGCATCATTAAACACCTCATTTGAAGCGAGATTGTTGACAGAAGAGGATGCTTGTGAGTCAACAATGATTGGGCGAGCTAACTGAGAGCCAGTCGCATTCTCGCTTTCAGACAACATTTGAGCAATTGCATTGTCATCATCAAATGTCGGCAGATTGAATGAGTTGAAAAGACCATCATAATCGAACATCCATGGATCTCCAGAAGGCTTCGGTGGATTAGAATATCTTTGAACTCTTACTTCACCCCACTCTTCAATCCTCTTGGTAGTCAGGTTCCATACTGCAGATTAGGAGTAGCATACCCAAGGAAGTAACCTTCGATAGCTTTGGCACCAAACTTCCCGTCAGGCTCAATCATGGTACATGGTGCACCAAAAGGTTCTAGATATTCTAAGTCAGGAGTGTTCTTGTGTAGAAGTTCGAAGCACGTTTTGCCATGTCTTTTCACTGTGAGAACCCTGTTTAACGTGTAGCAAGCCGAGGCAACAGCTTCAGTCCAGAATCGAACTGGAAGCTGAGACTCAACCAACATGGTTCTTGCAGTCTCAATTAAGGTTCTGTTCTTTCTTTCAGTGACTCCGTTTTGTTGTGGCGTGTACCGAGAGCTATATTCATGAAGGATTCCTTTTGCAGTGCAAAATTCATCCATAACCCTGTTTTTGAACTCGGTTCCGTTGTCGCTTCGAATTCGCCTCACCTTTAGATTATAAAGATTTTCCAACAAGGTGATCAAATTCTTTAGAATCTCTGGAGTCTCGCTCTTGTGGACCATGAAATCAACCCATGAAAATCTTGAATAGTCATCAGTGACTACCAAGCAGAAAACTTCCCCGTGCACACTCTTGTGTTTGACTGGGCCGAAAAGGTCCATATGCAGACGTTCGAGTGGCATGTTTACAGTGTTAACCTTCTTCAATGGATGTGATTTCTTGATCTGCTTCCCTT
This sequence comes from Helianthus tuberosus, assembly GCA_030545235.1. Classification (NCBI taxonomy): domain Eukaryota; kingdom Viridiplantae; phylum Streptophyta; class Magnoliopsida; order Asterales; family Asteraceae; genus Helianthus; species Helianthus tuberosus. Next base: position 101,218,516 of record CM060370.1, read on the forward strand.
TCTGACACGGCACACAGACATCTTGAAGTTGAAAATTCTTCACATTGACACCTCTCACCAGATTGTTTTTGACAAGGTGATTCATTTTTCTGAGGTGAATATGACCCATCCGTCTGTGCCAAGAGATCGTCTCCTTTTCAGTGGCTTTTGAAATAAAGCAAGTAACTTGTTTGGACTTGGTTATTGCTTGGCTCATATCGAGGACATACAAATCATTAACTCTTGGTGCTGATAAGAGAATCCATTCTTCGGGAATCTTGAATCCTGGCTTCAGCACATAACAACGGCATCATCAAAATGCACGGTGAACTTCTTGTCGCAGATCTGAGAAACACTTAGGAGATTGTGATCCAACTGTTGCACATAATTGATTTTGTCGAAACTCACAACTCCATTTGAGATCATTCCCTCACCGGTGATATACCCTCCTTTGTCTCCAGCAAACGCAACATATCCTCCTCTTATACTACGCACATCGAAAAGAAGACGGTAGTCGCCCGTCATGTGCCTGGAAGCCCCACTATCAACAATCCAAAGACTATTAATAGTTCCTCCTGGAGCCGCCTGCACATGCAATTAACTTATCAGTTTGAGAGGGGGACCCAAGCCTTTGTGGACTTGGGTCGTCCTTGATCATCAAGGAAAGTGATTTCAATCACTTGATGATTAGGAAAAAGAACCTGTGGTGCTCCCCCTGATTGAATTACCTGTTTTTGCTTCCAAGCTGTTTGTCCTTTACCAGTATTTGAATTTATTGTTTTAGCATTTACTGGTTTTACAGTTTCAGATTTTGCTTGTACAGGTTTTTCTTCCTTGACCTCTGATTTTAGGGCCTTTTCAATTACCTTTTGATTCTTTTGCTTTAACTTCTTTTCCCTTTCTTTCAAGACACGTGGGTCTTGTTTCGGGGAAACTGATCGTTTTCGGTAATCGATTTCTTGGGGAGCACTCGTTGTTGACTTCAGCTTTTGCACGTGTGGGCAATATCTTACAATATGCCCAACTGTCCCACATTCAAAACATGTTCTCCGCTCTACAAACTTCGGAGAAACATGTTGATGACCAGACGGAGAACCAGACAATGAACTTTGTGATCTAGACGTGCTTGGGCCTAAGTCACATCCGTTGGTGTGTTGGGTGTAATTATTCTGATCATTTCGTTTTAAAATTCTAAACTGTTGTATAAACTCAAGGTTAGATTTATCCTGAAATGTTTCAAGTTTGTCTGAACCCGTGGATCCAACAAAGTTCATTTTCGGTCCTCGCTTCTTAACAGGAGCTCGTTTGTTTTGCACCCTTTGTTGTTGAACCTTAGGTTGCTCAACCCTTGATTGTTGAATTTTAGGTTGTGCAGCCTTAGGTTGAGTAGTCTTAGACTGTTCAACTTTAGGTTGTTGAACCTTTGGTTGTTCAGTCTTAGGCGGTTGAACTTTAGGTGCTTGAACATTCTTGTTCTGAGCCTTCTTTCCCTGTACCTTACCCTTTCCGGAGTTGACTTGTTGTTTTCGCTCAATTGGTAGTTTTTGGTTTCCGTATTGTTTTCTAATTTGTTCACACGGAATTGGATCACATTGAGTGACGGTAACTTTGCCACTTTTGTTCCCCAAAAACTTATCAGTGCATCCTTCAAAAATTTGCTCAATTAAATCTTGATTTACATTTTTAATTGGAAAATCTTTGTTAGAGTAGATTTTGCTATCTCCTTTGAGCGTGTACAACAAGTTATTCCCTTCACTGCTAGATACAAGGGACTCCATTGCTTTTGACGTTTCAGTCTTACTCGGTTTCACTGGTGGATCACACAGGATGTGATTCTCAATTGGAATATCTGTTGTAACCGAGTTAGACTGTTGTTTCACAATTTCTTCAGATTCATCATCTGAAGAATCAGCATCCTCAACAATGGGAGGACTCTGTTCCTTAACGCACGATGAATCTGTCACACTCTCAGATTCTGATTGACCCGAGGATGATGCACCAGTTGTGAACCCGAGGCCTGCTGCAAAGTCATCTAGATCGAGTGGCACAGTAGGTTCAAAACGGGGCATATCCTCGTCATCAGGCAATTTGGAGTAATTGTGATTCATTGGGGGAGGACATGATTTGAATCCAATACATGTTTTATCCCCCTTTTTCTTTCTCTTTTGAACGTCAATGATGTGATCCAATACAAAGCGGGAATTGGAATAGCTTTCAAGTTTCTGCTTAATTGTTTCACATTCACATCGAGCTGTTGCCAACTCTACCATTTGCTTTTCAATTGTGTCAATAAGATTATTGTTAGCATGTTGTTTTCGCAAAACAGCCTTTTGTAATTCTGAAACATCATGTTTTAATGACGCAATTGTTGCTTTAAATTCCTTTTCATTTCTGGTTAAAAACAAGTTAGCTTCAGTTGCTTTAGAAAGATCTACAATCAATTCTTGATTGTGTTTGTATGTGATTTCAAACTGACTTTCCTTTTCAGCATATTTAACATTTAAGCTATCACAATTTTCACAACTAACTACAGTGGGTTCATCGACACATACCTGACTTGATGAACTGTCGACATTAGCCATAAAGGCTGAATGGAAAGAAAAAGATCCATCTTCAGAGAAGAACTGAGCAAGCTTCTCGGAAGTTCCAGCAGATTTCTGGCAAAGAATAGATCTCCTCTTGCATAATGCTTCAGCTTCAGCCAAAAGCTCATCAACTTCCAAATCTAAAGCATCACTTGATAAATCACCAGCATCAAGTGATTCCCCATCCATGCTCCCACTATAACCCGAACTATCTTCATCTTCTGAAGATTCACCAGCAGACACGGGTTCTACGACCTTCTCAATCACTTTAGCATAACATGCTGTTCCACCATTTCCTCCTTCTCCAAGCTGAAGGTTCCAATTGCAGATTTCATCAGCTTGAACAACCAATCCTCTGTGGGGATTAGTGTTTGTGGATCCAGATGCATTTCCTCCAACGGGAACTATTGATCTGTCAGAATGTTGTGGCTGTCCTTGATTCCTGAAGGGATTCTGATTTCCTTGCTTAGGTGGCTTCTGACACTCCCGCTTGAAGTGACCCTTTTCACCACAATTGAAGCAAGTGACAGCATTCTTATCAAAACCATACTTGGTGTTGTTGTTGCTATTCAAGTTGGTTCTCCCCGTCCTTTCCATAAACTCCTTTGCTCTTCGAATTGCACTAGCAAGAGCCCATTTGATATCCATCATTTCAAACTCTTCTCTATCCACTTGCTGATAATCTTCATTGGTTAGATTGATATTCCCAATCTGACCTGCGACCAATCCACAATAAGCACTAACCAAGGTATTCAACATCTCCATATGCTCCTTGGCTATTTCGACACTGACTTTGGAGAAGTTGGAAGTGTCTAATCTGACTGTGTTCGGATTGGAAGTGGCTTGAAAGTTTGATGAGCTTCCATAAAACCCTTGCTGTTGCGGTTGTTGCTGCTGTGCTCTGCTTGGGTCTAAGAAAGGCGGTGGTGTGAATTGCTGAGCTGTCGGTTGCACATTCTGTTGTAGAGAAGAAGAATCTGGTCTTGAATACATCATCGTGTATGCTGAAGGATCAAACTGATTTGTTGTGGAAGGTCCGGTGTTTGAGATGAAAGCTGTTTGAAGCTTCGCATGTTGAGAGGCTGGTTTTTCTCCACTGATACCTCCTGCGATCCCATAGTACATCTCTGGATTTTGAGGAGTTAGTGTTCTTTTTGCCTTAAGCTTTTCTTCTACATCCTTGTTCTCCAATCTTTGAATTAACTCATAAACGGTGATCGTGTCTAGAACACCATTTTCTTTGAGAATTTCAAGATAACCGCTCCACTTTGCTGGTAAGCTATCAGCGAATCTCTTCACCATTTCTTGTGGAGTGGCAGTGACTCTGAAAGCAAACATCTCGCTCAACAAGTGATGGAACCTTGTAGATAAATCTGCCAAAGTCTCATTCTCCATACACGTGAATCCTTCAAACTCTTTCTTCAGTAATTCTTGCTTGATCTTTCTAGATTGAGCATTTCCTTCACATCGTAACGTGAGCATATCCCACAAGCTTTTAGTAGTCGTGCAGTAAACAAACTGGTGGTAAATGTCTTTGTGCAGTGCTTGTGTGAGTATCATGAATGCCTTCTTTTCTAACTCAAATTTCTTCTTATCATCATCAGACATAGTGCTGTAAGTTTCTGGATTAGATCCTGCAACTTCCAAATCATTGTCAAATGCGGTGAAGAAGCACATCCATAGATCTTGACCTTGCCCCTAAACATAAGTTCTCAGCCTTTCTTTCCACCATCCCCAATCATTGATGTGATTTAGCTTTGGCGGTTTTGTGCTTGTACCAGTTTCACTGTCGTTCTGCATCATAGCTTGAATGCTGTTGCTTTGATTTGTGACCAATGCCCATTGATTTGCAGTTATCATTGCAACTTGAGGTGGAGCAATAGCCTGCATCCATGCAGTTTTGTTGAAATCTGACGTAGATTGCGTAGCTGATGATTGCGTAGCTGATGATTGTGGAGTCAAAGTTGTTTGAGTCCACGCAGTTGGATCCCACTGACCGTTTGTTCCCATTTTGTAAAGAAAATTAATATAATAAGTGAAAATTGATTTAAAATTTGAAAAACAAGTTTTCCCTTTTTAAAATATAATTTTCACAAACTATGTTAGTATCTCGAAAGATAACAACCAGTCGAAGGATCCTTGATCGAAAGACCTGAAAAACACAAACTTGTTAAACTTAAACAGACTAGAATCGAAGGAACAGAACTGTTCGAAAGATCAACAGTGTTCGAAAGATCACTGTTGAGTTTCGAACAATGACTTCGAAAGACTCTCCAATCGAAGGATCCTTGTCTTTCGAATAAGACCTGTAGATCGACAGATATATCCTTCGAAAAGATTCCTTGGATCGAAAGATAAGTCACAAACTTCGAAGGATGTTCGAAGGATGATTATCTATCGAACCTCCTTTGATCGAAAGATGATCTTTCGACTTCGAAGGATATCCTTCGATCTGCACTGACACAGTTGACAAAAGTTGACAGGTTGGTGAAAAGGTGATTGGTTGGTAAAAACTTTCGGCAGAAGGTATGTTCAGACCATACTTTCTGCCAACCCAGATTTGACTAATAAAATATTGCCTAAAAAGAAGGTTCTTATCCAGAAAACCGGTCACCGGAGTAAGCCGGAATTTGGCCAGAAATGACCAAACCTTTTAAAAACAAGTTTTTAGGTTACCCAACCCGTCCTTTAACACTCCCGGTTAGTTTAGAAAACGTTTTTTAAGTCAAGAACTGCAAGAAAAACACTAAAAACAGATGCTAAACCATGTGAGTTTTTGTCCTAACACTCCAAAGTCTTGTATAAACTCGGTTTTTAACAAGGAAAAGAGCCACGGCTCTGATACCACTTGTAGGTCCCTCGGAGGTTGAGGTTAAACCTTATCCTTGTTATGTTTAACACACTAGCAAGTGCGGAATCCAAGCTAGAATGCAAACCGGTAGTTTATATGAGAACACAAGCTACAAAGAGAAAGGTAGACACACAAGATATCAAAGTTTTCTCTTGTATTTAAGTGGACACGGTTACAGCCCTTGACCAAACTGAAAATACGCTCTCTACAAGACTAAGTTCACTCACACACTGAAGTGAACACATTACAACAGTATATATAACCTTCACAGCTCGTCTGGTCGAAGGATCAATTAGACTGATCGAAAGATCATCTATCGAGATACAGCCTATCGAAGGATCCACATATACCTCGAAGGATTGGCATCCTTCGAGGTCCATCTATATCCATCGAAGGTTATCTTTCGAGCTCATCGAAGGATATAAACAATCCTTCGATGACTCATCCTTCGACCCACACAACTTACAAACCTTTTTCTAACTGTTTGACCAAGTCAAACCAGGAGGATGGTTGACTGGTCAAACTTACATTAAGCACACACATAAACACATCTAAGACGTAACACGACTACAAAAGAGATTGTTTTATATCATTACAAAATACAGACAAAATACAGACACAAGTGCACCAACACTAGGCGTTCAGATGGGTGTTCAGGTAATGCTCGATAGCATCGAGATTCATAAGGAATCAGAAAGGAGTGAAAAGATCACGTTCGAGTAAAAGACAATCACTGCTATGACCCCACATAGGTTTGTTACATTTCTCATTGATTAGATAACAGAACAGAACCCCTTTTTCACTTGTTAGGGCTCACTGGGACTCGCATGCACCCCCACATTATTATTATGTGTGCACCCACAATAATAATACGATTTGCACGCTTATCTCAGTTCCTCCTAACTTATGTCAAATGGTTCCTCAAACTCAGATGTCAAACGAAGGTCGTCAAAGTAATAAGATCACAAAAATACAAGGGCTATGGCATACTATCAACACATCATAAGGTAAGCAAGCAATCCATGCCATCATGCTATAGTGACGAGTGTGTGTTCGTATGTTTCGTCATAAACAAATGTGTACTAGTCACGTAATGTATGCAACAAGTAAGAAGGACGAACCTTGCCATCTGGAGCTGAGTGTCATGGTCGTATTCATGTTTTCAGAACTGTTCGGTTATAGTCTGGTTTTATAAAAACGTTTTTCCCTTTTTTTAAAACCAAGTTCACTATAACCAATGCCTCAGATACCAATCTGTCACACCCCCAAAATACCACATGCGGAATCACCGCGGGGCATGTGACGTACCAAGATCCAAGCCACCAATCACGTTGAACTCATAGGTATAATTAAATAAAACTTTCATTTATTAACATTGAGTGTTACAACATTACAAATAATTCACCATATACAGCGGAAGCATAATTCATGTGTTCGTTTTAAAGTTGTTCTAAAAACCATGAGTTCGTTTGTAAACCATAAGTTAACCAGTTTCCTTGTTTCCCAAACCGTATCCATAACCAGTGGGGGCTTCCCCATGTTACAACATTACAAATAATTCACCATATACAGCGGAAGCATAATTCATTCGTTAAGTGTTTATAAACCACATGTAGAAATCATTAGTCTCGTGTTGTGATTCCATGTATCTCGACCCATGACCACTCCAGCCTCCCAGACAGCAAGTTCCAACAATATGCACCTAAAGACCTGCAAGGCATGTAATAACGAATCAACAACAAAGTTGAGCGAGTTCACAGTTGTGTGTTCGTTTTAAAGTTGATCTAAAAACCATGAGTTCGTTTGTAAACCATACGTTAACCAGTTTCCTTGTTTCCCAAACCGTATCCATAACCAGTGGGGGCTTCCCCATGTTACAACATTACAAATAATTCACCATATACAGCGGAAACATAATTCATTCGTTAAGTGTTTATAAACCACATGTAGAAATCATTAGTCTCGTGTTGTGATTCCATGTATCTCGACCCATGACCACTCCAGCCTCCCAGACAGCAAGTTCCAACAATATGCACCTAAAGACCTGCAAGGCATGTAATAATGAATCAACAACAAAGTTGAGCGAGTTCACAGTTGCATGTTCGTTTTAAAGTTGTTCTAAAAACCATGAGTTCGTTTGTAAACCATAAGTTAACCAGTTTCCTTGTTTCCCAAACCGTATCCATAACCAGTGGGGGCTTCCCCATGTGAACCACTAGACCCGTTTACCATATCGACCACTGACTAAGGTAAGTTGGTGCCCTGACGTCAATGTCTATCATCATTGACTAGTGCCCAGATCCATTAGTTCACGCCCGTCCTCTGCGGCACGGTGTGAGGCTTGTCAAACCTAAATAGCACTATCTAAATAATGACCCGCTCGCCATTGGCCCGGCGATTAAGTCGATATAAAATGAGGGACTTCATGATAGAGATTTTTGGTCTAGTATCTGTGTTGTCACCCTTCAATAAAGAGGATGTGTACGTAATCCCCAAACCAGGATTTTACGTAGGTTCCAAATCAATTCCTTATCACATGTTGTCACCCTTCAATAAAGAGGGTGTGTACGTGTTCCATAACAGGAGATCACGCAGTTTCAGTTTAGATCCTTTACCCATTCCCAACCCTTGGGAATCCCATGCCTTGTGGAAAGTGTGAACTCACCTTGGTTTGCTCGGTAAGACCAGTTACTTGATCACACTTAGTTAGTTTAAGCCTATGATGTTCACATGTATACGACAATCAGTTTGCATCCAAGTTGATCACGTTGTCACGTACGAAAATTACCATAAATCATGACAATGTACTCTAGGTTCAACTACTACTCATCAGTTAAATATCTAAGACAATCATACACATAATTAGTATACATATCCATAATGGGCTCGACTCCAAATCACAGCCCAAACCTAATATCCGTAAGATGCGGCCCAATCTCCGATAGAGTGTGCTGAATGTTTAGTTTGGTCCGAATGTTGTGTGAAGCCCAATTAACGTATTACAAGTCCCATTCACTTTACCCTCTAACGCAAAACTCCTAGTTATCATTAATATGAAAACAAAGTCATACATGTCTCTTATACGAATTTTATGATCATAGCAATTTCTAACCCAACTAACAGTTCATCTAATAACCCAAAACAGTAACTCATATATCACTATTTCATACAATCATGTTCAACATAAACGTCATCAGTAATTTATTTAATCAAAATCAACATTACCCCACATGTCATTCTTTTTTTTTATTGCTGAAATCCTAAGCAATAGTACCTACCCTAACCACGCATAAAATCCAATTCAATTTATACCAAATTAGATTTGCAAAACTGTTTCTTGTTATAATTCCATCTCTAATCTTCATTAACTATTACTACTCTAATCATCAATGTAGTCAAGTAGGTTATTTAAGGTGTGCAAGAATCCCTAAACACACTACGAAATCAGTTGACATTACATGAATCTTATATTCATCGAGGACCTATCATCATGCAAACAATTAACCCACATGATCATCAAACCATCGCTGAAGCCCATTAAATCATTAACAACCAGTTTTTTTTGTCATCTAATCTAATAATAACAAATCGAAACATGGGTTTGAATACACACTAACATACAAGTCAATCATCATAATACTTGATTAAATCCAACAGAAAGTTTAATACGATTTTTAGCATAACCCTAATATCACAATTCTAATATCATGCACATCACACAAACAAGATTATCAATGCAACTTAAACATGAGAATTTACTAACCAAGCAGCTCGGTTATGAATCTAACAAGTGGGCCAATTGTCATTATGTAATATCTAATAATATGCCAAAAAAACCAAAGTGGCCGGTGATCACTAACTTGGGCCGAGAGCAGGATTAGAATTCACAAAAGTGTGAATTGGGCTAAGATCATGACGTATGAATACATGGCCCAAATACGCGCGGCCCAATTCATTTGGTTTTTTCTAAATCAGTCGAACGACACACAAAACGTTTAACAATTTCCCGTATAGTTAATCAGTTAAACATACGTAATCATTTAGTTGTGCACGAGATAGGCAGATGAACATAGAGGCACACGCAAAAAGTTGTGGGATTTCAAGCAATGCTAACCTTAAATATCCAGGTTGTCTCAGCATGCAGTAGTGTGTCAACAAAAAGTTGGCGAGTTCACAGTTGGATGTTCGTTTTAATGTTGTTCCAAAAACCAAAAGTTGTTAAGTTCCTTATTCTTTATAAAAACATGCCATGGGGAGCTACCCCACCGTTTTAAACCACTAGACACGTTACCATATCGACTACTGACTGAAGTTATGTTGAGTGCCCCAAGTCAATGTCTATCATCATTGACTAAGCGCCCAAGTATATTAGTCCACGCCCGTCCTCTGCGGCACGGTGTGAGGATTGTCAAACCTAATAGCGCTATTTAACTAATAACCCGTTCTCCATTGGCCCGATGATTAAGTCGATATAAAATATGGGGGACTTAATGTCACACCCCCAAATTCCACAAGCGGAGTATCACCGCAGGAGGCGTGACATGACTAGGATCAAGCCACCAATCATATTGAACAATGCATTAAAGTAATTATAAAACCAACCATAATATAATTGGTGTCCAAAACAAATTAACTAAGTTCAAGTTATCAGCGGAAGCATAAAGTGTAAAACCAAAACATAAGTTTGAAAGTTCAAATGTTTAACATGGAACTCAACAGTCCATGTCCTACTACGACATCTCCTTCTCGTGCAAGCTCCATCTAAGCACCTAACGACCTGCAAGGCATGTAGCAACGAATCAACAACGAAGTTGAGCTAGTTCACAGTTGGTTGTCCATTTTAAAGTTGTTCCAAAAAAACATAAGTTCATTCGAAAACCATGAGTTAACCAATTCCTTGTTTCCCAAACCATAACCAGTGGGGGCTACCCCATGTTAACCACTAGACCCGTTACCATATCGACAACTGACTAGAGTCATGTTTATGTGCCCTGCGTCAATGTCTATCATCATTGACTAAGTGCCCAGATCCATTAGTCTACTCCCATCCTCTATGACACGGTGTGAGCCTTGTCAAACCTAATAGCGCTATTTAACTAATGACCCGTTCGCCATTGGCCCGGCGATTAAGTCGATAAAAAAATGAGGGACTTCATGATAGAGTTTTGTCTAGTAAGTTATATGTTGTCATCCTTCCTATGGAGGATGGAGGTACGTAATCTACCAAAGGAGAATACGCAGGCTTAATGTTGTCATCCTTCCCATGGAGGATGGAGGTACATATCCTATCCAAGGAGAATATGCAGGTTTCCTTATAGTTCCTTAACCAATTCCCAAACCACCGGGAATCCCATGCCTTATAGAAAGTGTGAACTCACCTTTGGTTAGCTCAGCAGATAAACGAAAAGGTCACTTGAGCTATATGTGGTCAACCATGTCCTAACATGGTTACCATACAAGTCAGGTCTAGGTTCAAGTAGTGCACATAGGTTTACACGATATACTAACAGGTTACGAACACGTAATGATCATGGCAAACACATTCAACACGTTAACAGTCAAGTTCACATCATATCCAAACTTGTGCGACTCAATTGATTGGGCTCGCACAAGTTCAATGGCCCAACAGTCTTGTGCGATTCACTAATTGAAGCCTAATAATATTCGGCCCAACCTATTGTGCGTCCAGCACAACTTGTGCGACTCACAACGGGTTGTGCGACTGAAACAAACCTGGCCCAACAACATAAGCAACCCAACATTCACACGGCTCAAACAAATAAACAGAAATCAACTTGTGCGGTCCATTTAACCATGTGCGATTCGTATGGCCTTGTATGATTCTATAAAACTTATGTGACTGAGTTGGGCCGTATGGCCCAAAATCATAACAAGGTTTAAACAGTTGTGTGTGGCCCAAGGCTTGTGCGATTAGCACCATCTTGTGCGATCCACATCGCCTTGTGCGATCATGCATAACTAAACAGTACACTGTGCTTTATTGGTTGTACCTAGCTTGTGCGACTAACCCCTTGTGCGAATCAGACTTATGCGACTGGCTTGTGCGACCAATTAAATCTTTCCTAAATTCATGCAATCGGTTACAATCAATTCTAACCGTTTCCTATTCCCCATCCAGTCGATCAAAACATACTAACAGTTTCCAAGTTTGCCTTTATCAATCAAATCAAACATTTATCATTAGATTCACATGAACCCTAACAATTCATCTAATCATAACAACCCATCTTAATCCTTATTGAATCCATTAGTTTGGTTAATCGTTAAGATGCAATATTCATCATGCAACAATCCGAAAATAGAAACATAAAGGCCGATTAACATCTACTCGGTTCTAGATCAACAACATGCAAATCCGAATCATATGAACATTATCACATAAACCCTAATTCCAAATCAACACAAGTTGCACAATTATCCTATAGATTCGGTTCGATCATTTAAAGGCATCAACCAAATATTCATCTCTTGTTCATACATTACCACCACATCAAGAATCATTCATCATTCATTCAAACAACCCTAGCTATCACATCAAATCATGGAATCATAATGTCATCTAACAAAACAATAATCATGAAACACTAACCGGTTAGAAGGTAAAACAAGGATGATCCGAACAAGAAATCTTCGAGAGAAGGGGATGTGATGCCGTCGGCTTCGAGAGAGAGGGAGAGAGATTTAGGGTTTGCTAAAATTTGTGTGTTTTGGTGAAGTGTGGGATTTATACTAACACTCTAGGTGTTATTCGAACTAAGAGAGTGGGCCAAACCCTTCGTGGGCTGCCCTTGGGTTTCGAGTACAAAGAGTGTGTCCCAAATGGGCTTGTGCGATTACATTACATGCATACATTACACAAAATCACATAACACGTAACACTTATTCATTAAAACCAACATATCAATTAGTCACATAGAGTTCATACACGTTACATTAAACACAAAGAGAGGTTCTGAAATACGAGTTATCACATCATCCCCAAGTTGAAAGAAATTTCGTCCCGAAATTTAGTACGTAGTTACTGAGGAAGCTAGTTAGTTTGTGTGGTTTCCTGGTTTTCCTGGGGTGACACATCCTTCCCCCGTTGGTTTGGAATTTCGTCCAGAAATTCCGGAGTAGCTTCAGCCTCAGTAGTGGTTTCACCTTTCTCGAACAACTGGGGATACTTTTCTTTCATTTGGTCTTCTCGTTCCTAGGTGAACTCTAGGCCACGACGGGAGTTCAAACGAACTCGAACAATGGGTATTCTGGTACGCTTGAGAACCTTAACATCTCGGTCAGTGATCTCTACTGGTTCCTCGACGAATCGCAGCTGATCGTCAATGGTGAGTTCCTTGAGAGGAACTATGAGGGTCTCATCTGACAGACACTTCTTCAGATTTGACACATGGAACACGTTATGAACTCCATTGAGTTCTTCAGGTAGATTCAGTCTGTAGGCCACCTTGCCAATTTTCTCAGTGATTTCGAAAGGTCCAACATAACGTGGATTTAGCTTGCCTCGTATACCAAAACGAACCACACCTTTCCAAGGTGAAACTTTAAGTAGCACTCGATCTCTAACCTGAAACTCGAGTGGTTTCCTGCGCTTATCGGCATAGCTTTTCTGACGGTCACGAGCTGTCGCCATTCGTTGTCGTATTTGGGCAATCTTTTCTTTCGTGTCGACGACGAGTTCTGGGCGAATGATTTGGCTGTCACCAACTTCTGCCCAGCATAAAGGTGATCAACATTTTCGTCCATACAACGCCTCGAACGGAGCAGCCTGGATGCTGGTGTGGTAACTGTTGTTATACGAAAACCCTACCAAACGTAGGTGCCTTTCCCAGCTGTTACCAAAGTCGATTACACATGCTCGAAGCATGTCTTCAAGAGTTTGAATGGTGCGTTCAGACTGCCCATCCGTCTGTGGATGATACGCCGTGCTCATGTCTAGACGCGAGCCAAAGGATTTATGCATCGCTTGCCACAAATCAGAGGTAAAATGTGGATCACGATCAGAAATGATGGAGGTTGGCACCCCGTGCCTCGAAACTACTTCCTTTAAGTAGACGTCTGCTAGTGTAGAGAACTAATCCATTTCTTTAATAGCAAGAAAATGTGCAGACTTGGTCAGTCGATCCACTATCACCCAGATGGTATAATTTCCTCCTTGAGATCTAGGTAAGCCAGAAACGAAGTCCATGAAAATTTGCTCCCATTTCCATGTCGGGATCTCTGGTTTCTGAAGTAGGCCTGGCGGCTTTTGGTATTCAACCTTGACCCTAGCACAGGTCAAACATCTACTAACATAGGTTGCTATGTTAGCTTTCATGTGGGGCCACCAATACGTAGTTTTTAGATCGTGGTACATCTTATCTGAACCATGATGTACTGAGTAACGAGACTTGTGTGCTTCGTCCATCACACGCTCACGTAGATTACCATAAAATGGAACCCAGATGCGCCCCGCCACGTAGCAAGCACCGTCTTCCCTTAGCTCTAACCGTTTCTTCGATCCCCGCAGGGACTCAACCCTGTTGTTCTCTTCTTTCAATGCTTCGACCTGAGCATCACAAATTTGGGCAGGAAGACTAGAGTGAATGGTAAGTTGTAACGCACGTACACGCTTAGGTTTGGTTTCTTTTTTACTGAGGGCGACAGCCACCACATTGGCTTTGCCTGGATGGTACTTGATGGCGCATTCGTAGTCGTTGAGAAGTTCGACCCATCGACGCTGTCGCATGTTCAACTCCTTCTGATCGAAGATATGCTGGAGACTCTTGTGATCGGTGTAAATGGTGCACTTGGTACCGTACCGTACACGTAATGTCTCCATATCTTAAGAGCAAACACCACTGCTCCCAACTCCAAATCATGGGTAGTGTAGTTCTTTTCATGAACCTTAAGTTGGCGTGATGTGTAAGCAATGACTTTCTCACGTTGCATCAACACATATCCTAGTCCCTGGATTGACGCATCACAATAAACCACGAAATCGTCTGTGCCCTCAGACAATGAGAGAATAGGTGCGCTACAAAGCTTTAACTTTAGCTGCTGGAATGCGGATTCTTGAGCATCACCCCAACGGTAGGTGACACCCTTCTGAGTAAGAATGGTAAGAGGCTGCGCAATCTATGAGAAATCCTTGATAAACCTTCTATAGTAACCCGCCAAACCTAAGAATTGATGGATTTCAGTTGGTGTTCAAGGTGCAGGCCAATTCCTGATTGAGTCAACCTTGGATGGATCAACGTGAATCCCATCCTTATTAACCACGTGGCCTAGGAAATGGACTTCACGAAGCCAGAAGTCACATTTTGAAAACTTAGCATAAAGCTGTTCTGTTCGAAGAAGTTCCAAAATGAGTCGCAGATGACGCTCGTGTTCCTCCTGATTCTTGGAATAGATCAGGATGTCGTCGATGAACACAATCACGAACTTATCCAAGTAGGGTTTGCACACTCGGTTCATAAGATCCATGAAAGCCGCAGGTGCGTTTGTCAACCCAAAAGGCATGACTAGAAACTCGTAGTGCCCTTAACGAGTCCTGAATGCTGTCTTAGAGATGTCCTCGTCTCGGACTTTCAGCTGATGATACCCCGATCTCAGGTCAATCTTAGAGTAAAAGCTCAACCCTTGCAACTGGTCGAACATGTCATCAATACGAGGAAGAGGATAACGATTCTCCACGGTCACCTTATTGAGTTCGCGATAGTCAATGCACATTCGGAAGGTACCGTCTTTCTTCCTCACAAACAAGACTGGAGCTCCCCAGGGCGAAGAGCTAGGACGAATGAAACCCTTGTCCAAGAGCTCTTGTAGTTGCGTAGATAGTTCTTCCAGTTCTGATGGGGCTAAATGATAAGGTGCACGAGCTATAGGCGCTACTCCAGGAGCTAGCTCAATTTGAAACTCGACCTGACGATGAGGCGGAAGACCAGGTAATTCCTCAGGAAATACCTCAGGAAAGTCACGTACGATTGGAATATCTTCTATCTTCTTTTCCTTCGTTGAAGTGTCAGTAACAAGAGTTAGAATAGAAGTGTGGCCCTTTCGTAAACACTTCTGGGACTTAAGGAAAGAGATGATGCTCACAACATCACCACTCTTGTCGCCACGAATAACAAGAGGTTCTTCACCAGAACGAGGAATGCGGACTATTTTCTCCTTGCAAAGAATCTCTGCTCGATTTTGGGATAACCAATCCATCCCGATGACGATGTCGAAGCTACCAAGAATAATGGGGATGAGGTCGATAGAGAATGTCTGACCAGCAAGAACAAGATTACAACCCTTAACTATATGTGTGGCTTCAAGGCTTTTGCCGTTTGCTAGTTCTACAACATGCTTGGTGTTTAAGGGAATTGGGGCACACTTAAGCATCTGACTAACTTTTAAGGACACACAACTAGTATCGGCACCCGAATCGAATAAAATAGAAACAAAGAAGTCATCCAGTAGGAACTTACCCGTCACAACGTTGGGATCGTTCTTAGCATCACCCTGACCAATCACGAAAGCACGTCCCTTGGCACCATTGCCATCATTGTTACCCCCATTGTTGTTTCCATTTCCTTGGTTGTTGTTGTTGTTTTGATTCTGGTTCAGCTGTGGACAGTTTCTTTTGAAGTGGCTTTCAGCACCACACTGAAAGCACCCTTTATTAGTACCCTGCTGCTGCTGCTGCTGGTTCTGTGGAGCTTGTTGCTGCTGCTGGCGATTCTGATTTGCAGGATATGGGCTCTTGCAATCCTTTGTTGCGTGACGAAGCTTGTTGCATCTATGACAGCGACCCTTGCTACACGGCTCACTGTGGTGCAAGTTACAACGGTTGCACTTAGGCTGATTTCCCTTGTACCCTCCTTGTTGACCAGGGCTCTTGTAGTCGTCAGTCCTTCGCTGCTGAGACTGGGACTGAACAGAAGCTGAACCCTTGCTTGAATTTCCATCCCATTTGCGCTTGTTATCACTAGGAGCATCAGATGTAGTGGTAGCACTAATACGCTTTGGCAGCCTGTTCTGCTCAACTGCCTGATCAGTGAGACGGTGGGATAGTCGAATGACCTGCTGAATCGTGAGAAGGTTAGCCAAAGTCACCATACTCTGAATTTCTGGCACTAATCCCCTAATATAAAGCTCGATACGTTTGCAGGGAGGATCCACCATGGTAGGACACAAAGCAGCCAGTTCTTTTGATCTCTTCGTATACGCTTCGATTTCAGATCCTGTCATCTTTAGATTGTAAAACTCCACTTCCAGCTTATAGATGTCATCACGATGACAATACTCCTCTTTGATCAGATCTTTGAAGTCATTCCATGGGGTGGCATTAGCAGCTGCCAACCCTAGCATTTGAACCTAAGCGTTCCACCAAGTGAGCGCAACACCTTCAAGAGTTCCGGTAGCAAACTTCACCCTACTTGCAACAGGGAATTCACACATCTCGAAAACATATTCGAGCTTCTCGAACCAGTGGAGGAGACCTACAGCTCCTTCTGTACCACTGAAGGTACTAGGTCGACAGTCCATAAAGGTCTTGAACGTACACACGGGAGGCTGAGCATGTTGACCTACCGCGCGAGAAAGAAAAGACAAGGTTAAGCACGAGAGTTGGTTCACGAGAGTAGGATCTAAACATCCTAGGATAGGTCGAAATGGTAGGTTATACCTCCTTCAGGGGCTGCTGCGAGTGCCTCAGCAACTCGTTCGTTGATTAGAGCCATCAGCTGGGCTTGAGTCAAGTTCAGGCGTCCACTCGTGATCTTCACATCGAAGGAAACACAAATGAGAATGGTGTCGCGAAAGTGCGTAAGTATGGGATGACAGAAGAGAGCAAGCACACAAGGGTTCAAGCAACATTTGTTACACTTAACTAAACATACCATAATCAATGCACTACTTAAACTAACAGGCAAGCAATACGAACACAAACCATATTACCTATAGTGTTGAGTCTTGCACGTGGAGCGAAGCGTCGTTGTGGATCGTTGAGTACTGTATAGGTTATAGTATGGTTTTGTCAAAAAGCTTTTCCCTTTTTAAAAACCAAGTTCACTATAACCAATGGCTCTGATACCAATCTATCACACCCCCAAATTCCACAAGCGGAGTATCACCGCAGGAGGCGTGACATGACCAGGATCAAGCCACCAATCATATTGACAATGTATTAAAGTAATTATAAAACCAACCACAATATAATTGGTGTCCAAAACAAATTAACTAAGTTCAAGTTATCAGCGGAAGCATAAAGTGTAAAACCAAAACATAAGTTTGAAAGTTCAAATGTTTAACATGGAACTCAACAGTCCATGTCCCACAACGACCTCTCCTTCTCGTGCAAGCTCCATCTAGGCACTTAACGACCTGCAAGCCATGTAGCAACGAATCAACAACAAAGTTGAGCGAGTTCACAGTTGGTTATCGATTTTAAATTTGTTCCAAAAAAAACATAAGTTCATTCGAAAACCATGAGTTAACCAATTCCTTGTTCCCCAAACCATAACCAGTGGGGGCTACCCCATGTTAACCACTAGACCCTTTACCATATCGACAACTGACTGGAGTCATGTTTATGTGCCCTGCGTCAATGTTTATCATCATTGACTAAGTGCCCAGATCCATTAGTCCACTCCCATCCTCTGCGGCACGGTGTGAGGCTTGTCAAACCTAATAGCGCTATTTAACTAATGACCCGTTTGCCATTGGCCCGGCGATTAAGTCGATATAAAAATGAGGGACTTCATGATAGAGTTTTGTCTAGTAAGTTATATGTTATCATCCTTCCTATGGAGGATGGAGGTACGTAATCTACCCAAGGAGAATACGCAAGCTTAATGTTGTCATCCTTCCCATGGAGGATGGAGGTACATATCCTACCCAAGGAGAATATGCAGGTTTCATTATAGTTCCTTAACCCATTCCCAAACCACCGGGAATCCCATGCCTTATAGATAGTGTGAACTCACCTTAGGTTAGCTCGGCAGATAAACGAAAAGGTCACTTGAGTTATATGTGGTCAGCCACGTCCTAACATGGTTACCATACAAGTCAGGTTTAGGTTGAAGTAGTGCACATAGGTTTACACGATAAACTAACAGGTTACGAACACGTAATGATCATGGCAAACACATTCAACACGTTAACAGTCAAGTTCACATCATATCCAAACTTGTGCGACTCAATTGATTAGGCTCGCACAAGTTCAATGGCCCAACAGTCTTGTGCGATTCACTAATTGAAGCCCAATAATATTCGGCCCAACCTGTTGTGCGTCCAGCACAACTTGTGCGACTCACAACGGGTTGTGCGACTGAAACAAACCCGGCCCAACAACATAAGCAACACAACATTCACACGGCCCAAACAAATAAATAGAAATCAACTTGTGCGGTCCATTTAACCTTGTGATATTCGTATGGCCTTGTACGATTCTACAAAACTTGTGCGAATGAGATGGGCCGTATGGCCCAAAATCATAACAACGTTTAAACAGTTGTGTGTGGCCCAAGGCTTGCGAAATCAGCACTGTCTTGTGCGATCCACATCACCTTGTGCGATCATACATAACTAAACAGTACACTGTGCTTTATTGGTTGTACCTAGCTTGTGCGACTAACCGCTTGTGCGAATCAGACTTATGCGACCGGCTTGTGCGACCAATTAAATCTTTCCTAAATTCATGCAATCGGTTACAATCAATTCTAACAGTTTCCTATTCCCCATCTAGTCGATCAAAACATACAAACAGTTTCCAAGTTTTCCTTTATCAATCAAATCAAATCAAACATTTATCATTAGATTCACATGAACCCTAACAATTCATCTAATCATAACAACCCATCTTAATCCTTATTGAATCAATTAGTTTGGTTAATCGTTAAGATGCAATATTCATCATGCAACAATCCGAAAACATAAACATAAAGGCCGATTAATATCTACTTGGTTCTAGATCAACAACATGCAAACCCGAATCATATGAACATTATCACATAAACCCTAATTCCAAATCAACACAAGTTTCACAATTATCCTATAGATTCAGTTCGATCATTTAAAGGCATCAACCAAATATTCATCTCTTGTTCATACATTACCACCACATCAAGAATCATTCATCATTCATTCAAACAACCCTAGCTATCACATCAAATCATGGAATCATAATGTCATCTAATAAAACAATAATCGTGAAACACTAACCGGTTAGAAGGTAAAACAAGGATGATCCAAACAAGAAAGCTTCGAGAGAAGGGGATGTGATGCCGTTGGCTTCGAGAGAGAGGGAGAGAGAATTAGGGTTTGCTAAACTTTGTGTGTTTTGGTGAAGTGTGGGATTTATACTAACACTCTAGGTGTTATTCGAACTAAGAGAGTGGGCCGAACGCTTCGTGGGCTGCCCTATGGTTTTGAGTACAAAGAGTGTGGCCCGAATGGGCTTGTGCGATTACATTACATGCATACATTACACAAAATCACATAACGCGTAACACTTATTCATTAAAACCAACATATCAATTAGTCACGTATAGTTCATACACGTTACATTAAACGCAAAGATAGGTTCTGAAATACGAGTTGTCACACTTAAGATAGAGATGTCGTCTAGTATGCTTAAGACATGTATTATAATGGTTGTCGCCCTTCCCAAGGAGGGCAGAGATACGTATTCAGGTTGCATCTCACCCAAGGGGGATAGTTGTTGTTTAACCCATTCCCAAACCACCGGGAATCCCATGCTTTGATGAAAAGTGTGAACTCACCTTCGATTGCTCGGTTGGTCTCTTAAAATGGTTAGGAGTCAAGGTAGTTCAATAACGTCCTAATACGATTACCATTTTGTTTATTAGTGTGTTTAAGTAAGGCACAATGCTCCTACACGTATCTAACACGTACCAAGCACTGACTTTGACAATTTACGCACATATACATATTCCACCTATAACTACTCATGATCAAGCACACAATACTTCACATAACACTTTCGTTGACATTAAACAAGTTGGATCATTATTAGATAGCATAGACGACATTTAGATGCGCAAATAACAACTTATAACGTTTCAGCTCTTATGTCTAGAACTAGGCTGTTTTCGGATATTTTATAAAATAGTTATCTTATTCCAAAAAAATATAAATAATTTGCAGAATGTTCTAGTGGTCCACGTCACCTTGTGTAAAAATCTCAGGATCTAATTCATTACCGATTATTTAATAAAAATCATTTACTGGGCTGCAGTCAGATTCGTCACTTTCTGACTGCAGTCCACGGAACAATTTATTTAAAAATCATCGTTTGTCTGACTGGCGAAATTCCAGTGGGAGATTTTCGAAAACATCCATGCCCAGCTACTGTACAAATTTCACGACCTAACTCTATACAGATTACAAGTTATAACGAAAAGCATAACATGTATTTTCTGCAGAAAAAACACAGCTTTTGCTGCTGTGAAAAACCGTCCTTTAAAAATAGCAAATGACCTCAGAAGAATATGATTCCAGCGCCATTTGAAGCGTTTTTTGAAAAAGTATGACTTAGACTTCATAAAATCAATTTTTCGATCTATAACAACCCGTTTACAGCCAACTGAAGTTGGCTGTAAATGTTAATAAGCTTTCTATTTTCAGCTTTTAACGACACAATTCGAGTCTCTATCGACTTAAACACAAACCCAACGAACAACAATGACATTTAAACATCACTTACCATAGGTTATCGTTCTAGATCAGGTTATTTATCACTTTAAACTCCTAGAATATCAAAAGGTTCAAACCATAAACATAACCCTAATACATACGAACGCAATTATGATCACCATATCAATCAAGCATGACTTCTAGTCGCTAGTACTACCCGAAATCATCATATCATAACAAGTATCAAGCTAAGCAAAAGAAACACAGCCAAGATACTTCACATTATCTCAAGAATCAAAACCCTAATGAACCCATACATGTGTATTAAATAAGTAGCAATACGAACCATTATATTCGATTTTTATGAACTCTAAACTTACAGTTTAACATAATAACCACCATCAAGATCATCAAGAATATACACAACACAACCATGTACACACTAAAAGAAAACATCATGAACCGAAATCTAACATGTGCACTAACCTTGGAACAGAGAAGAAAGAACTAGAGAGAGTGAGAGGTGCGACCAAG